>VZTG01005429.1:645419-674478 GCA_013397845.1 Melanocharis versteri | reverse complement strand
CGGGGTCCCGGCGCTGCGGGGCCGCGGGCCGGGCCGGGGTCGCCGCGGGGCCCGGCTCTTCCCCCGCTGCCCTTCGCTGCGGCGGTGTTCGGGGTGCTTGGGCTCGGGGCTTCCCCCAGCCCGTCCTCAGGCGCGGGGTGAGGGAGCTGCTCCGGGGAGGGGGACGCAGCTCTTGTGTTTCTTAGTTTTCCCATTTGCAAATACAGAAAAGCTAATGTCGGGAGACTCAGAGATTTACTGCTAAAGAGGATCACGAGAAAAGCAGGTCGCCCTCCTTCCACCTGTCACTGCGTATTTGCTCAAGGTCCTAGTCCAATGGCTTTTGTGGGACAGCAGTGGGAGTCACTCTGCAAGGCAAAGGAGGCCCCTGCCCTGCACAACTTACAGATTCAGAACTTTAAAAAGTGCCTCAATGAAGGAAGCTTTATTCCCAGTTATCACTTTATGCATAACTCGGATGAAGTTGGATGGGGCTGGTGAGGAGGAGCTGGGGCAATGAATCCCAAGCCTTGTGCTTCCTTCCCGCAGGACGTGCCTGCACTGGGCCTGTAAGCGGAACCATGCCCGAGTGGTGTCCTGCCTGCTGGAGGCCGGCGCAGACACACAGATCCTCACTGCTAAGGGAGAGCTGGCGGCACAGCTAACGTCGAAACCAGACATCCGCAAGATTTTGGGAGGTACTGTTCCCATCTTAAAAGTCGTCTAAAACTCTTGGTCTAAACACTAAAGCGTTTTTAATGTTTTAATCGGAGGCAGTAATTGGCAAAACCATGGCTAGGACTGTTGTAGCTCATTAGATAGCTCTGATTTTTAACTGGAATTCATATTTGGGCAAATAGACGTGGGGATTTCAGGTAGGAAGGCCTTGTGTTCTTAGCTGTGTCACCAAGAAGTGGAAGAGCTGTATGCTTTGGGAAGTTTGCTGCTGCACTCCGGTTTGCTGTCACTAAGCTAAAGCTGGCATGCAGGCTGCAAATGGGGGCTTTCGCAATTGTACAATTTGCTGTGGTCTGACCATGATCAATATTACAAATCCCCTCAAAACCACTCTATCACTCAGGAAGTTACACCTTCTGAGCACCTTGTTACAGTGTGACTTGCCAGTATGGTTAATTTTTGCCTGTAATTCTGCCATCTTACACTTTTCATATGCACAGCAAACCCAGTTAGATGTGTTTGACACTCCTGAACAAGAGCAAGTGCCATCAGCGTCTAGGTACTGTGCTGCAGATTAAAATTCTTAAGTGCTTTACCTGTGGAAATGTGCTGTCTTCTGCAATTGCATTTAAATGATCTGCTCTTACATCAGCAGTGCAGGGTTATCCTTCACAAGGTTGCAGGTAAATCATGACTCATGTTCCAACAGTCACCCCAAAAGGAATGGCATGTTCTTACACAATGCTTTTGCTTTCTTTTGGGCAAGGTGCTCATTTCTTGGGCTTAGTTTGTGGCAAACGATTCCCCTTATTTTAACATCTAAACTGTCAAGCACATGGGGATGAACTGTGTTCGTAGTTGTCTTATTTTTCTGTCTGTTAAGCTTTCATGTGTTTCCTGGGGAATGAACATGTATCGCTTACCTTCTCTCCTAGTTTTTATTCTGGGAGTGTGGTACCATTGAGCAGATCTTTCTGAACTGCTTTGACATCACTATTTACGTTCTGTAATCCTCAGGCAGGAATGTCACTTCCAGCAGTGCTTTTATGCAAGAGAAGAGTTTGGGTATTACAGCAAGTAGTCACTTGCCTGAAGAAATACTGGGTTGAATTTGCTGGCCTAGGTCATAATAAACTATTTACAGCAGTGCTATTAAAAGCATTTTAAAATGAGATTCAGTAAAGGACTACTGGTCATCCAATTCATCTGAAAGCACTGGAATAATGCTGCTAGAAATGATGTGTCTTTCAAAGGTTAGTTTTTCCCCCCACTTTGTTTTTAAAAACCAGAATATACTGAAGACATTTATAGGTTTTTCTTTCACTTTACAGCTACTGGCCTTCAAGTGTTACATGCTTCTAGAATATAGTGTCATTCTTTGATGACCTTGGAATGTGATGTAGTTTCAAGACACAATAGGAAAACTATATTCAAAATGAGAAAGATCTATCCAGTAACATGATGGTTTGTTTTCTCTCTCCATCCCCTACCCCTCATTTTTGAACTTCATCAGTAGAGGAACAAACTGAATGTCAAGGAGTGAAGGATTTAAATTTACCCATTGTTGCGAACTACTTGGCCAACCCACCACTCCCTTATGTTTACACTGAAGAAAGCATTCCAGGCAGCTTGGCAGAATCCCAGAATGAAAGTGCTTCCATCTCTTCTGCTTCCCAGAGTGAAACTAGCCCTTGTCCATCAGCAACTCGGGCCGAAAGCGTCTGCACGCCCACGTCATGCAGCAGCGACGAGGCTTTCCCAGCACCGGCCGCTGCAGCCAGGCCACCCCCTGTGCCCAGCATCGCCGCAGCCTCGGCGTGTGCCAGCCCAAGGCTGCCCAACGGCCCTGGCTGCCCCCCGGCCATGCTGCCCAGCCTGGGGCTCTGCTCCCTGGGAGCGTCCGGCCAGGCTGTGCCTCTGCAGCCCGACACCTCCCCCTGCGGCCCCGCACCCGCCTTCCAGCCCTTCTTCGCTGGAACGTTACCCTACAACATGCGAGGTAAAGAGGTGCCGTGACTCGTAGTTCTGTTACAGTTACTGGGTGAGCAATGAAGTTAAGTAATCATTCCACTTCAGACTCTAGTAGAATAGAGGCAGAGATGTTGGATTCTGTGGCCAAAGGTGTCCTGAACTTTCTTCTGCTCAGTTATGTAAAATGTCTGTTATACTGTATTTTAACCATGGTAATACTTTGCAAAACGATGGAAAGATCAGTCCATGTAACATGAAAAATTAAATTTTGCACTGCATTTGCATCAAATGCAGCTCTGGTAGTTTGGTAACTACTCAACTTTGTGACTGGATGATCAGTTTCAACAGTGTTAACATGGTTCTCCTGTGTATTTTTGCTGGAAGCTTCTGTTAACTGCACAGTATTTCTCAGTGAGATCACAGGGATTGTGTTAGAAAACCTGAGTTCAGAAGATAATGGTAAATACTGTAGTGTTAGGTTTGGGTAGGTTGTCTTTTTTGTTACTAACCTTTTGTTCCTCTGTCAGAACTTGTGCTCAAGGTCAGAGTCCAGAACCTGAGAGACAATGACTTCATTGAGATTGAACTGGACAGACAAGAATTGACCTATCATGATCTGCTCAGAGTGAGCTGCTGTGAACTGGGCGTTAATCCAGAGCAAGTAGAGAAGATCAGAAAACTACCCAATACACTTGTAAGAAAGGTAAGAATAGAAACCTGAGAGTAACTTGACTTTGCACTTTGTATTTTTGTAAAAAGACTGACAAAATGTCACCTTTGTTAAATAAAAACTGACTTAACCTGACAGGTTCAAAGGGACATTGGACCTTTCTTAAAACTTCATCATAACTTGTTTAAAAATATTCTTGTCAAAATAGGCAGAGTATTTCAGCTCCTAAAACATACGGAGCTATTACAGCTTGACTTTTTAAAAATGTATCAGAAACAGTGCATTAGGATGCTTTTAACATAATTGCCAAGTACTACTTCACTGTCTGCTTGCCGAAAAAGAACAAACAGTAAGGGGAAAAACCTCCACAAATTGGCAAATGAATAATTTAAAGATATGCTCTTAACAAATGAACCCGCTCTTCTGTTCCAAAAATATATATTTTGGAGGTCTGTAAATGAAAATGGTCACAACTTTTGGTTAAGTGACGTGCACAAATACAGCCAAATCATGAGATTCAAGGAGAAAAAAAAGTTTGAGGAGAAAAACCAAACAAGCAAACCTGCTACACTTTTAATGAGTATATGCTGGTAGGATTTCTTTTTTCATTATTTATTGCTGTTACTGGGTGTGATGTCCCTGGAATTTTAGTTTCTGCTTCCTGTAGTTATTTTATAAATAATAACAACCAGCTGTGTTTAGGAGCAGTGTGTTGTTCTGTCTGTTCCTTACAAGGACAAGGATGTTGCCAGACTCCAGGACTTCCAGGAGCTGGAGCTGGTGCTTGTGAGAAGTGACAGCAGCTCTCCTTTCCGGAGCGCTGCGGCCGCACTGACGGAGCGGCCGTGCTACAACAGCCGAGCGTCCAAGCTGACCTACTGACCCTGGAGCTGCAGCTGCACTGTGAGCACCTGGCAGTGACGTGCTGCCTGTGCAACACAGCCACTTCAGTGTGTGTAAAACCTTAAGTTATTGTTAGGGTTACTATTTTAACTAATAGTTTATATTTTATATTTAATACCGTGTTTGCTTTTATTTTTTTACTTGATACTGTATTCAGCCAAGGGATACCTCGTCTAGTAAAATCACATGCTTCCACTGTATTTCAAGGAAGTTTATTCGTTGCGTGTGGCAGCGGGAGGCACGAAAGATGTAATTATTGATATGAAAATTATGTTAAGTACACCCACTCTGACCAAGTAAGACTCATGGAAAGATTCAGGAAGTTGTGTGTCTGTGTATAAATGTATTTTAAACTTCCTCATTAAATTAAACGAAAGAGACACACAATGAATAGTTGCTCTCTAAAAATGTAAATGTGCAAGTCCTTAATCTCTTGCCCCTCACAAACACTCACCAAGATTGTTGTTGTCTAGAGATACTTAAAGCTCAGAAGTGGCTGGAGAAAGCCTTTTACTGGGCTGAAAGTAAGTGGAATAAGCATGTCTATATGTAAATGTTTATTTCCCCTGTGAGAACATTGTACTCCCACCAAAAAATATAAAAGCCTCTTGTAAATGTTCCTTAATTAAGTCCCAATCGAGTTGAAGTGCCCCTTCAAGAGAAAGCCCTTGTTTCAGGAGATGGGGAGGGGATCCCCAATCTGTGTCCGTGGTTTTATTTACTTTCTGACCAATGTGAGCCTGTGCGTTACTCACACCAGGTGTCAGTATTGTGAAGACAGGAAAGCTCTTTGTGGCCCTCCCTCAAACACGAGTTCCAGGGGGTTGTGGTTTCTGCTGTGTAAGGAGAAGCACAGCAGTGTCCTCATGAGATCAGAGCTGGAAGGAACTTAGCATGCTTTTATGAGCCACTAGAAGGGAAACACACCAGGAGCAAGTAACTAACTTGTAACTTTACATCATGCAGAGTCTACTGTCACTGTTACATAGCATTGTTTTAGCCAGGTGAGTACTGAAAGGGCTGAATGCCTCCAGGTGCTTTCAATTTATTTTTTTTTCATCTTCTTTGGTGGGGAGTGAAAAAAAAAAAAACTCTGATTAAGCTACAGACTGTTTAACTTGCATTTAAGCAAGTCAGTAATGAAAAAAATCCACCTGTGGGTTGAAGTATTTAAGTCACAGCATTGCTGGAGTATAAACAGCCTGAAGCTTTTCCTGATTAACATGGCAGCCTGCAAAGCTACACTTTTGGAGGCTGTTTTCTTTTTTACCAAAAAATATGATGCTGACCTTGCACCAAAAGCTTGAATTGGGTCCTGAGGTGGATGGAGGGGTGAGGGACTTGCTTTTTCTGCATGAGCTGCTTTTTCTCCCCTCTCCTCCCCTCCCTTCCCCCCTCACCCCTGCGGCCCGCCCCAAATTGTATTGGTTTTCGTTCCATCTCTGCTTTATGAAGCTGCACTAGAGCAGAGTTTCTGCACAGCTGGTGCCGTGTTTGTTGTTGATCTGGACTGCAATGCTGACAGTCAAACTATAAATAGTACAGCACCATATTCTGGTAGAAGTAGCATGGCTGCCACCCTCCCTCGTGTCCTGCTTTACCTTTGAAGACTCTCTCAAGCTGCTGCACACCCAGAGAACACAGAAACCCCTTCTGCCAGCAGAGGAGATGCTTGATGCTGGGCTCTGGATTTCACCAAGTTACTTAGGCTTAAAATTCTTGCTTACTGCAGTCAAAAGAATTATCATCCTTTCCCCCATGTTCCACACACATCACCTCAACCCTGCTAACTTCCCATTCTCAATCCTGGTTTTTCTCCAGCCAGAAGCTGAGCTACTTTAATGCCAGATTCAACTCGTGGGAAGCTCCAGACTATGACACAGTATGAAGTAGAACTTCTTAACTAAGGTTCCTGCTTTGTTTTTCTTGTAGGACAGGAAAGAAGGTTTTATTTGAACAATTGTGTATTTATTTTTCTAACATAGCTTGGAGGCTAGCTCAGATTATGTGCAATAACTGTCTGAAAAACAGTAGTGGTTAAATGGCTCAAAATTAATAATAGTATCTAATTACTTTCCAGTTCCTTTATTTAGGAAGTCAGTGTAAGGACTGTCTCCACTAATTACTGAACATTCTGCTAGAGGGCAGCTGGTTTAAGCTTTATTTCTCTAGTTTCCACCAAGACTAACTGTTAATGTGTTAAGACTTAAACTCTGCTCATAATCTGACTGTAATAACAGTAAATCTATGCATTCAGAGAAATATTTTTGTATGTTTTATGCAGTTTGATAAAGTCGAAGGCACGCTAGTTATGTTAACTGGTTTTTGTTGGGCTTTTTCTTTGAACAAGAAACTGCTGGAATGACAACTGAGATTAAGTTTACAAAACTTACTGTTCTTCCAAGGACGACTTTTGTTTGCACTACAAACTTGTACTGAACTGACATTGCTACTCTTCACTTATATTAAAGTATCAGTTGCTTCAAGTACCTCGAGCTCTTCCTTTTTCAGGGTGGGGGGTAGAAGGATGTGAAGGGGATCACTCTAGAGTGGACAAGACACTTAAAATTTTAATGTGACTTTGAAAAATCATAGGCCAGTACATTTTTAACACCTAATAAAAGACTGTCAGGCTGTCAAAACCAGTATGGAGAAAGCATGTAAGAGGTGCTTACTAAAATCAGCTACTTGCCTTTTGCCTAGCATTCCTAGAAAATCTGAGATGGTATTTATCCTGGGCTCAAGCTCTGAAGATACTTCTCACAAAGATGAATCTCTGTGGAGATGTTTGTACAGTCAAATCTGGAGGCAGAAAGGCACCGTGTTTTCTATGCTCTGCAAAACAGAATTTTCCTTCATCTTCAGAGCATTAAAGACTCCCCTATGAGACTTGTCAGAATCTGAATCCCAGGCTAATCTACTACAAGGTACCTCATTTTATCATTTTTACTTTTGCAAAGTAAGGGGAAATGCAAATCTTGTAACAAATAAGTGCAGTGAAAGGTGCAAGACAAACATTTTCACTGCTGAAAGAAGTAACACATCCAGGCAAAGCTGAGTCCTGTCTCACAAGTTTCAAAAGGAGGAGGTGTTCATTCAATGTCTGCAGTTAGAATTTAGCTATAATTTCACTTGCTCCCACTTTGTTTTTCCCCAAAACCACCACCACACCCACTCTCCATCTCCTGTGCCCCTGCACACATGTCTGCTTTAGAACAATAAAAGTCAGAAAAGGAACGTGGCTGTCTGCATGTGGTATCAAAACCCAGCACTACCGACCAGAGGGACCAAGGTGCAGACTCCTCCTGAGTGCACTTCCACATACAGACCACACACAGGCCACACAAACCAGCACAAGCTACAATGGTGTTCTGTCTACGTCTGATTTTGGTCACATACACAGTCAAGGCCTTAATACTAATGGGAAAGATAATGCTCTTTTTAAAGAAGGTGAATTCACTGCCTTACAGCCACAGCACGGACTAGTACACACTGCAGTTCTTTTTCAACAAGAACCACTCCTGCTTGCACTGCAGCTTCACAGGGAATGAGGCACATCTCCCTGCCCGTGTGTCCGTTCTGACCAACTGCACAGGGTTGTTAATCAATATCCCACCCCAATACAAATAGGAGGCAGTCTGAATGCCAGTCTCAGCACTGGCATCTCTCCAAACATGCTGTCAAAGTTGAACTGATTTATAAAGACTTAATACCTACATTTTTATTGCAAGATTTCTGGAATTTCTTAACCAACTGCAGCAAAAGGCACTTTTTGGGGAGATGCTGAACCCAACAGCATCTAACTACTGCAGAAGTAAGCCTGAAATGAAATCCTGATGGCACCAAAAAATACCCAAACCCACAAACAGCATAGGGTAACTAAGCATCCAAATTAATGAACTAAGCTTGAAGACGAGTAATTTATTAGGAAAGAAACTTATTTAATATTAAACGTGCAATGACAGAGACAATCAAATTTGTAACAGAAATTCAAAGATACTTTATTTCCATTTCTGGTATATCAAGAAGCTAGGAATAGCTTAGTTGTAAAAATGGGATTCATTTTAGTTTGATTCACACAAATACTAAACATTTATTCTTGTGTTTTAAAGTCCAAGAATGAAAACTTGCAATTAAACACTGAGCAAGCCACGTGTTCAGGTTATGTTGGTTTCTTATCTTAAAAAGTCTTAAAGAAAAAAAAGGATACAGGACTTATATTCTCAGTAGCATATGTGCTATTATCAACACATCTTTCTGAACTCTGGGAGGAAACACCAGTCATGAATTAAATTTAAAAAAAAAAATTCTAACTCAACTTTATATTTTTCTACGCCACTACAGCTTTCTTTCACCTCATTTTAAAGCAGATCTTCAGTTTAAGCTGTCTTCCGCTGTCTTCGCAGACTCTTCATGTAGTAGTCCTATAATGCAAAATTTTGGGAGAACAGACGATTAGACAGCATTAGGAGCATTTTGTTTACCATTCCTATACACTCGCCCAGTTGTTAGCTGTCATCTTAACTCTACAGAAACATCACCATTGAACATGACTGGCTTTAGAAGCAATGATGCAGCATTAATGGTTTCATATCAACATTAAATGTTTAAGAGTTCCTAGCATACATAATGCAACTACAGTAACAAATTATGTTGCAAGAAGCTCATTTATCAGCTGTCCTCTCCACTGTTAGTTCCTTATTTCAGGAATACAACTAAAGACCTTCTGTAAGAAAGCTATGTCAAAAGTGGGGAAAAAACTTCAAGTTTTCCTTTCAATACAGTATTGTAATTGCCTATTGTTTAGCTGCTTCATTTCCCACAAACAGTTTCCAGCATACATTCCTGCCATCAACACTGTCATCATTTGGTGGCATCTGTCCCTGCATTTACATCTGCCTTACAAGCCTGTTACCAGCCATTCCACTGATCTGTGCTACGGCTGACTGCAAAGTCTCCTACACAGTAGGAAATATTAGGCACATACCTCTTAAAGACTTGAATTGCATTGAAAGTAACAAGGCGAATATTATGTAGTGTTTATTGCATTTTAAACTCTTTAAAGATATCTAATTCTGGGCAGCACTGCATCCCTACACACAGTTGAAAGAAAATTCCATTCTGTTAACATCAGATTTACAGTATTCACACAATACACAAAAAGTCCTTTTCACTAGCTTCAAAATCAAAAACACAACAGTAAGCTTAAAGATTACAGGCAACAGCATTCAAACATGGATGTGGGTAGAGAAAGGAGTACCTGGCATGAGTACCTGCTTAGTTTGACTGAATCCTTGATTTTTAATTTGGCTTTTCATGGGCCGCTCACAACACCAACGCTGTGTGAGGTATGGTAGTCAGCTGCAATAATTCATAAACCCTACACTTCCATCAATCCAATGCTACTGGCTCTCGAGTTACAGAACAAACTGCATTAGAATGCAAGGCAATAAAGCAAAAAAACTAGAAACATCCTTGACAAAGAAATACTAGCAGTTTATATGAAAACAAAGTAGTCCAACATGTGCCTCAAATATTAAGTATTTAAGCAAAAGTTTCTGCTGATGTACCAACACAATATGGACTTAAATACAAAAACAGTTCAACTTTTTTTTTAAAAAACGATAACAAAATCCCTAAAAATAAAAAAAAGGATAATTAATTTTTCTATGGTGACTATATTACAAATATGTCCCAAAGAGGCACACTAATGGGGGCAGGAGTCTGCTACAAAATAGCTGAGACAAAACAATGTACCTCAAAATGTTTTGCAGGACTACACTGTCATTTCCTTCAGAAGGTGCTTTAGTTTGTCTTCTTACTTGACTTAGTTCCATCTTCATCTGTGCATACTTACGCTGCACTGTTAAACAGTAACAAAAAGCCCTAATCAAAGTTTGAAATAATGCACTTACCTCTGTCTGATCTGAGGTCAAATCAGATCAGTTTTAATTGGACTGAGTGTCACCTTCAGATTTAATGTCTTCATTGGTCCCATTGACCTCATTCTTAGTCTCACTCTCCTTCGAGTCTGTATTTGTGTCTTCACTCTGTTTTTCTCGACTACTGGACTTCATACTACTTTTTTTATCATCAGATCCCCTCTTTTCTGCCATGAAAGAAGACATTGACCATGGATTTCAAAGTAAAAACAAACATTGCACATGTGAGATATATATTGCATACAACATGGGACAATTATTTTCTATAGCAGTAACAGTAATACTCAAAAAGTTCATGAAATAGGCTTCGGACTACCATGCTGGAATGGAGAGGGGACAAAAAGATAAAAGGGGACAGTACAGGGTGGGTGGGGGAAGAGGAGAAAGGTCAGACCTCCTAACAGAGGCAGCTACTCAGCTCTCTGTCAAAATGCACAAATAGGGGGTAAAGAGGTTAGGCAAATGTGTAATTATGGTGCATGGCTTCCTTACTTATTATGGGACTCTTTTGGTCCCCGAGTTTTGATTTCTGATTGTGTATGGCTTGCTTTGGTTTACAATTCTCATTAATTATGGTTCTTGGAAGAGAATCAGGGAAGAGTAGTGGGACAATGCTTGACTGCATGATCAAAGAAATTGATACTTGCCAATTAAAAACTAGCAATCTCAAACTATCTAATACTTTGGGAAACAATATTAAGCACTGACAGCTTTGAAGGTGGGGATCGCAGTGACAACCAAAATAAAATTTGAAGCTGCACATTTGTCAGCACTGTTAATTCTCAATTATATAAAAACAGCAGTCATTTACAAACAACTCATTAAAAGGGCTTGGGGAGACAGCTTGGAAGATATATAAAAAGCAATTTTTTTTCAAAGGCAAAGAAACAGCAAGATGTGGAGGAAGGAGCCCACAGTTTCATCATGAATTGGGAAGCTCACTGAAGCATTTGCTACACTAAAAACTCAATCTTCAAAGAAGGAAGGAAGCCAGAAGTAAAAATATTTCCATGGGAAGAAAAACATTAAGTATTAGAGCTGCGTGCCTCATCTGTAAACTGAGTATTTGCAAATTTAATAAAAATACCAATTCCTGCTGTATTATTTCACACCATAATATTCAACTCTTGATCGGTAAAGACACTTCGGAGAGAAAAAAAAAAATCCAAAAAACCAACCTCTCAGATGTCATCATACAGAACAACATTCATGCTCTTTTTTCTGATTATTCCCTGCTATCCGGGTAATCAAAACAAATAATATAAATAGATAGATATATCCCCAACACAGGAGCACACACATAGAACACTCTGCAAAAGCTATTTTAAATAACATTATCACCTAGACTGGCATAACACACTCTTATATTCCAGGAGACAAAGCAAGAAATTAAGCTTTAAAAGAGCAGCGACATCCCAACTTCTCTGTTTTATAACATATGACCAAAGGATAGGGTAAAGCCCTCACAGAGGAATGAGGGCAACTGCCTAATGACCACCAGTAGTGAGGATTCACCTGCAGCAGCACATCCAGTGCAGGGTGCTTGCAGAAAGCACATGGCAACGCCACCCAGCTCGCTGAAGGACTAAGTCAGTTTGGGTCTGTCTGCCCTTGATTTGGCAACTCCGCAGGTAGATTGCACTCTAACTAACCTTGTTAAAAAGTCTTCTTTTTGTGTCTTAAAGGTATCTCCGGTGCACACGTGGATCCACTGAGGAATAGTAGTCTTGTTTCCCCGCAGAGGACTAGTAGTCAGTCCAATAATCTTATCTTCTGTCCTATGTAGATATGGTAGATCTTAATAGCCCTAGGGATGTGCAGTGTGCAGGGTTTTGTTCTGTCTTGTTTGTGTCTTGAATGTGATCGGGAAGGATAATTTTGTTTAAGGTTAAAAAAACTAATAAACTGTGGTATGAAAGATCAAACTCTTCTAAAAATTTTAGTATTAAAATAGGTTTACCATAGCAAACCTCCAGTTTGCCAAGCAGAACTGAAAAAGTGTACTCGACAAATAGTCCAATAACTGAACTTTTAAACCCCTAGAGTATCTGCAAGAAGTTAAGTTCCTCCACTGTATTTTTAATCAGTAAGAGTTCTCTCTATAAAAGCACATAAAATTAGTTTGCTGTTGAAACTGCGTGTATTATTTCAGCTGTGATCTATTAGGGATAATCACATAATATTGACTTTGCTTCCTGATTAAACACATGCACATTTTTCTGATTGAGTTTGTGTCGGCAACAGATGTGTTCTGTGAGAATTCTTATCACAACAAAGTGAATTGCTTTACTGTTCTGAAAATGCAAAATCAAACATAATATCCAGTATTACTGAGGTGTTCTGGCAGTATTTGCTGAGGTTTAATCACTAACACTAAAACATGACCATGATTATTTTTATATAAGTATCAGAATCCAGATTAAGGAAGACAGAGAGCCAAGCCAAAGTGGTCTAGAGGCCCATTCCAGTATTAACCCTTCATAAAATGAAGGTACTTGGAGAATAATTTTTCTTTTATTAAAACCCCCTATTTATTCCATCTGCTCTGAAGTTTGTTTACTTGAACAGCAGCTGCATTCTACTGGTTTACATTAAGCTAATGCTCAGCTGGTGTTTATGGCTGGTGGCTCCTTCCTTTAGCAAAGGTATCCCTGACCCTGCAATCTGAGTCACAAATCAAGTGCCCCCATTCTTACACATACTTTTTTCTTATAACCTTGGTTGCTGTCTTCTACAGTATCTTAGTGAACAAGAAGCCAGGACTTCTGAATTTTCAAAGCGTGGCACTAATTTAATGTACAACTGTATGCAAGACTTGGGCAACTGTGCCTGGGGTTTTTTTGTGTTAATATTAATATTAATGTTTATAAAGCAGTCTGAGATTTCCAGATGAAAGGCACTACCACGAGCAGTTACAGCCTTTGCTGCTTACTTTTACAACTGCAGATCAGTGGTGGCTATAAACACAAGTAGATTCTGAAGCCAAGATTCCCAATGTAGTAAGTTAAGATTTAACTTTTAAGTTACTATTGTGCAAAAGCCACACACTTCAAATATATGAATCTCTAAAGCTTTCCTCTTAACTACCTACCTACAGTACCACATTGCAAACATGAGGATGCAATGGTGCTTACAGCTTCAGCGCAGAAATTCAATATTGCCTTATTAACTACTACTGCGTTTGTTTTTCTCCTTCCTCCCCTCCTCTACTTTTTCCTGTTAAAAGATTTTCCCAACAAAGGGAAAACCACAAACTTCTTCAGCATTACATTCCTGCTCTAAGACCTATTTGTGTTTTTACGAGTATTAGGATGGCACAGTCAAAAAAAGTAACTGATTTTCCCAGGTGGGATTTTCATTGCAGCTCATAGCATCACCTCACTGTTCTCATTTCTGGTGGAAGAAAGTAGCAAGCAGCAAATAAAACAGCCAGCAAGGAAATCAGTCAAGTTAAAACTAAAAATACTTGAGATGCTGAAGAAAGTTCGCTAGCTCCTCTATTTATGGGATGATTAAGGAAAGAACTGAAAAGCTCAAAACCAGACCAAATTTGAATAAATAAGAAAACAGTTATTTATATGCATAGATACACACACATTCAGAAGAACAGGACATTCTTGACCAAGTACCAGAAATCTGTTCATAAAGCAGGCAAAAAAGGCACAGTATCAGGTAGGAATAGTAACAAGTGGACAGATATAAGCTACAACAGTGAATCTGAGTTTAAAGCCTGCACATCATTTCCACTGCTAATGAGCAAGCACCAAAACCCACTCTCTAACAGGGCAAAGGAAAATGAGAGAAGAATCAATACTAAAGGTGCCCCACAGTATAAACCAGAATAACTGAAACAGTCCAAGGAAGTCAGGGAAGAGAAATACATGAAGCATTACCAACATTTTGGCAACCAATCCACTGGATAAATACGGAGAAGGGTCAAGCAGACAGGCCTATGCAACCCAGTCACATGCACAGAGCACCTTTCATTCCAGAGAACCTCAAAAGTACCTTAGAAACACAATTGTTTCATCCATTACTGATGATCAGCCCATGAAGTGGGGTGGCTGTTTCGGACTGGCCATTAGTCAGCTCCCCACCAGAGCCAGAAGTATTACGTTCCTACAGAAGTTCCAAAAGACTTTTAAAGGGGGAAATTTAGCAATAACAGTGAATTAGTATCTTCTCACAAAATGTGAATCTGCAATGTTCTCACTGTAGCTCTTTGTAATCCTACTTAAAGTAAAGCTTCTGAGCTTCACATGCCTCTGGTGAAGCAGTGAGTCACCTTCAATGCTGTGGTACATGGCATGTGCAGCTATAAAACCGTTCCAAGGACTAACACGGCTTTCTGTTGAGACTCACCTGAATACTGACAAAGCAAAACTCACTTCATTTAAACAATAAACAAAAAAATCAAACCAAGAAACAAGGGAGAAAGGTGGGGGGAAGAGCAGGAGACTGGGGAGAAGGCATAAATTGTCATTTAGAGCATTACAGAGATTCTGCAATATTTATCTTGAACTGCATTTATAGATCGGGAAAAAAACTTAAAAAGCACTGTTAAAAGGATAATAAAGGACACGTGATAGTGTTGAGAAGTAATAGATGGTACAGGTGAGAAGCCAGCTACCAATCTCCCACAAAACATGTACCTGCAAAGGGTAATTGCAAATATCCACTAGGAGTAGGAATATAAGACATTCACTCTTAGGAAATTATGATTACAGGCTTATGTTTTTCTAAAGGTAAACAGGTCTTAAAATATATAAAAATCCTCGCACACTTCATCTGCAGACAAAGTGCAACAGGTAAGAGAAGGACACTGGGGTGTAGGTATGCACACACGTGCAGTAATGGTAACTGGAAACAACAAAATGCTTCAAATCGCTTACAGCAACACAAACAACTTTCAGAACCAGCTCTGATTTGGTACTGGGAACTTTCAGTCACTCACTGAAAGGCTAACAGCTTTTGAGACTCTAAGAAAAGGGCAGTTTCAGAACTTGCTAAGAACTCAGTCTTTATACAAACATACCTTTTTCTTTTGACTTCCTGTCTTGGTCTCTCTCTCTGCTTTTGCTTCTGTGTTTGTAGGATTTCCGATCCCGGCTTTTTGACCGTCTCCTGTCCCTACTGCGAGACCTATGTTTCCTTTCTGATCTATCATGGCTTCTGCTTCTCCTCCGGTCACGACTCCTTAACATTCAGATACAATTTCAAAAATGTAAATCTCAGCTGCTATTTCCTAATTCAGAATGCAGAACAGTAAAACAGTAGCACTTTCTAATACAGTGATTATCTGCAGAAACCAAACCTTTACATATTGTATATAAATATTTCCGAGTACATAAGACCTGGCTTCATACCGCCCTCTTCATTTATTGCAACATTTAACTACACAGCTTAAAAGCATGTACCACCATGAAATAAACACCAACTGAAGGAAGAAACAAGACCCGATTTCTTGGGAGCATTCTTTGTCTGCTGAAAGCTCCGCCATAAAGCCACTTCCACCACTATGGTGTCATCTTCCAAAAACGGAGAGAAGACAGTGACACTTGGCAATAACTTGCTTATCCTTACAACCAATAACATGTGTCTTCACTTAAGAAGCAAGACCTAAGTGAAGCTAACAGATCAGTGATGTGACTCAGGCTGACAGATCAAGTCCCCTCAAGATTTTTACCTTTTGAAAGTTACATGAAAATACTTAAGAGACACAGAAGACACACACAGGTACCTGCTTCGCCTTCTTTCTCTGCTTCTTGACCTTTTGTGGTCTCGTGAGCGGCTGCACCTCCTGTCAGATGTCCTGCTTGAATGCCTGCTCCGTGAGCGGCTCCTTTTACGCCTCTCTCTGTCACGAGCTCTCTCCTTTTCCTTTTCTTCCTCTTCACGTCGTCTCTTCCTTTCCCGCTCTTCTCTTTCCCGCTCCCTCTCTTTCTCTCTCTCTTCCCGTTCTAGCTTCTCTTTTTTCAACCTTTCATCACGGTCAGGCTCTTCTGTTTTTTTTCGTAACTTTTCCTTAAAAAAGCAAGTTCAGAGGAAGAAATGAAGATTATTCAAGATACTTAAGCTTATAGATTCTGAGGATGTAAAAGCCTGAGCTTTTAAAGTAGTTCAGTGTTATTTTCTAAGCAAAGGACAGTGCTTCCTAAAATCCCTGCAACGAAAATCCTTCGTCTTGCAGAACTTTTTTTTGCTTGTCACTCACAAGAACAGAGGCCACACTACATTTCTTTAAGAAGGCCATAAAAATTCCCACCTGAATCAACATCTTTGCTTGTATCTAACATCACAACAAATTACATTAGTGAAAGCACAGTGCAGGATTCCATTCCTTGGAGTGTTTCAGCCTCTTGAGAAAATCCACTGGACAGCCTTTTATGTACGTTAGGAAGCCTCCAAGTATTTTTCATTTCAATAACTGGAGGAAATACTTACTTTTAAATCTTCTACAGTAGCTTTTATTTTGGCATAACCCATGTGCTGCTTTCCCATCAAGTGGTCATCTACCCTGGACTGTGCATCTCCTACAATTAAAAAGGCTCCACAAACTTCACAAACTTCCATTTGTTTTTCCTGGGCTGCAAAGCTCTCAATTGTCTGAAAAAAGAAGAATATTTGATAAGGCAAAAGAAAAGTTTCTTTTTCAGTTTTAAGATTTCTTTGGCATCAACTGAAATGTCAAGAGCTGCAGAACTAGCATGGAATCTACCTCAAGGAATCAAAAGGCTAGAATACCCCATGAAGAAAAACAAAAAGAAATTCTGGCTTCTCTTTAAAAGTATGGTGGTCAAATTAAACCACTGTTTCAACAGACATATGAGAAATACACTAAAATTCCAACCTAAACCCAGGTGATTATTGCTGCGCAATGTTCATGAGTCATACAGTATATGGACATAAACACACTGCCTGCAACATTTAAGAGCTCTTAAAAATAAAACAAGAATCTCAATTTGAGCATTTCATTAAACACCAAAATAAAATCTTTGAACTTAAGCTCCTTTTTATTGATACGAACTTGCTACTTAACACATTCCCTCTGGCTTTTGTAGCTCTCAGAGTCAGACAGATGCCTGTCTCTAGTCACAGCCCTGACTCAAGGGCTTTCTGTAACAGTCACATTAGTAGTTCAGTAGAATTACACTGCACAGGCTACAAGGCAAAGTTTAAACCGAGACCTCAACCAGAGTAAGGTGCAAGCTCTCCTCCAGGACCGCTGAGTGAACAATTTCATAATTTGTGTGTGGGAAGCTCACTCTCAAGGTAGAATGCGCAATCAACGCGCTGGAATAACACAGCCAAATGTCCTGTTACTATGTAATAAATTCTGCACAGACCTTGCATGCCTTCAGTGGAAGGACAAAGTTATTCAGAACGTGCTGTGCACCAAATTTTGGTATGTCTCACAGAACTACGAACACATTACTTACCGAAGTCGTAGACCTCAACAGTTCTCTCTCTTCCTTCAACTGTTCAACGAGTTTCATCATTCCTTGTGCCTCTTCCACCTTTCCTTCTGAACCTAGTTCTTCAATCTAAAAGGCAATAAAAAACTTGAAGTCTAATTATTGATCAAGTAACAAAAGCAAGAGATCTCTCCTATGGGGGTTAAAAAACCCTCACCTGTTGAAGCAGTACATCAATTTTGTCAGTTAACACCTGAATCTTCTCTTCGTTTTTACCGGTAGGTCCCGCTCCCTGCAAAAAGTACAAGAGTGAGGTTTTCTTCTTCTTTTGTTAAAACAGCTTAAACACACAAAGGTATGTCTTCTCATATTCCAGAGACGCTTTGGGAATAACCTCCCCCTGCCTCTTCTCCCACAAGAAGCTACTAATAATAGTTGAGTCTAACATAAAACACTCCTCGACACAGTTTACTCCATCCTTCTTAAGTCTAGTCACATTAATTCCTCCCAAATCAACAAAAATGTTCAAGGTCCTGGCCCATAAAAGGTAAGAAAACTGAATTCAAAGTCCTAACTTTAAACTCTGACACTCCCATGCAGCTATCACATATCTTTGCAGATATTAAAGTATGACTTGGAAGTTCTGTGGGCTTTGAAATTCAACTTCTGAGTTTAAAATGCAAGAAAAATCTCACTTCAAAGGTGTATTTGTTAGCAGTATCCTCTCTGCAGGCTGCCAGAACAGACCTACTGCCTCCCTCCCACCTCTGCTCTGCTCCACAAGTGATACCTCTCAACTGAATACTGCCCACAGCTCCTTCTGAAGCAACTGGACTTTGCACAGAGCAGTGAGGTGGGGCAGCAGAAAGGAGCAAGGCTGTCCTGGCAGTCACAAAACTCACAGAGCATAGGCCACAGTCACTGCTCCAAATCCATCAGGGGACAAAATACAGCTTGCTAGAGCAGGGAGGGAGGAATGTGCAACTAGTGGAGAGAAGGTACACTGAGGTTGTCAGGGTAAAGACAACACTTGACAGGTAGAGAACATACTCATTCTGAGGAAACAAGAGACGGTGAGAACAGAGGTGGCTCTTGCTGACTTTGGAGCCACTCGGCTCATCCATCAGAGCCACATGTGATCTGCTGGCTAACAGATGAAAAACCTCATTGATCAGGAATCTTCTGGATAACAGTTTTGCCTGAATAGATACGGTCAAGAGACCCTGAAGATGGTATCTACAGGAAAAGCTACCTCGATGACTCTTGCAGACTCACCCCAGAAGACTGTTGGTTCTGTGACAGTGCCAAACGAGCATGGCCCCTCCGGATCCTGCGCTCCACCTCTGCGAGCAAGCTCTGCAAATAGCGCAGGAAGTCTCTCTCATAGCCCACCTTCATAAACCGAGAGCTCTTCTCATACCTGACAAAAGATTTTAAAAATGAAAGCTCACATCAACCTGTAATAGATGAAAAAAAGTAACACATACAGTATTAAAATATTCTCACAGTAAGAGAATATTATATATTTAAATAAGTAAATTTTTATCTATATAAAAATTTAAATAAATTTACAGAAATCAAAGAGCAATTAATTTGTAGCGTGTGGGTTGCTATTAACCAATTTTGAACATACCAGAAACTCTATTTGCTTTAACATATCAAACAACAAACTTACTGTTTGCGCAGATTTTCATCATGAATTTTTTCACAAGGACCTAAGAAGACAACACAAAAAGCTTAAGTCTGCATTCCTAAATGTTGTATTTATATTCCACCAGCATTTGTTTGTGCACCACGACAGAACAGGGCTATAAACATTTCACAAGGACTTTTATGCTTCTGCCTTTCTACTTCCTTTGCTTGGAGCTTGAAAGATACATTAAAGAAAAAGAACACCAACACTGTTTAGTAATTATAAAACCAAAAGAGACTCCACATACGAAGTCTTCATAAAAATCGAATTTCCAGATCAAGTTTTACATCAGTAAATACAAACAAACAATGTAATATCCTAAACACATCGGACTTTAATAAAAAAGAACAAAAAAAGAACAATAACATACGAAGGGTAATTTCATCAGGCACTTTCTAATTTCCAGGGCTCTTTGCAACACACTGGCTACTTAAAACATTGATCTTTGGAGTAAATTAGGAGGTACGTGCCCTGAGCTCATGACAGTGGCTGTGTTAAAATTCCCCACCATCCCCAGACTCTCAAAGTCTTCAACAGACTTAGAAACTAACAGTAAGACAAAAAGTCTGGTTTTGCGAAGTTACTATCTCCAAACTACATTCTGTTCATGTGCCATCACTTGAAAGCTACCAGTAATTTAGAGCTGGTCTTCAGAAATAACTATTACAGTAAGTGAGTCTCTAAAGTAAAGCAGCTCAATAATGTATACTCACATAAAAATAGGTTTAAACCCCTGCCTGGTAGAATAATCCAAACTAGAAACCAACACTTGAGCAGGAGAAAAGCACCTCACACCCAGTAACTTAGCTTACACAGTAAGAAAAAAAATTTAAGAAGTTTTTTCACTTAGACAAAGTAGGATCTGGAATAAATATTACTCTTAGCATACTGTATCACTGGCAACCTTTGAAATGAAAAAAAAAAAAATTCAAACTGTTATGACAGAGCAATTAACAATAAAAACATAGCTTGCAAACAAAAGCTCAATTGTAATTACTTTTAAGCGAATAAAAATGTCATGATTTATAAACTTACCTAAATCAGAACGGGTATTTGTAAATAATTCAGCTGGGCAAAAGCCACAAAGGTAGTATTTGCAAACCTGACAGAGAAGAAAGAAACAGGTATCATTTTTTTGCCTCTTGAATTGAAAATTTTATGTAATCACGACTTTTTCTAAAATACAGTGAAAAAGTTTCTTTTCAACATAGTAAAATTTCTAAAAATTTTACACATCCTCTATCTTTATATTTCTTGGCAGCAGTAAGTGCTATAAGATGCATCTTGATGACAAAACACCAGAAATCTTCCTTGCAATAGTAATATTTCTTAATTTTACCACTAAATATTTAAGATTACAGGAAAGTGTCATCAATTTATAAATATAAATATTTAGTATTTCCAAAGGAAAGGAATGAAATCAGATTGGACTATTTAACAAGTTTCAGTGAAATTCTAAATGGTGAAAAGCCACAAGAGGTGAGAACAATTGCCACGGAAGCATGGAACAAGTTCCTCTGCTTGCCTGGGACAACAACTTTGTGTTCAGCCTTCGCTTCCTCAGAGCTGCTGGCCTGGAGAACTGGAGCCACCTGCACCCAAACATCAGGAACTGCCCCAAGGACTTTGATGGCAATTAAAAGACTGAGAATTATCCAGAAGCTTTCCCACTCCAATGCTTTTACAATTTCCTACTTTAAGAATGACAGGCAACGAGACATTATATAGCTCTTCAGGCAGAGAAGACATTCATTTTAACCTGGTTTCCTGCCAACTAAAAAGGGTTTGGTTTGTTTCTGCACAGTCTGGTTTTACATTATGGAGTCAGGTTCTTTTTCTGATAACAGAAAAAGACCACCAGAAAGTTCAAAAAACCACAAACCTGTTACTCTAGTCAGTACATATTTAACATATAATGGGATAAAACCAGCTTTTGTTAAAAAGATTATTCACCCTCACCCACGAGCATGGGCTTAGCTACTCAAGTTGGTCAGTTCCAGAAGCTTGTAACACTGAAATATCTCCTGTCTATCCATCAGAACAGCCAAAAGGGTAGAATCAGAAATATTTTCACCCCTAACTTCATAAACAACCTTAAATAATTAACTTTTCACTAGACCCTTCCCACAGATGTGACTGCCATCAATTAAGGTGTAAATCCAGAACTAGCCTGGACATTCTTCCTGCACCTCCTTTATGTTACACCAGTTTCTAATTTTTGGCAAATCTAGTAACTGTGGCTGCGTTACAGCCTAGTTCTAATCCTCTCACATGTCCTGTGGACAAAGACTTGCAGTATCTTACCTCCCATGACACAGCCTGAAGTATTTGAAGAAATGAGAGCGAGGAGAAAGGCCTCAAACAGCACCACCTCACTGAAAAGCCCGTGACACCCATTGACCAAATGAGATCAGCCTGATTTATTTGTCCAAGCTAACTGCCAGACTGCAAATCAGGCTACAGAAGTTAAAACTCTACTAACTGCTTTACAGATTTCTCAGAAAAATAACCAGGCTTTCTATTAACAAACCATGGACAAGAAACACAAACAAACAATATCTTATTACGTAATTTGAATACTTCTCCCATTACCCAGGTTTGGACACTGGCACCTATCTGAAGCAATTTACCATGAATAGTTCAGAAAACATTGTGAAATGACCTTCTTTTTTTCCTCAGAACGAAGGAGAAAGTTACTGGACAAAATGTGGTTTCAGAAACTGCTCTTCTCTGAAAGCTGCAATATCTCTTGTTTTACTACTAAGTTGCTTCAAAGGAGCAGTTTCTGGGATGGACTTCTGTACTAGTCCATAGAAATGTATTTTCTCTATACATTCTCTTCTTCTATTTTCTCACACTCACATCCAGGTACAAGGAGCAGTGAAAAGGCACTTCCCAAAAAATTTCAGAGATGGATTAGACAATTTCCTAAGACACAGAGAGCACAATAATAACAGTCTGACCATACCATACTGTTAAAAGGGTTGTACGATATCCTCTATCAACCAAAAAATCAAGCAAACTGGCCTGTAACAGTTTAGAAACTAGTAATAACAAAAGAAGCAAAGAAAAAGTAATTAGTAGTATGATGAACAAAACAAAACAAAACACACCGTCAATGAAAACCAGAAAGAATTATAATTATTATGAAACAGCACTACTAGGAAAATCCTCTTTTTAGGAACTGATGGTTACAGTCAGAAGTTGCAGTAACCAACACTAAAATATGAGGTTTAAACACAACGTATGCTGTTTTAATTATTTCTGTATTAAAACCCCCAAACAAACACAAGCCATAACAAACAAACAAAAGAACTCAAACCCAAAATAATGACAAAACACACACACACAGCAAAAAGCTGCCATCATTTTCTCCTACCAGCTCCAGATGCTGCCACTCTAGCACTAGGATGGCACCCAGTGAATTATGTGACATTCTCTCCTAGGAAGCAGCCTGCAGAGAAATACTCACTTCCGTGGTTCAGACCACTGTGGCTGAAGCGATTTTCTTCCCCTCTCGTACCTATTCCATTATGCTCTTCAACGGAGTTTGCTTCAACAGGAAAACACAACTTGCTGGAATCCTGCAGAATGTTGCAGGTATCATTCCAGCTCAGCTTCACTGAGTGAAACATCTGCCTTCTGAGGCTGAAGATCAACTGCACTTCCAATCAATCCAAAGTAATCAATGGTAAGTGGGAATAGGAAGGGCTAAGGAATGGCTGAAGCATCACGGAGCCATTAAAGGACTGAAACAGAGGTGACTGATAAGCTTCAACTGGCATCACTCATCCGTGGTTTATCAGGCCGCTGCACCCATCACAAGTAATATGGAAACACATTCCACCCACGCAAGAACAGACCAACAGGCTGTTCAGTAGGGGTAACTCCCCATGCAGGTAACGAGCGTTTATTCCTGTTTGCAGAATTATTCTGACAGCTCTGCTAGCGAGAAGGTGCAACAGAGAAGTGTCACTGTCAAACTGCTGCTGCAGGATAAGCCACAGCTTGGGTCTCAAAGCCCGAGTGCTCACATTTTGGTAAGTCACTACAACAACAGGGATGCTTGGAACTTTCTGCTTCTTCATCACAAATTCACTAATCCCTGAAATCTCCTGGAGGTGGGAAAGTAGTATCCTTTACACCCAAGTCCACTAAGTTAACAGCAAGAATTGCAAGCTCAATTGGCGTTTGGGAAGCAGTTCGAAGCTTTCCCATATAAAGAAGCTACTGACAGCTCTGCATTTTTAATGCTTCTACATTAACATGTTTCCTCTTCTACAGCAAATTTATTTACTGATGGAGAAGTATCTCTCTAACAGTAATAAACAATTACATAAGCAAATTCATTTAGGCAGACAATTCCTAGTAAAAAGGCCAAAAATAAAATCCAGCAGATTGTGGCTTACACATCAAAAACTAGTAAATTCCTTCTCATAGCTGAGTTCTTTGAATCCATTAAAGCTCACATGCAGCGGGACATTTTAAGAGCAATGCCTGCCCACCCAAACCCAAACAAACATCAGCTCTTCTCCCAAACCCACTCTTAAAGATAAATGTTATTTGTTTTTGGAACAGTATTAGTAACGGAAGGTTAAGTCCTCTGCCTCCGCTCCCTGGAGGATTAAGTCCTTAAATTCTACCTAGATAAAAAGCAATTTACGTAGCTGGCATTATAAAAGTAAAAGCACAACATATCATAAATAGCTAAAACCATCCCATCATACTCTGAATACAAACCTATATTTTGAGAAACTGCATTATCAGAGATGACTGCTTGCAGCCATTTGTCTCTAACAGCTCTTCACCCCTCTCCACCTTCCGAAAGCCCTGAGTTTACCTTGAAGAAGCATCAAAATTTCAAACCTTACAGGAACACGGGCAGCCCATGCTGGGCTCTCTTGTGCTACAGAGCAGCCTCAGAACTCTTATGCAATCACTGTTTCTGTAAGAACTTGCTTTGTGCAGGTGGCATACGAAAGCAGGAAGGTGTGAATCAATAAAGAAATATACTTTGTCGACAGATACGACAGTAAGCAGAAAGACTAAAATATATGATACTAATAATTTCCTCCTGCACACAAAACAAAGCCTTTTTGCCAACACCAGGACTGAGCACCTAAGGACATGCCATCATACTGAAATATACCACAAGTGGGATTCCAAGTTTTAAAGATTAAAGGCTTTAATCATGTCAAAGAATTAAAGCAAGAACTTAAGCTCTTACAAAAACTTTTATAATATATGATTGACATGTTTCACTGGCACTGCAAATTATTCACACACAGAGCTATCACACCCTCTGCTTCCACATCTCCCACTTCCACTCCCATCTTGCATTCCACCACACCTTCCAGTTTCTGACGGCCCCATGGACACAATCTCCAAACGATAACCAAAATACAGATGAGCTTCTTGTGATAATCTTCCACGTTCAAAACTGATGAAATGTGACACAAAATCCTACACTTTGGGATCAATACAACATGCTGGCATTGAGCAGGCTGCATGTTGATCTATGTCTAATCTCAAAATAAATTACATTAGCACATGTATTTCATCTGAAAAGCAGGACAGCAGGCAGAGGAATCAATGTTACTATTTGAACCTTATCTGCATGTCTTGTCTTTTAAAACATGTCAGCATTGCAAATTTAATCTTCAGGTGACAAAGAAAGTTGAACTGAGGCACGTGTTAACAGCAGTAATTGCTGGGTTTTATGAACCCCCCGGTTGACTACAGGAACCTAGGAAAATATTCCTTGCAGAAAGGTTGTATTTAGTCAGAAATAAAAGCAGAAGCAGAGCAAACAGCAGCAGTTCCTGCAGGACTGAAGGCTCAGCCCTGAGCCTGTAACTTTCCAACTGCTCTCAGACACAGGACAGCTCTCACTTTCTGAACTGTCAGAGGATTGGGAAGGAGAGACAAGGCCCTATTCCCAAAACAACAAAACTGAACAGCTTAGAGATGGAGTCCTTTGGTTACAGTCAAACTCTTCAGGCCAAAATTGTAAGTGAAAAAAAAACCTGAAAGTATACTGTGATTTGCTCATTTGAAGATGAAGAAAGTAATCTGAACTTATTAAAAGCCAATGACGGAGGAAAAAAACCCCAAGAAGTCTTTCTCATCTTAATGAACCAAACCAAACCAATCCTCTTATCTGTTCTACCTGGACCAACACGGCTCAAGCCATTCACCTCGTATTTCATCTAACTCTTCCGTATTTTAAATTCACAATCAAAGGAAAGTATCTAACTGAGCACCTAACTGAATTATTTGCGTAATAAAATAAGTCTAGAAACACATAAACAAGGTCATGAGAACTTCCTGAACTCACTATTTCTTCCTGATGTGCACTGCTTACCTACAGAGCAGCATTTTTCAAGGGAGGGAATTGTTCCTCACACTTGAAAAATCTAAGGTAAGACAGGTATTGGTCCTTAGATCATGCAAATTCAACCAATTCAAATAAATTCAAACAAGTATTATCCTCCTTTATAGTGACCTAAATCCCATATAAAAACACGAAATCATGTCTTTGATAAAGATGCAATTTAGAACAGCCAAACTCAAGCATTTCTCCCTCCTCCCAATTAAACAACATCCCAAGCAAATGCTATGGGGGGGGAGGGGGAGCTAAATGCTTTGTGCAGCTTAAACCACAGAAATTCCTATCATTTAGGAGATAAATTATTGTAACTGTGACACTTTCTTTTAACATATGCCATAACTAAAAAAATGTATAAGGACCGAGAGAAAGTAAAATTTAAAAATTCATCAGTGTTCATCTCTCCCAAAGCAGCAGCTATAGGAACCTTGTAGCTACCACTGAGTTTTCCTGAAATAACTTACAATTCAACTATGATGGCCAAAACGAACTCATCACTCATTAAAGCTCAACCAGTGGAGAAACTCCAACTAATATTAACAGTAACAACAACAACGTTGTCTTGTTTGGGCTACTTACTGCAGAAAATGAATGAACACCACATTAACAAAAGTACGTAAGTACTCCTAAGCAACCGTCTTGTTTAGGTTAGTGTCCGTCCCTCCCGCCCCATGGAGATTCCTGGGTAAGGAAATACGGGGAGAATCAAGCTTTTCTTAACCAAATCCTCACCTTCCAAAGCCTTACGGTTTTTCCTTGTAGTACAACCTCCAGACATTAAACTCGGTACGCGCGTGCCCTTCTGTTTCCTCCCCCAACACCACCCTCAGGAAGAGACCCAGAGACATTTATCTCCCAAACTAGAACATCTGTCTCATCGCCCTTCGCGCAAGGCAGCAGCCTCTACTCAGAAGTGCTGAATTCCTTTAACCGCCCCGCCTCTCCGCTTTATTTTTGTGTTTCCCTACGGGAGACCTCCGCCACCAGCAGCCCTCTGGAAACCCCCGTTCCCATTAACGGCGGCCCCGGCGGGCACAGCCTTCCCCCGCAGACACCCAAACAGCGGGGCTGCCCCTTCTGCAGCCTAACAACAGCCCGGCCGTGTCGGGATCTTCCTCCTCCTCCTCCTCGGTGAGGCTGGGCGCCGTTCCCGCGCACGGCCGGGCCCGGCCCGCCCCAGGCCGCCATGCAAGGCCCGGCGCGCAGGGCCCCACCGGCACCCCGACAAACCACGCGGAACCCCTGCTCTGGCCGGCACCTCACCCCTTCCCTCTTCCCCCATCCCCGCGGCTGTCCCCGGCCGAGAGAAGCCGCCCATGCCGCTCGGACAAACCCCCGGCCCCGCGCAGCGTGCGAGAGCAGCGAAGGAGGGAGGAGAGAGGCGGCCCCACTGCACTCACGCTCTCGTGGTCCCACCGCACGTTGCTGCGCTTCTCATCCGGGGCCAGGTTCCTGTCCCGGCCCATGAGCTCATCGAGGAGCTGGGCGGCCGATATCATCGTGAGCTGCGGGCCGAACGTCCCTCGCCAGACACCGACTCGGCCGCCTCGCCCCGACCGCCCGCGCCGCGCCTGACAGAGACAAAATGGCGGCGGCGGCTGGCCCTGCCCACAATGCCCCGCGCGGGCAGAGCCCGCCGCGCTCCGCTCCCTCACGGCTCCCTCACGGCTCCCTCACGGCGCCTCAGGCCGGGCGGCCGCGGGGCCGGCGGGCAGCGACGGGGTCCCGGCGAATACCGGCGTGGGGAGCCGCCACGGCCGCGCGGGGCTCCGCCTCAGGGCTGGCAGGTGCCGCACAGACGGTGTCCTGCCCAGGGAGGTGTCATGGCAAACCGTGTCCAGCCCAGCGAGGTGTCAGGACAGATGATGTCCAGCTCGCTGTGGTGTCACTGCGGACGGTGGCCTGTCACGACATGCGGTGTCCAGCGCAGGGACGCAGCCCGGACACACGATGCCGGTGGCCTTGCTGGTGGTGGCTGGAGGCTCAGTACACAGGCCTGGACACAGCTGAAGCAGCGTCATGGTCCCCTGTGCACCCTGGCGGGAGAAGGTCACCCGAACGGCCCCTGATGAAGAGCTACTGAGTCCCGGTCCTAAGTGCGTTCAGCTGCGCACATGCCCTTAGGAATTCAGGGAATTGTAGGATCATTATGGTTGGAAAAGGCCTCTAAGACCATACAGCCCAACCATCACCAAGCTCACCAATAAACCATGTCCTCAAGTGCCGTATCCACACGTTTTTCGAACACTTCCAGGGATCATGACTCCACCACTGCCCTGGGAAGCCTGTCCCCATGCCTGAGAGGTTGAGGGAAAATAGAAGTCCTTCATATGTAACATAAATCTTACTCTTTGACCTTGGAACCATCCCATTTTGTTTTCCTTTCTAGATGTGACTTTGTACTCGATATTTCACATAGCAATTGTCAACTACTTCCCAATTACTCAATATCATTTTGAATGTCCTAAGTACATAAATTAAAATTTTAATTACATCATATTTTTTGAAAAGCTTTAAGCCAATGCTCATGCTGATCCTGTAAAACCCACTTAGACTCACAGCAACTTTGTTCAGCATCACTGAGGGCTTCATGCAAGCACCAGTTGTTACCTGAGGACTTTCCTTTTGGAAATCTCTCCCTAACGCAGCACTGTGAGGCACCACAAACTTCTTTCAAGCTTTCCAATTTTGTAATGATTTAGGAACCCACTGGAACGGTTGGAAGAGTGTGATCGAAATCAATGTGACACAAATTATGGTATGAATTTCCAGTCAATATCCCGCAGTCTGGGTTTGGGGATGGGAGGGAAGGCGGGGTGTTAATGCTGGGAACTGGGGCAGAACTGGGCTGTTTCAGTTTCTTTGTAATGCTCTGATTGCATCGAGGAAGCAAACAGCTACACTGGAGCCTGACTACTGCAGAATTCCTTGGCATGCTGCCGTGGCTGCACAGAGCAAGCTGGAATACTGAGTGGAGTTTGAAATTTTTGACTTTTTATAGTGGTAAAGTTTTTACTGACTGCTCTGTAACTTGGTTTAGGACAAATCCACAATGACAAAAACCAGCTTTTCAAACCAAACCACGCAAATGGCAGGAATTACCTATAATCTTTCCAATTGCTTTGCAGACAGTGATCTTTATTTCACTTATTTTTTTTAGGGATTAGTTGATTCTGCTGAGAATGACAAAGATGACAAAGAGTTTCCTATGCAAAGTAAGAGGATGCCCCATCCCTGCAAGTGTTCCAGGCCAGGCTGGATGGAGCTTGGCGCAACCTGATCTATGGAAGGTGTCTTGCCCATGGCAGGGGGTGGAACCAGACGATCTTTGAGGTTCCTCCCAACCCTTAACAGTCGGTGATTCCATAATTCACTCTACGATAAATCGAGAGCCAGCAAAAAACATCACCAGAGCAGCAG
>VZTG01005429.1:598393-645239 GCA_013397845.1 Melanocharis versteri | reverse complement strand
GGATGGTAAGGGCCCCCCTCCCCCCGAACCCGGGGTGTCTCCGGGAGCTCGGTGCCGGCGGCTGCCGCCGGTTCGCTCCGCACGTGGAAGGCGAGGCGGGGTGAGTTGAGAGGGAGGAGAAGGTCGATCCGCCGCCGAACGCTCCGCTCTGTAGCTGTCCCTATTGCAGAGAGCGTAACCGGGGTCACAAACACGCGTCCCCGTTCCACCTCCTGCCCTGTTTGACCCTTCTCCACGTCATTGTGTACTTACTTTGTAGTGTTGGTTTTGGTTTTTTTTTTCAGCCTGAGACGGCGTGGTCTGTCAAAACACAAACCTCGGCTTTACGTGCTCTTGCCTAAGCAGAAATATCTGTTAACTCAAATTTGAAAATTACTTTCTTTTTCAAGCAAGGAACTTGTTCCAGTGATGTGTACAAGCACTTGGGATTTGGCATCTCGTTCAGATCCACCTGAGGACACTAAAGCGAAGGCTGTTCTGTAACAGACATTTGTACAAGTAACACTGTAGACACGAACACACACATCATTTTACTAGAAGGAAAATTTTACAGGGAATGCTCAGGCATTTTTGGAAACTGTTTTCCACAGGTTCAATTCAGCCTGTATTTACTGTGCTGTCTTGTGCTTGAAGTTACAAACTTATAAAAAAGAGGAGGAACAACTTTTTACACAGACGGATAGTGGTAAGACAAGGGGGAACAGTTTTAAATTAAAAGAGGAGAGACCTAGATTAGATGTAAGGAAGAAATTCTTCCCTGTGAGGGTGGAGAGGCCCTGGCACAGGTTCCCAGAGAAGCTGTGGCTGCCCCTGGATCCCTGGCAGTGTCCAAGGCCAGGCTGGACATTGGGGCTTGGAGCCTAGGATAGTGGAAGGTGTCCCTGCCCATGGCAGGGGGTGGAACGAGATGAGCTTTAAGGGCCCTTACAACTTAAACCATTCTAGGATTCTATGACATTATAATTAAAAATAGGAAAACTAAAATTAGGAAAGGAGCAAGACTTTTAAAGATGAAAGTTCAATGAGCAGTTTTGAGAAGCATGGAACACTTAACAGCTTGGGCTTTAAATTGTAATTAAAATTAAAGCTTGTAAAAATTTAAAGTAACTGATTCATAGGACGCTGAATTATCTTAGTGAGTGAGATAAAAAGCAACCTGTCATCAGAATGAGTTTGTGTCTAAAACCGGAATTGATTAAATAAGTCTTGTCATAAAATACAATTATTTTTATTTTAACCATGGCAATAAATGGATCTTCACTGTTGTTTAAGTTTGCACAATTAAAATTTTTCCAGTGAGCTTCCTAGTATGTGTGATGCTTAGAGGTGCTGAGTAGTTATATTTTGGTGCGTATCAGATCCGTGGGTAGATGGTTCCTCTCTGCACAGGCCATGTGGAATGGCCAGGATGAATCCCAAAATGAGGCTGTGCTGTTGAGCCTTACGTATCTTCTCTAAAAACGAAACCAGCAAATTTTGTGCTCCAAGCAAGTACCACCCTGTCTGTCTGACTTTGCAGTCTCTTTCTGTAAAAAAAACCCGACCCAACCCAACCAAACAACCCGAAGTGGAAAAAGCTTTTTGGAGCTGGACTTTCAACTGAAAGTTTTTTCCCTTCTAAGTTTATTTATCTCTGCTTTATTTTATATAATTCTTAAAAAATAAATAAACAGACTTGGAGAAGGGTTGAGCATGTTCATTTTTCTGACGAGTTTCCTTCAGCTGGAGCTAGAGAATTAAAATAAAATATAAAAGCTAGAGAAAGGTCAAACACCACTAGAACCTGGGATAGGAAAGAATGGTACAACTCTATAGCAAGTTACAGGTGTGAGTCTGTAAGTCCTTAATACACACACTAAATAAGATCTGAGCACTAAGCAGCTTTTAGGATGTTTCCTTAATGTGTTTCTCTAGTCAGCAACTGCAAATAATAATTTGAAAACACAGAAAAGGTATTAGTTCTGTGCATCACTTACAGATTGCAGAAAATTACTTGCAGATCTAAGCTGAGTAGTTACTGATGCAGCAAATGGCAACTGGGCAAAGAACTGTTCTTCAAAACTATGCTTACAATACTTTTAAATGTAATTCACTTGCCAGAAAGTGCAAGTACTTGTGCTGGCAGCATTAATTAGAGAGTACATACAGCATCCTAGGGAGATACCAGTAATAGATCACATATACACACACACAAAAACACAAGTATTGTAAGTATAGCTGATTCTTTCAAAGATTAAAATATCATACACAAACTGCGTTTTCATACTGATTTTTCCAGTAGCCTACGAAATGATAAACTGAAAAGATCCTGAACTTTAAAAATACTACTGCAGTAAAGAGCATTGAAGCAAAGAGAAAACAACATCAGCAGGTGCCATTGCATGCTCCCAATCCAGGGTGAATTTCCAAGGAAGTTTGCAACTCAGACCTATTCTACATACGCGTAGAGTGTTCTCACAGGCAGCAAGAATGAGTGGAAACGAATCTGCCCCAAGTCAGGCTCTGACACAGGGTTCATGTTTTCCATGTGCAGGACCTGTTTGCACTGGGCCTGCAAGCGGAACCACGCGGCGGTCGTGGCTTATCTGCTGCACGCAGGGGCTGACAAGGACATCCTGACCAAGAAAGGGGAGAGGCCAGCCCAGTTAACGTCCAAGAGAGAGATCAGGAAGATGTTGGGAGGTAACCTAGAGTGACTGTGCCATGCTGATCATCAAAGATTGGTAAAAGCGTGTTCAAAGCATGTGTGCTCCAATCTTTGTTTTGCATGTGAAGATACTGTGTTGGATTTTAGTATTAAGACTTGATTTCTAGAGTGTTTACATGGTAAGAAAACAAAGTTTAAGTAAAGGGGATTACCAATAAATTCCATACCCAGCTAGCCAAACTTTTTTCTAAACACTGAAAATTTAGAAAAACTGTACTTTGAGGAATGCTATGTGCCAGGCAGATGCAGTTTCCAGTTTTCAGAAGGACAGCAGGAGAGAAATCTCTCAAATTTGTAGGAAGCTCTTGTATGAGCAACACCTAATTTTCCTCATGTTCTGTGTTGGATAAATCAAAAATTAGCAGCCCAGATAAAAGGCTCGTTAACGGACAGGGGTAGAGCATCTCTATCGTGTTTTGTAACTGCTGGAACTGAGCAGGCTTTGCTGCTGGACATGATAAGTAATTTGAAATGTGGCCGATTAACAACCTCTTGTCTCTCCTTTGTACTCCTGTGTCTGGTTTTGTTTTCATTGTTGTCTGTCCCAGCTGTTGAATGGGTAATGCTGCAGCTCTCCCAGTACTGCATGTTCTCTTCCCTTTATCCTCTGCCTTAATATCAAATAACATGCGACCCTTTGTTTTTTGTTGCCTGATACATTATGAAGATGACAGCATTATTCCACCAGAGACCATGTTACAATGTGCTGCTACAGATTAAAACAAGCCAAAGCAGAAATACTGCAGTGTTTAGAAGGAATTCACATCCCCAGAATTATTAGAATCACACTCAGCTTTTGTGTTTGTATGGCAACACCTGAGCATTCTGTTTATTGTAGGAAAAAAAGACACAGTGCTTCCTGATGCATCTTCTAACCCTTTTAACACTGCATTCCCTCTGTGTAAAAAATAGAAAAAAAAAAAAAGAAACCCAAAATCAGTCTTGGAGAATGTTGTTTTGTTTGTTTTACAGTGGAAGATTATGAACTCCCAGACTTAAAGCAAGATTCAGATCTGCCAATCATCCCCAATTACCTGGCTAACCCACCTTTCCCATATGTTTACAACACCTCAAGTACCAGTATTCCAGACCCCACGCTGAATGGGAATCTCTCACACTTGGAACCACAAGACACCAGCTCTCCATCTGTACTGGACTCAGCCAGCTACAGACGAGCACCACTGCAGCCCGGGAATGCTGCTGCCGAGGCTGCTCCCAACGGGGACATCCCAGCCCTGCCTCGAGGCTCTGCTGGGCCCCCACACCTGAATCCTGTCCTCCAGAGAGCTCCTGTTTACCAGGGGTCGCTGTCTTGGGGCAGAAGCCCGTCTTTGCCAGCAGGATCCAACCAGTCCCTACCCCAGCAAGGGAACAGCTCCTGCCTGGGGCCTGTGCCGGCCTTTCAGCCCATTTTCTTCACAGGAGCTTTTCCACTCAACATGCAAGGTAACACCAAAAATCTCTTGTGGCTTTGTTTTGATCTTCTGTCACCTTGGGCAGTGCAGACTAATCCTGTGTTTCCAGAGACTTTCATGTTCCCATGCTTAGGCATTCAGGAAACATTACAAGGGAATGAAGTAGTCAGATATCCTGTTTTCTACTAGAACTGTTATTAAAATCTTGATGTAAACATTTGCTGTCTCAATTGCTATAAAAGCACACAGACACCAAGGTAATCTAATTCTCTAAACAGCATAGTCCAAGCTGCAAATACAGATCATGAGCAAGCAGCCAGTGAGCTCAGGAGAACCTCCCATGGCTTAGTCTGCACGGAGCTGCTCTAGGATCTGCCAGTTCTGCAGGGAAACTTTGCCTGCCCAGAGAGTGAGACCTGGAATTCCAGTTTCCATTCAGAATTTTGTTCTTCAAGTAAAAGGCATTCTGATACCATGGGGTAGCAATGAGAAGTGAACTGAGAGTAAGAAATACCAATAAAAGCAATCTTGGATTGCTCAGGAAATTGATAACCAGTATAAGTTAAATCAGTTAAAGTGAGTATTCATGCAATGGTTCAGGCATGCATACATATATTCCATTAGATTTGCTATGATTTTTTCATATAGGCTGATGAAAATCAATCTAATTAAAACTGTGGTCATACAATTCCAGGTTTTGCTTTCTGAGGATTCATGTATTGTTACCAGTGACACAAACGAGGTTAACAGAACATAGAAATACCTGGAAGTTGTTATAGACATTGTTTCCAATTCCTTTATACCTCTGCCGATTAATGTGACTTTTTATTTCTAATAGAACTGGTGCTTAAAGTGAGAATACAAGCCCCTAATCTTAGAGAAAATGACTTCATTGAAATTGAACTGGACAGACAAGAACTGACCTACGAGGAGCTGCTCCGAGTGAGCTGCCGTGAGCTGGGTGTGAACCCTGAGCACGTCCAGAAGATCAGAAAATTACCAAATACAATGTTAAGAAAGGTAAGAGCTCTACATTTTGAAGTGCAGCAACTTGTAGAAGGGATTTTTAGGTTACTGTTATAAAGGAATAATTTGTTGGTTACCTGCATAGGCCCATGTTGGAAAAAACCCCAAACAAACCAAAAATGAGAAACCTCTGCTCAACGTGCAACACTCAGCAGTTGTTTGGGATTTTTTAAGTAAAAAGGTTCTCAAATTTCTTGATCACGTCCTTTCATAACCATTTGGTGCTGGACCCAGTTAATACCTGATTTTAGGATTCCATTGTAAAATTCAGTGCAACGCAACACCACTGTGAGCTGCCAACAGCATTTAAAAGGCCTGCAGAGCTCAACCAAGCTCTGTGAGTTCAGCAAGACAACAGAGAAGGGACCTGATGGCCTGTTTCACCAACTCACCACTGACCTTTCTTTCACTCTCAAATCCTTGTAGAGCATTGTTGGCGTCACTCGTGGGGCAAATCTGATTAGGAATAGATTAACAGACTTTGCTGCATCTTCACTGACTACAGGATATGTAGTCTTACTCTGTGTTAGTCAAGAAGTGGAGAAAAAAAGATATAAGCAATTCTGTCGCTTTCCAACTTTGGTTATTGTTGAAAGAACTTTATTTTCACCTCTAATCACTTCCGGCTCTCTGGCAGGACTGCAGTGACACTGTTCCTGCAGTGACACAAACCTGACTCTGTACTGCTGCTGGCAGCAGAGCACTGCTGCAGGGGTTCACAGCTGCCCTTGCTGGGTTGCTCTGAAGTAAGCCAGCCACATGCAGGACCTCCCTGGGTAGATGCAAGCATCAATTCATCAGCTTCCAAGAATTAGCAAGGGGAAAAAAAAAGAGGATTTGGGTGGCATGCAGTAGATCTTGACAAGTGTAATCCTACTAATCACTTGCACTCTTGCACTCATCATTAGTGTTGCATTCCTTCTAAAAACGGACTTAAGGGAATAGCTGAGTAAGACCCCAGAGTAAATACAAGATGCAACAGCAGATGTATCTGCTTTCCAGTTCACTGTAAAGAACTGTCATAGCTATGAATAAATACATACCTTGTGTTAGTATGAGCTTATTATTTTAACCTCTGCAAAATTAACAGACACTGTGACCTAACTCCTTACTGTATTTGTTTAAAGGACAAGGATGTTTCAAGGCTACAGGATTTCCAAGAACTGGAGCTTGTTCTAACAGTAAGCGACAAAAACTTACTTTTCCGAGTCCCAACACTTTCTGAACAGAGTGGGTATAACAAGAAGGCATCAGAACTTACGTACTAATTAAGGAATAAAACAGAAGATTTTTATCTTTCATTATACAATTACGTTTGAAATACAGTATTTATAAGGGCTAATGATGTGAAAAAATCTATTTTGTTAATCATGAAATAAACTGAAGTGGTTACGCACATTTACAGCTTCTAGTTAATCTAAGAACAGTGAGTCTGGTATGAAAGTAGCTCAATGCTGTCCTGGGGTGACTGAATGGCCCAGTCACCAGGACAAATGCACAGGCAGTATTGGTAGAACTATCTGTTAATACAACACTTCCTTACAAAAAGATAATGAAATACTGCAGAGTTAGCAGCTCTCAGGGAAAGGCTTACCTTAAGCTGTTCTAATAATTTGTTTGCTATAAAATAGCAGAGGTACTCAAGCTAAAGAACCTGCCATGAAGCCCATTTAATATTTGTACTGAGTCCATTACCATTAATGTTCTCTTTTTAGATCATGTTTATTAAGTCCTATCTTACTTAGAAGAAAAAAAACCAGAAGGGTTTAAATCTGTGGAAGCACAAAACTATGTCAAGTTTAAATGCTATCAAGTGACTTATTACCTGTGATTTCTTAATCCCTGTTTACACTTTTCCCTATTTCTCAGGTTGAAAATAAAAGTGATAGTAATTATCCAAATAATAAATATGCTCTCAACCAAAATCCCTTTTAGTGTTGTCTGTTAGTATATACATGTGCAATTGTAATGACATGTGCAATTTAATAACACTATTTTTGTTACTGTGTTGACATTTCTTCAATACTGCTTTGAGTTCCCCTTTAAAAGCACAAAAAGTGTAATTTTATTTTCCTTTGACCTCTACATTCCTGAGAAAAATTGCATCTTGAACCGATAAAGTTACCTGTGTAAAAAGAAACTAGTGAAGTGCCCAGGGTTTTCTGGGCTGATAGCCAATCTTGATGTCCCTGTGCAATGTATTTTCTTTTTTTCACTGTGACTTGTGTTTACCCATGTAGTTTACTGAAAAGAAAATCACTTACAGTTATTTAAAATTCAGAATTTGACTACTTTGCTGTGAAATTCTGGAATAAAGAAATTGAAAAGTATTTAAGAACTGGATTTTATCTGATTTTTTTAGGATTTTAGTATTTAGCCACATGCATTTGAGGAAGAGTTCTACTCTGGCAGCCCACGTGAAAAGCAGGTGCTGTGGATTAGATGAATAAACTAAATTATGAGATGTAACAGGCAAACAGTGTACCAAACTGGACTGAATTTTCCTGTTTCTTCGCCTTCCCCCTTCTTCCCCTCAATTTCTTTGGAAACTGCAGCTGCCAAAAGAACTTTTCTTCAGTCTCGTCTCAGCTGAGAGCCTGAGCAGGCTGTGCAGGGGCTGTGGGGCTGCTGGGGCTGAGTCCCTGTGCCTGGAGCTGGGGACCAAGCACAGCCTGCACCTGTCCTGGGGGCTGCGGCAGGTTAAGGGACAGCAGCTGCTTGGTCACTGCGTGTGTCACTACCCCTGGCACCGCCAGTCCAGCTTGGTCACTGCGTGTGTCATTACCCCTGTCACCGCCAACCCAGCTTGGTCACTGCCTGTGTCACTACCCCTGTCACCGCCAGTCCAGCAGCAGCTGTCCCCAAAGCGCCCGGGCCGCTGCTCTCAGCTCGAGGAATCGCTTGGAGCGCAGGCACTGAGCGCAGCAGAGGGAGCTCCCAGCCCGCCTCAGGCACCAGGCCGGGCTCAGCTGCCAGCACAGATCCCTGCAAACAGCCCGGTTCCCTCTGTGCCCAGTCACCAGACTGAAGCTCAGCCTCCCCAGGTGAATACAGAACGTTTTGTCACACTGAAAGATCCTCTTCTGCAAAGTGCCAGAGGTCAAACGTAGTCCCAGTCGTTGGCAATATCTGTTTTTATACCAGGCTGCTGTTGGGATGTTAAGTTCTCTGTAATGGAATAATAAAATCGTCATTCCTCACGTCACCCTGACTGCTGCCTTCTCCCCAGCACAGGATGGTTCAGGCACTGGCTGAATCCAGGAGGATTCAGGGTTAACCAGTCAGACCCCCTAGAGAAAAGCTCAGCTGTTGGGGCAGCAACCTTGCACAGATACTGATCCATATCTATGCATTCCCAGGAATATTTTTATACCTTGTGCAGTTTATACCAGGAAGATACTATTAACACTCCCCAATCCCATCAGTGTATAACCACTACATTCTGTGTGTGATAAATAACTTTGTGCTCTGCTACATGAAATGTTAATATCTAATAAATGCTTGGCTGCAGATTCAGGTTTCTATTTAAGGAGTATAATTTGTAAGAACTAATAAATTACTGTTTTTGTCTTCTCAAAGTTTTTCCGCACTTTCCTTCTGGTAAAACATAGGAACTTGTTCTTGCTGGGTGGTTTTCTGGACTGCTTAGTGTAAGACACAAAAAACTAAAGCAAAAGAGGTTCTAGCAGATTCTACTAGCAAATGCTGTTTGAACACAGGCCTCCTTTTATTTGAGGAGGCCTGGTTATCAATAATAAAATAGATAATTATTTCTGCAAAACATATCACCCATTATTTCAGATGATTACGTGTTGAACAAGATAAACTAAATACACACCTGGCTCAGCATGCATGTTCAGCTTAAGTGGAGCCTTACTCATTGTGACTTCCTACCCAAAGACATGGAGCAAAATTCTGATACTTCTGGTCCAATTGTGTCCCTGGGGGCTTGTGTGGGGTCTACTGAACTGGAAAAAACCTGTGTAGTTAATGTTTTATATGAAGCCATTTGTAGGTTTAGCTTTAAATACATGTTGCTTCTTAGGCTGAAGAGGAATTTTATAAAGCCGAAGTTGCCCTGGGGACAGGGATCCCAAAGGTCCCAGGACTCCCCTGTCCTGGGGGAAATACTGAAAGGAACAGGTTGGAACCACTCAGAGATTACACAGCATTTCACTGTTATTCAGCTGAGTCACAGCTTAACTGGGCCTGTCCTTCCACTTCAAATCCTATGAATAATTATGCAGAAAACACACAAATCGGGTGTATTTTGTACCATTAATATCATTTACTAATTACAAACCTGAATGCAGTACATAATTACCCTGTGGTACATACATTTTCTTGGCAGAATGTTTGTCATTCTTTGGGAAAAAAGCATATAATAAAATACTTTATGTATATAGAAAATATTTAAAAATATAAAATTCACTTTCTGGTCCTTATAATTGTAAAATACTTTGTTCACATATCACAAGTTGAGTCTACTACAAAAACTGTTTTGTAAATTACAGTACATTCACAAGTCACTTTTGTGGCAAGTCAGTAATATTAAAAAAACACCAAAACCCCAAGGGGTCTTCTCTTCATGCCAGTCCAGCATCTTTGGCCATACTGTAGAAAATACCCTTTGCTGCTATAAGGTTTGCAGGTGTGTCAAATTCAGCTACAGTCCCGTTGTCTAGAACAAGAACCCTGTACAAAAGAAAGATGGTGTGGGGGGAAAGATGTATCAGCAAATTCCTCACAAGGAATGTGGTACCTGTTGGTGTCACAAAGCAAACTGCTCTAATCTTTGCCTTGCTTTTGTTTTCCTCAATTATTTTCACACATTAAAACACAACAGATGATAAACATTCTCCCTGAGCTGCTGCTTGACTAAAAAATGTACAGGGCAGTCACTGTCTCCCAGGGGCAGGAAGAGGGAAGAAAAGCATCTGGAATTGAAACTATAGCTCCAGAAAGCCAAGGAGATAAAAGCTCGTGAAGAATACTAATATATTTTCAAGTAATTAAAATGACATGCTGTTAGTGAAGAAGTTACAGCAGCTGCTGGTTTAACAAGGCTCCATAATCTTCCTGACAGTGCCAGGAGTGCCCCTGGGCAGTGTCCCCTGCACAGCTCCAGTTTCTGAATACAGGACCTGCTTCCTGTGCCACGAGAGGCAAAGTCAGGGCTGGAGATTCTGGGATTATCCAGCACATCATTGCTTACACACTGCTCGACAAGAGAACCAGTGTTCATGTCTAGAGACAAACCAGACCCCTCCAAGTGCTGCTCACATCCCCAGCAAACCCACAAGCCCACCACACACTGCTGAGAGATTTTACCTGGTGTAATCCATGATTGTGTTCAGCCTGTGTGCAATGGTCAGCACTGTGCAGTCCTCAAACTGTGTCCGAATGGTCATCTGGATGAGGTCATCTGTCTCCAGGTCGATGGCAGCCGTGGCTTCATCCAGGATGAGGATCCTGCTCTTGCGCAGGAGGGCTCTGGCCAGGCACACCAGCTGCCTCTGGCCAACGCTGCAAGCACACAGAGCCTCTCAGAGCCCCAGCTCCCCACTGCCCACAGCCACCTGGGCTCAGCAGGTCACCCATCGGGTTACCCAAAACACTCCGGAGTATTTTGTAAGCTGCCTGTTCTGCCAGCCTCGGAGCTCACGCACGCAGGCTGCAGCATGCCAACGCTAACAGTGATAGGATCACTCACTGCCTGGCCCTGTGCTGGCACAGCCACGTGTCTTTTATCACCCTGACAAAAGCCAGGGCAGCTAATGACAACGTTTCTAAGCAAGCTTTCAGAAACACTCACAGTTCTGATAACACTGAGCATATGCAAACTTAGAAAAAAAAAGAAAAAGGAAAAGAAAATGTTACGAGGCTGCAAGTCCTTTCTACCATAAAAAAATAAAATATATACATATATCTGAGCAACCCAGACTTCCTCCCCTGCCACAAACACAGCCCAGACTCAGTCTCTGAGTGTCTGCAGGATGAGGAAGGAGCCGAACATTCATCACAGACAATCTGGTGACACCACAGCCTCAGAAGCCAATGAAGCACATCAAAACACGGCATTTTATCATCCCCAGTCATGTCTCCGTGGGCCTTCCAAACAGTAATGGAAAATAAGCATTGCTAAAGTGTCAGGCAGAGAACTCTTACTCAGCACAGCAGTTATGTTATCACGGCATTTTCCTTCATACCAAAACGTATTTAAGGGACTGCCTGTCCCTAATATTCTGTCATCCTGAAACTTCCTTCTGACAAGATGGGATTTGGGTCTGGGAGAAGAATCAGATCATTTGTGGCAGAGGCAGAAGAGGAGGCGAATGTTAGAACCTCGGTGGCTTTCTTGGAACAGAAATAGGTGGCCTAATCATTTCAGATGTGACAGACCAGTGTCAGCCCGTGCTCAGGTGTCACCCACTGTCCCAGCTGAATGGCAGCTCAGTGTATGTCCTATCCAAGCATTCCTTACCTGAGATTCTCTCCACCCTCTGAGCACTCATAGTCCAACATGGATGGCTGACTGCTGACGAACCTCTTCAAATGAGACAGTTCAAGTGCTTTCCATATTTCTTCATCTGAATATTTATTAAATGGATCCAGGTTCATCCTCAGTGTTCCAGAAAAGAGGACAGGATCCTGGATATAATACCAATTTTCATTAGACAAGTGCTTTAGCTGTTTAAAGTACAGATACTACGAGCTGCTGCTTTGAGGTGTCCATTGCATTGCAGGTAGGCCACCTCCCAATCCCCTCCTCTCTGAAAACACATTACATTATAAGTTCAAAGTCAACTTCCAGCTCTAAAGATGGTTTATCCTAAATCCTGTTTAATCACCCAGCTTATAAGGTGGCAGGATGGGACCAGTTAAAGTATAAATAATTTGCTTTTCTGAAACAATTTTCTGAGTGTAACAAAACATTTTCCCCTTTGGATAAACCATTATTTATGGTTTGTTAAGCTGCTAGAAAATGTTCCTTCATTGTGACACACAGAAACAGTACCTGAGGAATAATTGTTAGCCTTGATCGAAGGTCATGGAGACCAATTTCCGAAATTTTCACGCCATCAATTTTAATTTCCCCTTTTACAGCTTCCAGGATCCTAAAGAGACAGAGCGTCATGGAGGACTTCCCTGCTCCAGTTCTGCCAACAATTCCAATCTAAAACAGATTGCAGGTTTAACAACAAAGCACATAGTTAAGAAGAAAAGAACACCAAAACCAACAAAAAAAATCTCTCAAACAATCCTCCAAGATTCCTCTGAGAGGTTTGACTGAAGATCTGAATCTAAGAAAGAATGTCCCATCCTTCCCTAGAAACCCTGGGTCATACACTGTAATGTACTTATTGCCATTCCTGCAATTGGAATGATATTCCACATAAATATCACGTGTAATAAATATAATAAATAACACAGGCCTAGAGCCATCCTACATAACTTTGGGTGATTTGGAACACCCATGGTAGGTCCAGTCACTCAAGGACAAGAAATAAAGGCTCCCTAAGGGCAATTCCTACTTCATGGTAAGCATGTGTATCTCCATGCCAGAAGGATGCTGTCATGCTGTCTGCTTAGAATAAAGGCAATTCTCTTTTTTAGTAACAGCCTGTTCAGGGAAGGACTTTCCCATGCTAATTATTCTGTCTCCAGCAGGCAAACCCCAGAACTTTCCATCGAAGCATGAAGAAATGAATCTCCCAGAATAAAGACAATTTCCTGATTAAGGAAGCAAAGAATGTCATTTCCTTCCATGCCAAAAATTTCACAGGGAAAGTCAGAGAGCAGAAAAAGCTGGAATTCCTTCTCCCATCTGCAGTGCTTCAGAAAAACATTCTTGTCACTGAATTTTTGTCACTTGCACTGGTGCCTGCTACATGGTGTATGGGAGCCCGTTGCCAAATGAACGGGAAAGTCCAGAAAGTCCCATGCCAGTCACCCTGCTGCTTGCAGCCAGGAGGATGCTGGCACATGGACAGCACAGGTGTCACTGCTGGCTCCTGCACCAGCATCAGTGTCCCTGAACACCCTCTCCTCTACTCCACAGTTGTCACTGGAGGCCCAGAGCAAAGTTCTAGCAGACTAGCTCTAGCTGGTAACTCACCTTTTCCCCACCATGCACTTGGAGGTTTAGACCCTTCAGCACTAGATCCAGGCCCTTCCTGTACCTCACTGAATAATTCACGAACTCCAGCTCTCCCTTGGATGGCCAGTCTTCTGGGGGACTCTTGCCCTCAATGATCCAGGGAGCCTGAGGAAAAGCAAAATCAGAAATGCCTCATACAGGTTTGAGAAAAAAGAATTCAAACTCAGATAAAAGCTTTTTATCTGACAAACCAAATCTTCATGGTCAAATAAGTTTATAATAATGGGGAAAAAACATGGGGTCCTAAGTATCCACCCGTTTATCTCTTGCGAAGTTAACAGGAAAGAAACTCTGAGCACAGAGGGATGAATCCTCAATGGATATGAGTATTTTCCCATCAACTTTAACAGAACACTGCCAGTTTTCTGCCAGCTCAAGCTCTAGCTTGTAAGACATATCACACATCTTGTCTAGCTACCTTTTTCCTTCCAGGTTAAATATTTGATCTCCAGAACCATTTACTGCAGCTCTCCTCCATTTCCTAATTCTTAGTATGTACACAGGGCTAACAAACCAGTGTGTCCAGAGAGCAGCTTTCCTGGCACAGCTCCATCTGCCACCTTCAAAAGCCTTTGGCAGCAAAGGTAGGCGATTGGATGATTTCCTGGATTAGCAGTACAGTGTTCCTAGAGATGTTCTCTCATAGGAGGTGAGGACTGATTAATCTGATTAAACAGAAATACTATTGAAAACATGTGCAAGGCCTGATAATTGTACTGCAGCTCTGCCCATGAGCAGGAGCGTGGCACCAGCCACTCAGGTAAGACTGTGCATCAAACACTTCAAACCCAAAGGGACCAATATTCTGATGTGAAACTCATCTCCTGTGCTGTAGCCACTCACAGCAGCAGAAAATGAGATGCTAAGCACAGGCTGCATGATAGCAATAATAATTTGGAGCTGTGATAGCATAAATTACAGTTCAGAGCATGACATTTGTTCAGGTTAAATGATAACTCTCAGAGCAGAAACCATCTCTCAAGAGCCTGAAGAAAGACCATGTAAATGTGTGCATTAAAATTTTCAGCTTGTTGCTGAGCATGCTGGACTCGTGGTAGCTGACCTCTGTTTCAGTTTCTGAATACTCTTTTATTCTTTCCACAGCCACAATATTGGTTTCAAGTTCAGAAGTCATTCGGACCATCCAATTCAGAGACAAGGTCACCTTGGGGAAGAAAAGGAACAAAATATCACCCCCAGAGGAACAATACACATAATAAAAAAACACACAACCAAAACAAACAAAACAAAACCTCAAAACAAACAAACCCACCCCCCTGCAAAACAAAACCAAAACAACCCCCCCAAAACAAAAACCCAACAAGAACAAAACACCAAAAACCCCACAAAAAAGCCACAAAAGAACCTAACCCCAAAAAACCCCAACAACAGGAGACATTGCTATTAAGACATGGATTCACATTAATGTTACAAATGAGATAATTACCTTTGCATTGAAGTTAATACAGCCACTGGGACAAGAAATATACAGATTATTGGGTGCTTATATGAAGAAGCATATGATAAAGCTTCTTGCTGATTTAACACTTGGCCCTCTCAAAAAAAGTTGGATGGAAGTCATTCCCTAAATCATGTGTTTCACTGGAAAACTGCTGACAGCAACTTTGCACACTCATGGTATCTAAAATGCTTCTGACAAGAGTGAGGCCATTAAATCTGCTAAATTCTCCACAGCCTGGGTCAGGACAGTTTGCCTTGTCTAATTGTAAATCCTACTGATCTGCCTGTGATTACCTGGACACACCAATGTGCTGCACAGCAGGACTGATGCATGACACATCAAGCCCATGGTCTGTTCTTGATGTTCTGACACTTCCTGGGTCTCCCATGTGCCACCCCTGAGGATACTGGGGTGCAGCACAGTCTTGATGCTCCCAAAGTGCCCTGAGATCCTCCTTCATGTGACCTTGCTGATGATTTCAGCACTCAGTGTAAATCTCTGTTTTCCAAACATCCCACAACTCACTTTAATTATTTCCTTATTAACTCCAGCTTTAGCAAGCACTTGGATTATTGCTAATATATCCACACCATCTACAAAAATGTAACCCCCCCAATAAAGCTGTAACACGTACCTGTAATGCGTAGGACACTGACAGTCCCACCAGGCCAGCATTCAGGCTGTTCCTACCAATCACAGCAAAAAGAGCAGCAAAAAGGACAATGCAGTTCCCCACAAACTCAACTCGGATGCCCAGCCACCTGGAAAGAAGGCAGGTGTAAGCAGAGTGGGAAAAGGTTGCCCAAGACCAACTTTGCAAACAGTGTTATCTAAGTGGAAACAAGAAATGATGTTTTACCTGTTTGACACTATGCCAGGATAATAACTCTTCTGATTTTCATCTACCTTCAGATCACTCATGTCCACAAAGGCCTTCACTCTCCTGTAGGCTCTGATGACAGTGGCCCCTGACACAGTCTCTGAGAAGTGGGAGTAGATGGGGGATCTGCTCACAGACTCCAGGCGCTTCAGCTGGCGGGAGGTTGCGACATAGAATCGCTGCCATTTTTCACAGGAAATGGAAAGGTGCATTAAATACTTTCACTTTTAATTAACAGTGAATAATTTCTTAGGTTAAGGATTTAAAGGAGATTGCTACTAATGCACTTCAACCCTCTGAAATATTGTCTATAATTAAGAAGAATATCAAGAAAGTTACCTTTACATCATTCCACAAAAGAGCATTGGGTAACTGCAATTCCTATAGACTGAAAGTTGAATTTATCTATGTCCCTTTAAATTTAGTTAATATAATCTAGCAGAATGATTCCATTTGTAGGAGCCTCATTTTCCAAGAAAACAAAATGTGCATTTGCACCTCCATTACGAGATCTCTATTTACAGTCTGTAAAATAGGCTTGATTATTGCTCAGAAATCAATAAAATTGATGCTTTCTATTTTCAACATTTTAATTCCTCAGTACCATGAAAACTTATCAGTATGTCAAATATATCCACACTTTAATATATTGACATGCAGTGCAGCACTGGCTCTAGCAGTAGGCTTACTTTTGACTACTTAAAAACTAAAAAAGGTTATGTCTATCTATTTCACAGCCACATCTCACAGGACATTTCTTTTTCTGAGAAAAGTAAATAATATTTTGTTTATATAAACACATAGCTACTTCAGGTATTTCCATTTTCCCCCCAAATCAATGTTGTTTTTCCTAAAAAGAAAAGGAATGGAATAATTGCAATAACAGTCGCACATTTTTCCACTTACCTGAACAAAGAAGTAGAGAATTGCCAGTGGGACTATAACCACAGTGAAGAGCGGGGTGCTCGCTACGATGACGATCATGGTGGACAAGGAGGGGAAGAATGTCCCCAGGAACATGAGGATGGTGGGCGGGATGACCTCGTCGATGACGTAGATGTCCTTGGAGAAGCGGTTGATGATGCGCCCGGTCGGGGTGGTGTCGTAGAAGGACTGTGGGGTGTGGAATTTGTTCTCCAGCAGCGCAGCGTGGAGCGTCCGCGCAGCGTTGACGCCCCCCAGGGCCAGGGTGAAGGAGCAGATCAGCACCAGGAGCCCTGGCAGGTGAGGAGCACGTGTTATCCGTGATGCCCGCGATTCACAGCTCCCTGACCCCTGGCAGTTCCTGCTGTGCTACAAGCTCGTTTTGCTTCACTTCATTCCCTGCCCACCCTCTCCTCCTGTGCACATCAGCGTTGCATCCACTGCCGCCTAAGGCACAGGAACATCTGGAGGATTCACCATCCTGGCTATGGAAAACAGACACACAACCATCTTCCTGCAGTTTTCCACACGCTTCCATTAAGTCCTAATGCTACAACTTCACCCCAACCCTTCATCCCCTCCTGCACAGAAGTTTTCATGTTTTCTTTCCATCTTGCCTCTCTCAAGCTTCCATATCACCTGTTCAACCCCCCTCAAGGGCTTTGCAACAAAATTAAAAGTGTTGGGCTGAGCTCAGACTTTGTAGCTCCAGGTTAGATGAGTTCCCTTGTTTAGGATAGGAGTTGGGGGGCAATTTTCATAGAATCATAGAATCACAGAATGGTTTGGGCTGGAAGGGACCTTTAAGACCACATAGTTCCAACCCCACTGCCACTGTCCCAGGTTGCTCGAAGCTCCATCCAACCTGGCCTTGGACACTTCCAGGGATGGGGCAGCCACAGCTTCTCTGGGCAACCTGTGCCAGGTCCTCCACCACCACCACAGTAAATAATTCCTTCCTAACATATAATCTAAACCTATCATCCTTTTGGACCACTGGCAACTGGTGCCACGGCTTTCTGACCTAATACCTCTCTCCTAAACATTGCGGCACGATGATTTTAGCTGCCCTCACCTTGCAAGAGGCCCAGGGCAGCGTAGACCCCAATCCTCATGGCTGTGTTGTGCTGAGTCCCATTTACCACCGGCTCGTTGGTCCAGTCACTGAGCCACACGTTGGCCCCGATGGCAGCAGCAGTTTGGCAGCAATACAGGAGACAGATCACCAAAGAAATGACAGGGCCAACAGCCTTCATGTACTGCCAGAACACCGCTAGCTTCACCTGCAAAATCACACACCAAAGCTGGTTTGCACAACCCACACGAGAAGGAGTTTAGAGAGAATTACAAGATAGAAAAATTCTTTGTGAGAGGAACTGCTGACAAAACTTTAACACCCTCTGACACTGGTCTAACTCAAAACTGCCTGAACTCTTAAACACCACAGAGAAAGGTTCATCTGTCTGAGCTGCCTGTCAGGGTTATGGCTTTCAAAACAAGTCAGAAACCTCTCTGAAATACTCTTCTCCTCCATGTTGAGGATCTGCCATGTTGAGGATCTGTATTTCATTAGTTTTGTAGGGTTTCAGTTTTAAAAACTATGCCAGAGGGGGGAAAAAAAAAAGGGGGAAGGAAGAAGCCTGATCAGATCACAGCAAAAGATGGGTAACAAGAGCAGAAGCCAAGATTTTCAGGCAGAAGAAGCAACTTGGCAGGAGTATCGTACTTAAGACTACTTTAAATGGCCTGTTTAAGGAAAAGCGTTGAACATGCCTCCATTCTGTGTCTTCAGAGCAATGTAAATGAGGTACCAAACGCTAATGCACCCCAACAAGAACATAAACAGATGATGTTCATGGCAATAAGTAAAGGTGCTGTCTCTAAGGTAGTGCAAAAAGGCAGAGAAGCAAAAAGAGACAGAGATTCAGGACAAAACTCAGTTCTTAGAAAAAAAGCGTAAGAAAGAATAATTAAAAGAACAAGTGTTGTTGATTACGGACTTTGAAGGCTAAAATAATCCACAGAAAATGTTGATTGCATGTCTGTGCAATGGACCATGTACACCAGACTAAACAGGACACACTGGGCCTTCTGAAGTGGAGGGATGGAGTTTTTTTATCAAACCTCCCTGTTCCTCTTCCATCTGCTGCTCCTTTCTGTCCCTTTCTTTTACTTTTGTGTTCCCATCTTCTCTTTTTTCTTGTTCCCATTTCTCTGCCTGGCCCTACTCAGGAGGAATACAGCCTCTCTGCACCTACAAGCACAAAATGCTCTGGAGCTGGGCTGGCAGGTATTTAGGCAGAACAGCCCCACTGGCACCCAGAGGCAGCTGGCTCAGGTAACCCAGTGCTGCAGCTGGACTCAGCAGCAGCCCAACAGTTCAAAAACCAACAGTGCTGAAAGCTCTGGGAGGCACAGGCAGGGCTGATGGAGTGCAGGGCTCTGCAGTATTGGGCGACTGTGAAGGGAGCTGGAAGTGATTTTTTTTCCCCCTAAGTATATATGGCTAGCTAGATGCCAAAATCTCTGCCAAAATCCCTAATCTGAAGGATCAGTGGCCGCCAGATTAATGCCTAAAGCCTGCAGTTGTGATTCATACAACACATTTAACAGAACTGGATCCACTGTTAAAATAAAAGGGATTTTTTTTTCAAATAGAAAAAAAAAGGTAGAAAAGGGGAGGGGGGAATCAAACCATACCGTGCCTGTTTCAGTGGTTTCAGCCTGAATAAGTTTCTCATTAGCATTTTTTCTTGGCAGAGGAGGCTCTGCTGGCTTCTTCTCACAGACTCTTCGTTTCGTTGACATTTTGTTGGGACATTCTCCTCCCTCAGAAGACACTACACTAAGTTGCCTAGTTAAAACAAAAGAGTCATTAGGAGAAAAAGGGCATATTGTGGCAGTGCTAAGGCAAGGCTGGGATGTAGTGAATTGGATTTAATCCCAGCTCTTCCACTAAGTTCCCATGCCAGCATCAGTCACAGCTGTGGGTGCTTCTACCACCCCTCTGCATGTTCAGGGATGCCAGAAACACAGGATCTAAGAAAGGCTGTGGCAGAGCCTGAGCTCTTTGGGAAAGGCCTTTAGAGGCTTCATGGCAAGGCAGACATTTCAAACTAAACCCTGAGCTTCTCTGTTTTCATATCAGCAGTAGCTGGACAGCACCTATGGGTATGATTATAAAAACCTGCAAAGATTTCCAAGGCTCCCAATGGAAACGTGCAATGCAAGGGGTTTATTTATCACACATCTGGCAGCAGTTCAGTGTTGTGTGGGTAAATACACACAGTGGTGTCACCTGAGAACCAGAGAGTTGCTTTTAGAAATTGGCTCAGTCCAGACTGAAAAGAAGATTGAAGGAATAGATGCTTGATCCTCTTTGTGTGTTCACATTTATTTTTAAAAGGATACTAAACCAATTTATTTATGAGAGGAAACTGAGGAAACTCAGATGGAGAAGCAGCATATGACTGACATCTGAAAGATGTTTTTTACCCCAGACACCAGCTAGAAACACAAGGACCTCGTGTTTACCTAAGAAACTGTTTGCGGACCTCATTTGTCACGGGCTCGTTATCAGCCAGGTCTGTGTGGATGCTGAGGGTGTCTTCAGCCAGCAGCACTTCTTCCTCCTCCAGCACTGCAAGACAAGATCACACCTTGATTTTCTGCCACAGAAAAGCACAGAGAGCACAGAGAAAGCTGGCTATACAAAGGAAGAGTCATGAAAAACAAAACCCCAGCGGGAAAACCATAGTGCTTAAGCTCCCCCCTAGCTTTGCCTGTATCCCTTCTGTGCATCACTTCTCCTAACAAAACTGCAAAGATCTTGTGAGGCAGGCTGGCTGCCCAATGCATTTATATCACATCCCTTTCACCCATCAGAATGCCAGGCAATAGTGTTAGAGTTGGTTCTAGCTAAATTCACTTATAGGACACGTTCTAGGCATGGTCCTGGGCTGGGGGAGCCACATCAGGAGTCCTGCAGGCCTCTGCTGTGGCTGGAAGGTGCCATGTATGTTGCTCTGCCTGGCTGGAGAGCAGCCTGTGTACAGCAGCAGTGCTGTATTAACAGTGTGGGAACATCCACCAGAACGCTTTAACCTTGCATCATTTTGCCAGAATCAAACCAAGCTGAAAAGCAACCCAAGATTCAAGTGTCATTTGAACTTTGCTACATGAAAAACACCCCAACCATACATAAAGAGAAAAAGCACCAGACTCTGAGTAGCCCCTTTGACAGCAAGTCCAGCTTGCTCTTGGCTATTCTGTCTTCCTGCTGAGCTTGACCTTGCTATTGTAGAATAAATTCCCAAGTTTAAAATATTCTCTAAGACAAGAATTGCATTTTTCTAGGACAAACCACATGAAATTTTGAAAGAAATTTGTGAAAAGATTTCTCAGTAATACAGACCTGGCCACAGACAATAATTTTCAGGGTAGTACAGAAAGGCAACTGCCAGGTTGCCATGAAGAACCAGGGGACACTTTACAGAGAAAATATCTGTAATCTTATTGACAGAAGAAGACACATTTTAAGAAAAAACAATACTGTACTTGTTGGTTCATCCTCTTCAACGTCTTCATCCAGTGCGTAATTCCGCAGGAATTCTGCAAAGGCCTTGTTTTGTTTCAGAAGGTCTTGGTAAGATCCAATTTCAGAGATTTTGCCATCTACCAGGACAATTATATGGTCTACCTGAGGTAGGAAGCTAATGCCATGGGTCACCAGGATTCGGGTCTGGATAGGGAAAAAGGAAAAAACCCACAAATCCCTCATTTGCACTGTGGAGACTGACAGTACTCAGCAAGCCAAACACTACCACATTTTTGGGACAGCGAGTGAATTATTGTGTCAAGGTGAAATTCCCAGTGAAATAACACTGTCCATATTAGGCAAATCAGCTTGGAAATATGTACATGAACTCGCTATGCTCCTACTGCTGACAAAAACAGAGAGGAAAAGAAAACCACTGAATTATCATTCCCTCCTTCCCTTATGCTGCTTTTCTTTGCAGCCCTTCCCTTTTGAGCTCTGATATGATCTGAGAAGATGGTAGCAGGACCAGAAGGTGCAGCAAATCCGCTGCAGTTTGGGTTGTTGTTGCCAAAGCCCTCTGTAACATCCATGTTTGGTGCAGCCTCCTGGCTGCGCTGCCTCCAAGTAACAACAATTAACACCATCAGCCTGCGCAAGTTCCAGCACATGCCTTGTTTTTTGGAGATCTCACAGGAGGGATTTTAAAAGCCAGGGCAGGTTTCTGCCTCTCTATGTTCTGACTAGACCATAGCTTTCCTGGGCATGCTTGAGCAGCGTTTCCCCGCAGCCTGGGCTGTGAGGAAAGGTGCCCATGTTGCCAGCTACACACAGAAATTCAGGAACGAGCCGGCACACAGGCCTCGGTGGAGAAACAGCTTCGGTGTTCCTGAGTTTGTGTGCATTTTGAAGATGACCTAAACCCCAGCTTACTTTTCCCTTCAGGACGCCATCCGGGCCGATGACTTTGTCGAAGATGTGCTTGGCCACGTGCGAGTCCACGGCAGAGAGGGGATCATCCAGCAGGAAAATGTCCGAGCTGCTGTACACAGCACGGGCCAGGCTCACGCGCTGCCGCTGCCCCCCCGACAGGTTGATGCCCTGCAGGGAGACAGGAGAGAACAAAACGTGTCACACAAAGCTCTGACTTCTCCTGGTTCTCACCCAGCGCAGCACTTGGGTGCTAAACTGAAACATAAGATGGGGAAGAGAAAAACCCACCCAGAGGCAGGCACAGAACGCCTCTAGATCTGCCTGTTCACTGCCAAACTTCCCACTCAGCCAGCAATCTGGAGATGGAGTAAGTCTCTTTTTAATAAGCTCCTAAAGGGAGCTGTTAAAACACAAAACTATAAAAAGTGAAACTGTCAACCAGGATGTAAAATGCAAATTTCAAAGCAGGGCTGTGGCACCTGGAACATCTTCCACATCTTTCATCTTACACACAACTCCACATCTCCATGCCATTTAATGAAATCTTGCTCAAACTTTGTGGCCTATGAAAAAAGAATACCTTTCTTGCTAAACACAGATGTAAATGTTTCTCATTAAAATGTGTTAAGGGACGATCATATAATTTTTCTTCACTTGAAGCACAACCATGTGTTTCCTCCCTTTTTATCCCTACAGGAAAAGGAACGCCTTCAGTGATTCTGGACAAATGCACCTTTACAATTCATGACAAATACAGGGTACTCTGATCTTCCAGGGCTGGATGTGTTATTCTGCATCACAGTACTCACACAAGCCTAAAGCTAGGAAGAAGTTTAAGTCCAAGCGCTTTCCAGAGAACTGCTCTGCATGTTTTGGTGTTGATTGTAGCAGGGATGCCATTGTGAAGATCAAATCAAATCAACTGCTGACTTTACAGGATTCTCTCTTTAGCTAGAGCAGGAATCACCAGGCAGGTCTGACTTGAAAAAAAAAAAACTATCCAAGAAAATTACCTTCTCTCCTATCTCAGTTTGATCTCCTCCTGGCAGCACTTCCAGGTCAGTCTTTAAAGCACAGGCCTCCAGGGCATTTTGGTATTTTTCCTCATCAGGAGCTTGGCCAAACAAAATGTTATCTTTCAGCGTGGCATTCTGGATCCAGGCTTGTTGAGGCACATAAGCAACAGAACCCTAGAAAAAGGAGAGAGAGAGAAAAAACCTCTGACCCGTAACAAGCAGGAATTCATGCTTACAGCTCTGACTAAGATCTTCAGCACACACATAGCTCCTGTTCCTATACATTCACATTACATGTACATGTGTGCTAACTGCTCATGGATCATTGATCAAATCAGGAAAGTAATTTCATTTAAAAGTAGGCAAAACTCAAACATACAGACAAGCTGCCAGAGGAGCAATTAGAATTCCCTCTGGAGCCTGAGGTGCATCCTAAGCAAGGGCAGGCATAAGCAGCACATTTCCCTACCATCATGAAATAGTTTCATAAACAACACCAACCTTCACAGCCACTTCTCCTTCCAGCTTTTCCATCTCACCCAGGAGAGCAGACACCAGAGAAGACTTTCCACAGCCAACATGGCCAACAATGGCAACCAAAGAACCACTGGGGACCAACATATTTATACTGTGGAGGAAACAGGCTGGAAATTAATTAAACATTAGTTTACTAAAGACATCAAGGGTCTTTAAACCAGGGCTGAAATACACAGTCACAGCATGACTGGATATAATAAGCAAAGCTTGGTCACTGGTTTTCTCCTCCCTTTTTTGCATACAATCAACTGCAACCAGAACTTGAGGAGCAAATGAAAACTCAGCATAATTTATCTTGCTGGTTGCTAAAACAGTAGGATTGTTAACAAGCCTTCTAAGACTCTTTGTTGCATTGCATCAACCCATCAGCAAGTCAAAATGGGTTAATAAGCATTTTAAAAGCAGACAATCTTCCAGAAGTATTTTGGGGTTTGATTTTAAAACCAAAAGCAATTGTACAATAGCAGTGAGGGAATACATCCCATCTAAAAATGTTCAAACCACTTAAGAACTGTATTTCCAGTGCTGGTAAATAGGGTTCACAATGACACAAGAAAAACAGGACTTCCCCAATTAAAATCCTTTAGTGTTTTCCCCACTATGCTCTTAAAGGTACTACTTTAGGTCCTGAAGGTGGACTGATACAAAAATGACTGATGGACACAGTCTCTGCTGTCAAAGTGCTTTTCACTAATGAAATCAAGCCAAACTTCTGTTTACACAGATCCCAATGCATAACAGAAGGAATATATGCTTCCAGGCAAATTTTGTTTGTGTTCATCCATATAGGCAAATGTACAAAACATTCACCCCCCCAGTCTGGAGAGGGCCCTTCCACTGCCACAGGGATGAGTCTGCCACAAGCCTCTTCAAGGAACAGAGCACTGCTGGCACACCTAGGTCCAAACACAGACATCTCAACTGTGCTCAGAATCCCTCAGATCAATTTGATTTATCCAGTGCTTCAGTTAAAAAAAAAGTCTATTTAAGGAATTCATGGAGCCTGTCTTTCAATAGGTAACTATTTTATGCTGGCTGCTGTGGAGTTAAAGCCTTACAGCCCTGTTCTATAAAGCCTAAAGATCACGAGGCATGAGCTCCATGTTTTAAAGGAAGAAGAGATGCTGACATGGTTTTTACCAGACACCTTTCAAACAGACCTCTCAGGAGCCAGAAACCAGGCAGATGTTGTATTGCAACTGCACAAAGAAATCTTACTCTTTCAGCGTTGGCTTAAGCTCCTTTCCCCAGCTGAATGTCGCATTTCTTACACTGATGGCATTGCCTGTGTGGCAAAAACACAACAACAGAGGGGCAGGAAATGTGTTACTCACAACAGCACAACTGAGAACAGGCTGACAGAGGGATCCTTATTTACACACGCTGCACTTCCCTTTTCTGCTGGCATGGGAAGCACAGCCTCATGACTATGGGTCACAAGACAGGCTTATTCAGAGTGAAAATAACTGATTGCAGCTTAAGCTATAGACTGTGACCTGACAGATCTAGGGAGCTGAAAAGATGCTCTGTTTCACCCTGCCCTGGTGGGGCTTTTCCCAACATGTGCTGCTCCCAACGTGTGCTGTTCAGCATCAGCACAAACTTTACTTCAGAAACTCCTTTCAAGTCAGTAGGAGATCACTGCATGCTGTTGGCTTTGATGTATCCGATTAACTTTGACACTCTGCAGCTTTTTGCTTGTCACACTTAACAAGTTATAGATCCACAGGTTTTCTTTGCCTCCTGGTGGGGTAGAACAGTAATTGCATGGCAGCCACGCAGCCATCCCTCCTCCTCTGTCTACAGCATCACACACAAGTTTCAAGCCACAGTTACTTGATAAAACACATTTTTTGAGACCACCTGGCTTGCTCAATTGTTTGGGGATAATGTTTTGAACAGAAGTCATCAAAACTGTTCACAAAGTTCCTGAGCATTTGTGCAGTGTGAAAGGTTCGAATGAATCTTGCTGTCCATAGTCAGTGGATGCACTCCACATTCAGGGCTGTCAGCATCCAGCACACTGCAGATGCAAACTCAGGCCCAACCAGCTCAAAAACATGGCCAGAAATTTTTCTGATTTCCACAGAGCCTGAAGACCAAACACTTTTCAGAGCAGCAGCTTCTTCCTTTTTTTTTTTTAACCCAGGATTACCATTGTTATTTTCTTTTTGCCTTTTCTCATAGCCCAAGCAGTCCAAAAGAGATACGTCTGCTACACTTGGATAGTTTAGAAAAATATCAACATCTTTACCTGGTGCAATCACTTTTGTTTCCACACAATTTGGATCAAGTTCATCATGACTCAGGAACTGCTGAATTCTCTTTAGGGAAACGCTTGTCTAAGAAAAGAATGTGGTGTTATTTCATCATTCTTTTAATCAGGACTTAGTGCTCTTAATACTGAAAACGAAAACACACACAATGCCTGGAGCTTCCCCCCATGGGCTTCCTGAACAGTGAGTCATTCTTTCCCTGCAATGAGTCTTACGCTGAAATTCAAGCTTTGAACTGTGAAATTTCTCACACCAAGCTGAATTTATCAGAGTGAAGCAAAATTCACATAGACAGGCTCACACAGAAGATGTCAGGCTTTCCAATGGAGGGCAGCAGTAAAGAAAGGATATTAAAAGGAAAACCAGCTAACAGGCAGATGCAAGGCATCTCTGCATTCCAGAAATCAAGGATATGTTCTTTCTGTTGAAGATTTTCAGAACAACCCGTGCTCCAGGCCCTCCATACCTGTGCAATGTTGCTAATGACTTGTGGAAGCATATTGAGAGGAAACTTCAAGATATTGAACAAGGATAGGGAGACAAAAGCTTTTTCTGCATCCAGGATATTCTTCTCATCCACAGAGACATACACAGCAAATGTTGTCAGTGCTACCTGAAAGACAGAAATGGAGTTTACTGTGAGATGTCTGGTATATTCTGACATTTTGAAAGCACTCAAGCCTGATAGGCATCTTGGAAATAAAAGTATCAACCACAAAAATCAGGAAAATTCCTTGTTTCTGACCTTTTCAACATGCTTTAAGAATGACCAGTCCTATGGACAAGTTGGGACAAAAAAAGGCCACACAGAATAAAGGAACTTCCAGGTTTCTAATGGCTACATTCAGTTGACCTAAGAGGCTCAAGAGGTGAACTGCAGAACTTGGGTAAATAAAAAGGAAAAGCTGTTATCGGGTTGTGGTTTCTTCCAGCTCCACCCAAGCAAATTTTCCCATTGTGAACTGCAGGCTAAGCAAATGAGATTCAACTAATCAACAGAAAAGGGAGTGAAATCCAAGTTATTTGCTGGCTTGCTGTATAACAGGGGCCGTCCACTGTGGAAGGAGCATCCTGTGCAGCAAACTCACAGTGAGCAGGAACAGGAATGTGCACTGAAGGAAGTGCAGTGATTTTAAGGAACCACGAAAGGGGTAGAACCTCCATGCTGTTGAGATCATTCCTGCAGGGCTGGGCCTTTGATCTCGAGAAAAGTTGGCTGGGAATAGTTTTGACCAAGGACTTATCTGAATGGTTTTATTCACCAAAACCCTTTCTGCTAAAGGCATCACAGTCCAGTGAAGAGGAAAATAGAGGAAAAAACAAAACTGAGGAAAAAGCGTTTCAGAGTTGGCAATGTTATCATTTGGGCTTTAGTTCTCATATTAAATCAACCTCTTTTTTGGGCTGTAGAATAATTTAACAACTCCTTCTCTCACTAAAAGAAGCAGAGCACTGTAACACAAAGGTAGAAATGAGAGCTAAAGACTGATATTGTCCTGACTGACTCAATTAAAAGTTTCTTTTGCTATTTTTGCTATTCACAGATCTCTGTGAGGTTTCAAATTCTAGTTTCAGTTTGTTATGGGAAGTACTCTGAAGCGGTTGGAAATTCTCCTGTGACAGCTATTCCCAGCTTCCACTGGCAAGCTTTATCACAAAATAATACCGATTAACAAAAGGGCTCTCGAGAATAGGGAACTCTGAATCAAAGCATGTGAATAATTTCTTCAAAAAGTATTTACATTTTATTCCTATGTACATTAGCAAGCAGAAAGCCTCAGACTTATCCTTCAAGAGTGCACTTGTACAGCTTAGAGAGCCATGCAAATCTAATTTACCAGGAAGGGCGCACTGATCCAGGCAAAGGTGGACAAAGAGTTGAGATAGGCAGATTTTTTCAAAACTCTCAGCTCATTCTTCCGTATTTCCAGGACCTTTTCTGAAAAGGATGGTTCCCAAGCATAGAGCTTCAGCACCTTGATGCCACCCAGGATCTCGTTCATTAATTTAATGCGGGAGTCTTTGTATCGCATTTGTTCCACCTGGGTTATTGGTAAACACAGGAGACAGAGAGTCACAGCCAGGACTACAGGAGAGCTTTCAACACATGTCTCACAGCTGTGGGGGCCCTCGGGCTATTTCTGAAGAGGATGCAAAAGGTAATTACAGAAAGCCAGATTGTTATCAGCTTATTGTGCAAGTTAGTACCTCCAAAGACCTGAGAAATCAAAGGAAATGCCTGGAAAGCAGAGCACAAAAGCTTTCCACTCATCTTCACTCTAAAGGGCTACATTTTTAAATCACCCTAAAGAAAGATTCAGGCACTTCACAAAAATACTACCCTACCATTTCCTTTGATTTCTTCAGATTCTTTTTCTTCCTTGTTTGCACAGCTGTATTTCTTACCCCTTGAAAATTGTGGCTACTCCTAGGGGTTTTTTTTCCCATGTATTAAAATACTGTGCTTCATTCAGTTATTAAAATAAAAACATCCCTGCTCAAATTTATAGACAAAATTCATACACACATGCACAGCAAGTTATGCAGCTCCACTATCTCATAATGGGCAAGGGTGAAAAGGAATGTTACTACTGACAGGTCAGCATCCAAGAGATTTAAAAAGCCTGTATGTCTCTTTAAGGCATATAATAATATCACTCTGTTACTAAGGCTGTGCTTAAATGTCATAATTTATATTAATTTTCCAACTCTTACCTTTTTTTACACCAGCAGATTGACTTTTAATTTTTTTTTTAATCTTCCAAAAAGTCTGATAGGCTGCATAGCACAAGCCAGTTATTAGATTTTTTCTAGCACAAAGCCAGAGGGCACTGTTATATTGGTATTTTTTCAGCTTTCCCTAACTAGAGACAACTAAGACTACAAAGAAAGGAATAAAGGATCATTTTACCTTAGGATAATAAATGAAATTTGGCCCAGCTCAGTAGCAGTGAACACCAATACTGGCTTTTAGCATAAAACTCACTGTCAGGTTTTAGCTGCCACCTCTGAAAACATTCATTTACGGCTTAAAGAACAGCATTTATTTGCCTTTTCTCTAGATACTCCTAGAGGAAGATACCAGGTGAAGGGATATGGAGACAAAGAAACCTCTTGCTGACCCCAGAAGCTGCTCCAGGTGTATGAAGAAGCCACTGGCTCAATGACATACCTTTCCCTTAAATTGCATTCAATTCATTATGGAAAATGTGTCTAAGATGATACAGTTATTAAATATATCAGTACTTTCTTACTCATAAGTAAATTGCTGCAAATGGTGTCTTATTAACAATGTCTTCACTTCCCATAGGACAGCTGCCAATCCATATAACATCACCTCCTCTGCTGGTACCTTACCTGGAATGCTCTGGTTTTTATTGCTATTGCAGAGTTAAATGGGATAAGTAAGACCATCACAGCAACTCCAGCCAGCACAGAAGGCCCTAAAGTCTTGATTTAAAAAGAAACAGTAAGTTGTTGTACCTGAGTGTTCCCTACGGTCAGCACAAAAAAACCAGTAAGTGATAGAAACAGAAATCAATGTTGACAAGTTGAACTTATTCCAGTGAAGTGTTGTGATTCCACAGAATGACTGTGAAGAGGAGACAGAATAATAGTAGTAGTAGTAATAATAATAATAATAATTTAATAGTTTAATAGTTATTGTTATTGTTGTTATTATTATTCTGGTATCGGTGATAGGAATTTTTTTCTTGATTTTTCTCTGACCAAGGGAACTGTAATTACGGAATTAACCCAGTACCCTCGGTGTGAGTACAAGCATACAAACTGCTGGCTAACAGAGCTCAGCTTCCAGCAGAGCAGTAACTCAAAGCTCCTGCAATTTAATGGTTTTTGAGTCTAAATCAATATGGGAAAGTTGATGCTACTGTTTTATGCAGTAAAAGACATTAATTGCACAGACACGTTTTAAGTCTGAAAGCCAGTGCTCAAACTGAACCTGGAATAAACCTGAAACAACGTCACTACAGCAAAGGAAAAATTATGGTTATTCCAGGTGAGATTTGTTTCACACTGACTTGCACAAAACTTCTTTATGTAGCAGGATATAATCTCTATACATGACATTTCCTACGTCCAGGTTTTTGTTTCATTTGGTCTCTAAACCATTTCCCTCAAGCTCTTGTTAGTATCAACTACTGGGAATAAGAGTCCAAGACTGAGTCAACTACCATCGAAGTAGATTAAGGACAGGGGAAAGACAAAGGAAACGTTCTGTTTCAAATGCCCATCTGGCCTATCAGCTGAACAAAATAATTAAGACACTAAGTGAGGGTGTACAGCAGCAAAAGCTATTTTACTACAGGACAGAACACTTAAAAGTTTGTAAAAAACACAGTGGAGGATCAAATTGACAAATAAAAGAGAAAAGGAAAAAGTTTGCACATCATTTAGATGAATTGTGAATAAAATTGTGACAATGTCCGTACCTGCCAGAGGAAATACAAAGCTAGAAATATCTGGAGTGGTGCAGACCACAACATGTTCAGGAAAGTCATCAGGTCCATGAAACGTTGAGCATCCACTGACATCAGGTTGACAATTTCTCCAACAGTAGATGAGCGCTTTGCCGAGTTTGTGATGGCTAAGGACTGACAAGGGAGAGAGCTGCAGTGCATTCACAATCTTCATACACATGGAGAACAAATCTTCAATTATTAGCAAAATGACACTGTCCAAGAATGTGCTTCTCCAAAAAGAACAAAATAATTCACCTACATCAATTCCTGATCTCCAAGAAACAAGAGCTCGTGAAATGGTTTTGCTTAGGAGCATCTCCAGCTCAAGCAGTGTGTAGCAGCCTGAAGAAAACCTCGTTGGGTCTAATCCACTCATAGCATAAACATGCTCTTCTCCCAGATCCTTCTTCCAAACCATGGAATGGTTTGGGTGGGAAGGGACCTTAAAGTCCCAACCCCGTGCCAGGGGCAGGGACAGCTTTCACTATCCCAGGCTGCTCCAAGCCCCGTCCAGCCTGGCCTTGGACACTGCCAGGGATCCAGGGGCAGCCACAGCTTCTCTGGGCACCCTGTGCCAGGGCCTCCCCACCCTCACAGGGAAGAATTTCCTCCTTACATCTAATCTAAGTCTCTCCTCTTTCAGCATTTGAAGTGAACCAGTATTGGTATGTCTAGTAACCTACCAGAACACCCATATTACAGTACTGACCACTGAAAAATTCTGTAAAGTATGAAAGAGGTACTCCTAAAAACCCATCAAACCTCTAATCTTTTATATTCCAGGAGGCTACTCCTCTCCAACACGCCTAATCTTCCCTAAATATGTGAGAACTGAGACCACTTGCCTGGCTGCACACTGGTGTTCCAGCCCACAGAATGCTTCCAGCCTTACCTTTCGGTATATCACCCCCGTGATCCCAGTCCTCAGCCTCATCCCAGTAACAAAGCAGTACTGGAAGTGCTGGTGAAGGATGAGTGTCTGCAGCACAGCACAGATAAACATCAGAGCTGCAATCAAAAATCCCCACCAGGCTGGGGCGTCTTTGTTCTTAATGAAGCCGATTAATACACTGTTTGCCAGTAGATTAGGGAGGGAAAAGGAAAAAGAAAGAAAAATTTAAAAACCATGCAGCAAATTTAATGGGTCATAACACAGCTTCTCCCAACTACAGCATCCTGCCACATCCTCCCCCTAACCACAAAAAGCAAACAGCTCTCCAGGACACAGGCTGAGTTATGATTTCAGTTGAATAACACTGCACAGACCCAACAGCAAAACCTTCAGCTCCACCAGTGAGAAAGTCCATTTGTAAATGAGCCTGAAAATGAAATATGACGAGGAACTCCTGATTTCCCCTGAGATTCAGGGTTTAAACACATGGCTCACTGTCTGAGCTCTGTCAGGCAGCCCCCCAGGGCAGGAGGTGAATGATAGGACAGAGTAGGGCAGTGCAGCAGAGCAGGCAAAACCAGCTTCTCACCCAAATCCTCTTCAAGCAGCCTGAATGCTTCTGCCTGGGGTGTTTTCCCACCAAAAAAAGCTAAATTAAAAGCCGTCCTCCTGGATGGATGCATAAAGAGTTCTTCACTCCTACTTTTTTTTGTAAAATGGTACCATTAAGCTGGCTATAGCATCTTTTATTGATAAGGCCTTTCTTGCTCCTCACAGCTGCTCTCACTGCCAGAGCTGCACACTGGCACACAGCAAACAAGCAGAGTGACGCATGGCAGTGACCAGTGCTCTCAAAAATCACATTTGTAATTTCAGCCTACAGACCAGAATACTGAACTGCCAAAATATAGGAGAAACAGAGATTTGGCTCTGTGGTTCAAACAACCAGCAGGAGAAAAATGGACCTGGAAACCGCAAATTAGGCAACCAAAGCTTTGTGGCAGAAGCATGAGGTTGCTACATCTTCCTTCTTGCAGTCCAGAGAAATCTTATTTCTGCACTGCTCCATTCATTCATGCTGCAAAAGTTAACAGCTTCAGGAAAACCTCTTCCTGGTAGTCCCAAGGATTCAACAATCTTTTTAGAAACACAAAACTATCTTACAAGCAGTCTGTCAGACAGCCATGGCTTTTTCATCTCTCCTTACCATCAGAAGGGCATTTTCCCAGACTGCAGGAATTTAGACTTGAGAAGAAATCCACCATAATATGCCTTGAGATATCACTGAAACGTATTCAGGAATTTATGCAAATTTGAGAAATTCCCAGAATAAGTTACACTTAATGTGTTCTCAGGAGGCAGCCATCAGCCTCCTCTTCACCAGGGGCTCTGGGAGAAGACAGACTGTCAGCTATTAAATGTCACCACACTCAGTCAGACCCTCTTTTTTAGCAAATTTCTGGGTATGTCACAAACCACCCACAGAACAACATGATCTCACAACGCAGGTTATTTTAGGAGATACTCAAATAGGAGCAGAGCTGTCTCTTCTCCCTTTCCCTACATCCACCTGTGACCTCCATCCAAGCTCCATTCCTCTCTCATGCATTAACAGGACTATGTGCTTTTCCATTAATAATTGTTTGATAGAAACGCTGGTAATTCCACTGTTGCTTTCTTCCTAGTTAATCATTATCTGGTGAATTCCGCACTTTAAGAATACTACTAATTGAGAAAAAAAATGCGAGGATTGTGCAAATTCCTTTATGGATCAGGCTGACCAATTGGCCCCCCTGGAGATGGGAGGAGAGGTGTTCCTCACACAAAGAGAATCTGAGGACAGACCATTTGTCTCATGACCTCTTTCTCTGTTTTTTTTTTTTTAATAGAACCCCAATTTTCTTTCACATGGAAATTCACTGCAACTGTGCCTCTCACATTCTCATTGCTGAACACAACTAAGAGCACATGAACTCATCTAAATGGTCCAAAACCTTTACCAGATGACAGCAGCACAGTCAGAGCACCACATACTGGAGCATGACACATCATCTGCACGTCAAGTCATGCCACAGCTGCAACCACCACCCACACATGAGGGTATTAGGCGTCCAGAGACCACTGGATCCAGCCAGCAGTGCTTCACTTTGATCTCACAACTAATCCTTTAGAAATAGGGAGGAATTGCTTTGGACTGCAGCACAGAGCAACAGGTAATTTGGAATTCAAAGCTGCCCACCGGTGATGGGTGATTTGCAAACGGTGCATTTCAGTGAAGCACATCCAATTTACAGCTGAGTCCACAACAAAGAACTCCTGTCTCACAGCATTGCAGGGGGAAGGTTAGGGAGCATACACGTGTGGGACCAGGAGGGAAACTAACTCTGCATTTCGAAAACAAACACCCCGTGCCAAAGCCAAGCCTCCTCAGGGATTGCACATAGAAACTACTCACAGAGTAAACCAACCTTAATAGCTGAGGGTTGACGAAAGAGAGTAGGTCTTGTATCAGCTTGAAGAAGGAGCCAATTAAGAAGTACGGCCCAAAGGTCCTCAACAAAGCCTTGAGAAAGGAAGGTTTCCTATCGTGCTTTTTGTCTCTGATCAGGACTTCTGCTTCCTCCGGGCCATTACCAACATGATTCAGCACATGGTTCGATTTCTTCATGTATGACACATCTTCTTTCCTAGGGAAACAAAGCAAGTGAGAGGAGACAACTGACAACGAGAATGGCCCTGCCCTGTGTGAACAGCACTGCGGGAACACCCCAAAGTCTGCACCCTCCTCTGCTCTGCTACTGACCAACAGCAAGACTTCCAACACCATCAAGGTGTGCTCAGGATCAGCCACTCTTGTGCAATTGAGTCTTGTTTTCTTTTCTTTCTTTCTGCAGCACTTACAGGGTGCAATCCACAGGCCAGAAATCAATCACCATGGGATGAGAATGTGGCCCAAAGTAGGAGGAGAGGAAGGCTGGACTTCCTTAGAGGACAGACTTGACCTTGGATCTCCAATTTCTTGTACAAGAACCCTCAACGCGGTGCTATGGACATCCCACACAAGGCACCCTCACCTACTCCTTCTGAGCCTGTGTTCATTGTCCAACCAGTGGCTGTGCTAAACCTTCACCCTCACCGACCCCACAGCTGCTTCCAGAGAAGCAGAATGAACCCCCTGGGAAGACACGCATTGCAGCAGGCACAGCACTCTCAAAATACAAAGTTCTGCATACTTGGAAACTTGAAATTTGAAACAAACCACAGCACCTTCAAAGCTGGGCCATCCCCAGGATCTGCACCACAGCAGTCCAGATTCTTCCAGGACAAAAACCTGGGGTTTAGGTGCCTAAATTTTACTCAGTTGACAATTTAAGCATTTAAACCCTGTTTGTTTGCATCCATTTTGTTAACCATTGGACTCAATAATCATAGGGGTTTTTTCCAACCTTAATGATTCCAGGATTCTAGGATTCGTTTCGTACTTTTTGCCTCTCTCCCTCTGCCAAAGAAGCTAACAAAAGTGACTCTTCCACATACTCTTTTAGACTGACTGATGAAAAATGGGTCCAGCATGCCCTAACTGCTCTCCAGGGCTCCAGGAGGGTTTTGTAGAAGCCCCTTTGGGCTTTAGGTGCCCGACTTCTGTTGCCCACCAACAAAGGGTATGCTCTGGGAAATTATTGCCTCCATGAATTGCTCTCAAACATCAGCCTGGCAACCTTTCTACCAGCAAATATCAAATTGCTGTTGTTTCCTGGGGGCTATGGGACTAGAGAAAAATTTCCTGAATGTCAGACAGGAAAGATAAGTCCAGGTGGAGCAGGGAGGAGGAAATTAGTCTGGGGCACATAAGCTTTACAAGAAAAAACAGATGGAAAAGACACACTACAAACAGTGAAGACTTACCAGAAGCCATTTGAAAAATAACTTGTAAGTACTACCAAGTGAGGTTGAATTTATGATTTTTCATAAAGACTATGCAGATTTTTTGGAGCTGGCTAGCTGCAGAGTCAAATAATCCCAACAGCCTGCGAGCATTCACCGTGATCACTGTGGCTAGCAGTCCACATGTATAAACTTGTCCACATCCTTTCAGAAAAAGCCATTTGCAAATCCCAATGTCTTTGCAATAAAGCCTGAGGGCAGGAGGAGAACCTAAACCAGACAATTTGTTTTTCCCCCCCAGACAAGAACAGTGTTGTCTTTTGTCTTCCAGATCAAACCTGGAGAGTTTATGAGCAAAGCCTTGTTTTTCTGGCAACCAGACTGTTAAACTCATTGAAGAATTTGAAGAAACAAGACTACTTGCCTCTGACTTTGTGCTATTAAAAATGTTTATTACACTGAGCTACCAGCAAAGCAATGGTTCTCTTGTAGCTAAGAGTCCCAAAGGGACAAAATGCACTTTTAGTGTTTACTACCTGTAGCTAGGTGAGGTCAGGTTTTCAGCAGTGTGTGGGACTGCTCACACCCAGCTTTTTATCAAAGCAAAGAGCATGGGTCTGGTTGCCATTATTTACAGCAGGGCAGATAATAGGTACCGATTTATCTCATGAGAAAACACACAATTTCTCACTGGTGCTGACGAGGCCCTGCATCTTCAATATGTCTTCATAAGGACAGCCTCTAAAATCAGAAGCTAACTTAAAATGAGGGAAAATGCATTCCAGCTCTCTCTCCTCTATCCAGCACAGCCCTAACTTTCTCAGAAGGAACTGCACTTACCAGTAAAGTGAGTGAGTAGAAACTTCAGCCGTATCAAAAGAAAGGAAAAATACTCTTTGTGTGGTTTATTATCTATAGTAACATTTTAAATCTATGCTGGTCTCTCCTGTCACTCATTAGAAACAAATGAATTTTTAGTGATTAGTTAACAGTAACTCACAAGACAGCTGTGAAGCAAAAAAGGTTTGGGAACAACAGAAATGTGATAATCATTACCTCAAAACAAGTTCAAAGCTTTAGCTATGTCAGAGCTGCAACTGATTAAGCTTTTAAAAATAAATTACTACTATGTACACTGCAAATACTTTCCATCACACTTTCAACATGTGTACGAACTGACACAGGATTTAAATGTCATAAAAGCTTGCTCAAGCAGATTAAATGAGAGTTAAAAGGAAAAAAAGTATTTACAATGGCTCGCAAGCAACTACCACTAATGTTATTTGACATGAAGTAATAGAGAATACCTATAACTGAAGAATAAACAGAGCTTTTAGAGTTCTGTGAAACCCAGCAACCTGGAGTACACTTATTTGCTTTGTTTTTGCTCTTTTCCCCATCTTAGAATCATTAATACAGTTGCCACAGAATTCTACCTGAGCTAAATATGACTCATAATTTATGGCTAAATTCATTGCCAACTGGCCCCAGCTTGTATGAATAGTTTCCAAAATGCAATGAATCCTCTGACAAAACTCCAGGCATGGTTTCTGGTTTCCTAGCAAGTTTTCCTGGACCCCAGGCACTCCAGCAGGATGGCTGTGCTCTTACTGTAAAAGACCCCGGGGGAGTAAGATTTATGTCTGTGCAAAAAGACCAGAACCCAGATAATGCACGTTATTCGACACCATAAAAATAGAGACATTAAGAAAAAGAAAAAAAAACAACCCAAAATAAACCCTGAAGTAGAACTATAACACATCCACTCAGTGCACTAGTGGACAGCTGCTGGTGTTAGTGCTGGAAATATTTCAAATTTTAGCTGCAAAGTGGAACTCTCCACACCATATTTAGCCTTGCCAAGAAAATTGCAATTCTCTTCTAATATTATCAAATAATAGGGTCTTTCCAATTTGGCAAGGACATGCACAGAAGAGAACAGAGGAAAGCCTCCACATGGAGAAGAAATCTCCACAATGAAAGGAAATGGAAGCACAGGCCTCCTCCTCATCGACATTTTTCATTTGAAACACAGTACTATCACATCTATTTGCTTGGAAACATTTTGGACACCAACCAGTGGGAGAAGGAAATAGAGTTGCACAATAGATAATTTCTTAAGATTAGATTAGGACATAACATGGAACAAGAAGGAAATCCTCTCAAGCAGGGGTGTAACTGTATGCAAGTTCTGACCCTCATCCCATTTCCATCAGAGGTTAGGACAATTTTGCTGCTAATTTTCTAGGCAACAGCAGGAGGGTCTCAGCAATAAAGTGGGATGTCTCTTCCCCTCCTGCCTTTCACATGTTTTGAGTTTCTCATCTGTACTACTGGGAAGTGAAGACTTGCTCACTGCTAAGAGCCTTAAGGTTAAAAATACTGCCAGGCCAAAAATCTCATGATGGAGATGATGAGGAATTCCTTCAGTTTTATGTGCCCAGAAGCTGTGCTCCAACATGCCTGGGAGGGATGCAATTATGCAGTTACACAACTACCAGCTCAGTGGTGAAAAGTTGTTCATTTTCTACAACCCAACCAACTCAACAGCTTCTCCTCACACATCTCCAGCCCTTCTCCAAATGGGAAGTGGCATCACCTGCCCACGGAGATTTTAAGCACCTAAAAAGTGTGTTGGTAGCACACAAGCCCCACAGGTCTCCTGCTTGCCTCTGCCCAGACATATTAAAATAAGAAAGTTTGACTATTAATGAGCGAAGAACAGAAAGGTTGAAGTGGCGGGTGCATTTTTGGTTGGCTCATTTTCACGGATGAGCAACTTATGAGTGTTGAAAGGACTCAGATTAATCTCTCAAGTTTGCAGATTTGTTCGTATACTTACTGTTTGCACTCTGCTTTTTCTCTGTCCCACTCTTTACTCAGTTGTTGCACGATAGTTTTTGAAGCGTCATCTTCGTTCAGCGACCACAAATCTTTGTCTTCAAGAGGCCTTTTGTACCCATGAATTGCCATGCTGCACATATGGAGAAAAACAGTCCAATTCTGTTTGGAAAACAGTACTTACAGCACTGCCAGTAACTCTAGGACTATTAAGCTAACAAAAGCAAGAAGATACTCCACAGAAAGGGAGATGGGAGAATAATTATCACCCTTTGTTCCTTTTATTGATGTTTGCAATTAAGGAAAGGACATGACGTATTTCTGATTACATGTATTTTATTGAAAACATAATTTCAGAAAAAAAAGGACAATAAAAACCAACTACCAGAAGCATTTGGATGAAATTGTGGTGTTAAATGGAAATAGTGAAGCTTTGGAAGTGAAAATAATAAAGTCGATCTGGAATAACTGTCTGAGGTGAACAAAATGCAAAAGTGGAGCTCACTGGAGTTAAAGGAAAATCAGATTTTTCTGAAAACTACAGTTCCTCAACTGTAAGGGGAATTTTGTCAAGGGATATAAACATCATAGTTGCCAAGAATCTCACTGGGGAAGCTGAATATTCTGGAAGTTTAGAAAGATCCCATCCTCTCACTAAAAAGAACTTTACAGGGCTGTTACCAGGACAATAAAGTTACATGGGTGGAAGTATGAAGATCTCAACCACTGTGGAAAAACTGGGTCTTAACATGACCTCTGACAGCTGTTTCTCTTCTTTATCATGGAGTAGCAGGCCCAATCTCAAATTTGCATCTTTAATACATATACCTTTTGTCTGCAGCCTCAGCTGGTGGTAATCATTTGTATACATAACCCAGTTTACCCTCCCGTTTGCACAGAAAAGGTTCTTATAAAAAGCATTCACCCATGAACCTCAACAGGAAAAAAAATGCACTCTCAGCTGGGTGAAAGGCTGGCACAATTTATCTTGTGGAGCACAGAGCTACATCGTGGTTTAGGTTAAATTCCCCCATGTGTTGAGCACAGCCAGGCTGCACATTCTGTTTGTTTTGATACTGTTGCTGCCATACTTTGCAGAGGACAAGTTTGGACTCTGTGTTTCTAAAAAGGCAAATGCTCGAAGTGCTGACACCATTGTGGATGAAAGAGCATCCATCAACTGCTCCCAGAGGGAAAATCTCTGTACTGCTCACTCTGTGCCACACGGATCACAAGCACGTTTTGGGTTTGTCAGCTGTCCAACAGCTTGAAGAGAGAACTCACCTTGTAAACCACCAAAATGTCAATCTTGACAGGAAGCCTGAATTTAACTCTGGACATGGATTCTGTAATGAATTTATGAAGGAAAAAATCCGAAAATAAATAAAGGAAGATATTTACCATTACTTTAATAGGACAACAGTCTATTTTGCTCAGTTTTGGCATATTATATGGTATATTACATGCATGTACCTATGTCCTAATGAGATATAAAATTTATTTCTTTCATTTCCCATGCCACACTGAACTCCTTTCATATCTAAAAATTGCTTCATATACTGCCTTTAAATCACACCTATAAAGTGAAATGTCATTCTACAGTTTCTGAGGTGTTCATTTTAGGACACAAACTCAACTTCTCTGTCAGCTTGGTTCAACCATAAATCCAATTATAGAGACTATTTTATGAATTGGAGAAGAAATTTAACCTGTGACACCACTAATATCTTCTGTTATTAATGTTTCTCCATATCTATTCTCAACACATATAGAACTCATTTATTAAGACGAACCTTATGGACTTTCACTAAATCAAGATAAATGTTAAGCAAGCAGACCACCATATCCTCAAAAAACCCTCTTGTAATAATTAATATTACACTTCAATGCTCATAAATGTAATTTACACTGCTGCAAAGCAGCAAGCAGGAGAACTGCTTTCACTACACAGCTTCAAGCCATTTCTGATGGCACAGATAATGGAAAAAGACCCCAAACCCCAATATTACTCTCCATACCCACTGTTTTCTAAGAGGCTCATTAAGTACTGCCATGTCTATGACAATCCAAAGGTGCTTTCAATGACAAGTACTCTCAGGGGAACTCTTAAAACACCACACAGTCTGTAAAATCCAAATAAAGCAAAGTGAAAAATACTTACGGCATCTGTATTAACAGGGGAAAAAAATGGAGGCTTCTCTTTAAAACATGAAAGGATCAACTCAATGATTATCAAAGCAAAGTAGATGTAAAATGTGGTAAACCTGAACCTTTCATTTACATGGCCCTAGAGGGAAAAAAAACACTGTAAATGATCCTTTTATTGTACTTCCAAGCTCCCCGTACTCTCTCTCTCTCCTTTTTCACAGCTTCTTTTGGCAATTGCTTTCTTCCTCTACAGTTGAATGCTGCAAAGTAGTTCCTAGCAGGAATTATCTCACAAAAGTATGCTCGTACTCTGACAAGTGGCTAAGAACATGCTTATCTCCAAGCTTTTCATTAAATTATGTCAAGTCCAAAGTGCTTATACATCTTCACTGCATGCAGACACCCTCTGGAATCAGGTTTACATAACACCCTTTTAAATTACCTCTGGGGGTTCTTGCAAGATCATGTCTTAAGCATAGGAATTGTCAACCCAGATCAGAGAACATCCTTTTACTTTAATATATTGTCACTGACAAGCAGTGAGTGTTAAATACTTTCAGAAGAAGCTGCAGAAAAACCACTACATTGCATAATAAGAGTTCCATCTGCACTAGAGATACTTCCTTTCCTAATCATGAGTCTGCAGTTTACCTAAAACTTCTTGCTGTGAGGGTATGTCCTTTATACAGCTCTTTCATGCCCTAATGTAATTCTGAATTGTCTCATTGTTCACTTAAAATGTTTAAACCTTAAGTGCAGGAGGAGGAATATTTGGTTCTGGGTAGTCACAGGAGGAGAAATGTTACCCAGACTTGTTCTAAGGCTCTGCACCCATAATTTCAAGGTGATTACAGATTCAAACATTGACAGTCCAATATTTTTACTTATTAAAGCTGCCTCTAAGTGGTGTTTGAAATGGTCTCACCAGATTGCAGCTATTATCTGACAAAGTTCTGGCCAAGCTCTCAGTTAAGGTTTAATTCAGTCTCTGCTGGAATATTTACAACAGCCTGCTACATGAAAATCCTTGCTAACATGATAATGCTGCTAATATTACAAAAAAGCAAGACTAAAAACAAGAAATCACCAAACAGAGTCAACACTGATTTCACTGAGGAGAAGCAATCACCTTAATGTTTTCCAAGCACTCTTTTCCAGCCTTTGATGATCTAATCACTGGAGCAATCTGCCTTGCCCTACTTAGTAAAATTTGTTTCTGTGAAAAACTTGACAAGTTTCTTATCGTGGGAGAACCTGCTATGTTTTCAAACAGGAATCATAACAGCCCAGGTTTCTTTCCTCTCCCTCCAACTTTCTGTTCTCTATTTCCAGCCCCAGTGGAGTCAAAACACTGTCCTCAGCACATCAGGCACTGACACAAGGAAGCCCATGGAGCTGCCTAACGTGGCCAAGCTGCCTAAGCAAAAAAGGAACTTTACATACTAAAATGTGTCCTCTCTGATTACTATTCCCCATTTAAGCAAAAGGCTGCAAAAGGGAAAGAGACAAAAAAAGAGAGGAGTCTGTTCACATAGACAAAAAAGAGCAGTACCAACACTGTGTATATTAGGTTTCCAGTATAGCCCTGGGCTAAGCAAAATCTGCTTTGTGACATTGCCTGAGAAATCCAGTTCCCTCCTAGTTACACGAGTCCGAGTCGAGGCAACAGAACCAAACTCCTCTCTCCCTCTGGCAAAACCTGGGCTCAGATCTGACTCCAAACCCGGGTGATTCATTCTTTCCACAAAGATGTGGGTGCTACATTTCCTGTTCTCCAAGTGCTAACAAGGATGGCTTGTTACCTGTGCTGCTGTAGTCATGATCTTTGACCGGAAGGGCCCCACGGCACAGAGCACAGACAAAAACCAGAAGATAATGAGCACTCCAGAGGACTGAACTCCTCTCAGCCTTTCATACTGGATAAGCAGTGTAGCTAAGAGCTGTAAAAGTAAATACAGGAACACATGAACACAACCCCATCCCAGTGCTCCCCCTCTTCACACTCTCAGCTGGCAGCTCTTAGAGCCACCATCGACTGGAAGGACACCAGAACAGCAGGACCTCTCTGAAATGAGCCCCATCACGACTTCACAGAGGTCAATGGCAAAACCTCTGTCATCTACGGAGAGAGGCAAATAACTGTGAAATAATTTGTTTTGCTCTTTTCAGAGCCTCATCTCCAGAATTCAATTTTTAAAACTTTGCGCATAGGGCTAGGAATAATCAAATATTAGCTACAAACATTTTAAACAAATGTTGGAGCTGCCATTTCTCCAATCCAGATGGGCCATCATGACTTGTCTAGAAAATGAGATTTTAAAAAAAATTTAACCAAGGCGATTAAAAAACTTAATGGGCAAATTTTACTGCTTTATTTTTCATACAACAGCCACAAGCCTGTGTGTCATCCTAGGCAAAGCCAACTTGTTTTGTTTAATGGAGGAACAACGACCAGATAATAGACCCAGCTTTACAAAGTCAAATACAATACTGAACAATGCACAGGCCATGCTCTACTGTATCTCTCTGTTTAGGCAAAGTCCTATTCAAATTCTCTCCAGACCTGGATCACAAGCCTGGAGAAATAGGTGAAAGCAGGCTGGAAGGCAGAACAATCTCTCCATTATAAATATCTTAATTTACAAAGCTGAATCTACTCCAGAGAGAGAGTTGTGACTCTGGCCTTTTTTCGATAGCAAAATTTGCTTCAGTGATACAAATACCAATAATTCAGTTAAAAGAGGTCCAGATAAGGCAATGAATACAAAGGGCTTCTTCATCCTTCATCTGTCTAAGGAAAAGTTACTCATAGTGATCACAGTGAACAGAAACAGCTACAAACCACGGTGATGCCAACGACCAGGGGAGTTACAAAATGGACTGGTGGAGGGGTTCTGTTTTGCAGGAGCTCGTGGAAGGAGTAGAAGAGATCTGCCCAGCTCACACACCACAGCAGGACACCAAACAGCTGAGAGGAGGCAAACAGAAACAGCATTTGGTAAACTCCTCTCCAGGGGCGGTCAGAGAGCTAAAAAACCCCATTCTGATTCACAGATTCCCAGCAAAACAAAGCTGTGTAAACACAACCGCAGCACTGATCAGCTGCAGTCTGGTGAACTGTCCCACTGCACTCAAACCAAGGATCTCATCTCAACTGCTTTCTAAGGGATTTGCAATCACAACCAGTAAAAAGACTAATGTATTTGCCTGGATTTTCCCCCCTATTTAGTTTTGATTGGAAACACAGGCAGCATCCAGACTAAAGGCAGACATGCCCTGAAGCAGAAGCCTGGTACTTTTCTCCAGGAAAAACCCGAGTTATTTAACGGCCTATGGAAAGAGACTTCCTTGCTTTTCTTAGACCCAGCCACTTACAGACCTGAGGGGCTGCTGACACCAGGAACCTTTTAAGCACAAGGTGCAGATGAAATCATGTTGCTATTGCGTGGAGAGAGTGGCTTGAAAAAAAACCTTCTCACGCTTACTTTCACAAAGAGATATAATTCCCACTAGACCCACCTTAAGGCCTTTGTTTTGCAGCTTTCAGCGGTTTAAGCATTAGGTAAGGGCGAAGCAGCACAGTTTTGGCTCACACAGGGGGATTGCTCAAGGCAGAACAATCAATTCTTCTCTCTACCCAGAAAGGTGGGCTCCTAGGATGGATTTCCTTCCTCAGAAATTTATGTACACTGTTTTCTCCTATGAGCAAGCTCTTCAATATGATAAATCAGAGGGAAATTCTGGGCCCCTCAGCGCAGGAAGGACATTGAGAGGCTTGAGCATGTCCAGAGGAGGGCAACAAGGCTGGTGAGGGGCTTGGAACACGAGCCCTGTGAGGAGCGGCTGAGGGAGCTGGGGTTGTTGAGCCTGGAGAAAAGGAGACTCAGAGGTGACCTTATCACTCTCTACAGCTTCCTGAAAGGTGGCTGTAGTCAGGTGGGGGTTGGTCTCTTTCTCCAGGCAGCAACTGATAGAACGAGAGGACACAGCATTAAGCTGCGCCAAGGAAAATATAGGCTGGATATTAGGAAAAAGTTTTTTACAGAAAGAGTGATAAAGTACTGGAATGGTCTACCCAGGGAGGTGGTGGAGTCACCATCCCTGGATGTGTTTAAAAAGAGATTGAATGTGGCACGTGGTGCCATGGTTTAATTGAGGTTAAGGCATGGGTTGGACTCGATCTTGAAGGTCTCTTCCAACCTAGCGATTCTGTGAAATTTGTTTAAACCCTACTGCAGCCCTTCCTTGGATGCTGAACTAATAAAAATGAACTCTACATGTGGCACGAGGAGCACTGCAAAGACCTCTCACCGTCTTGAACCTGCTCAGCACGGACAGCACAATGTACCCTCGCTTGTTGCACTTCAGGTAGAGAAGGTAAAAGGGCAAAGCACTCCACAGGTAAATGCTGGGGATCCACGCCAGGATGGTGTTCTGGAAACATGGTGTTAGGTCTGGGTTATCCGTGTGTATTGTAAGGTTTGAATCCTGGAAGAAGGACGAGACACATTTATTAACAGAGAGGCAGAAGTGCTGCCAACTGGAATATCTGCTCAAATGAAGCTGTATTCAGACCCTGACGGAGTCAGCACATGGCCTGAGTAAGAGCTTTCCCAAAATACTTACCCCAAGCACTTGGGGTTAATCTGCTATAGTGAAAGAGCTAAGTACAGCTATAAATGCGGGGCAAAACCTCAAAGAGAAAGGTTTCTGCCCTCCTGTATTTCAGAGCTGGACATACACTTTGTAGCAGACAATCCCCTTCTGTCTTTGCCAAGGCTTAGCTACAGGTGCTGATAACTCCACATTCCTCAGGCATTCCCAGCCTGGCATGGCTCTGCTAAACAAAGCTCTTGAAAAATCCTCCACTTGAGAACTCATCCAGCAAGAATGTCCAGAACTGGAGAAAATGGTAAGGTTTAGACCAACCTTATGCTGACCTGGGAAAATCCCCTCCCTTTATGACTAACACTTTGTCCTTCTTACTCATATGCTTCCAACTTTAATTACTTCCCTATCCTAAACAAAGGCAAAAGGAATGTACTGAACATGCAGGTAGAAATCAGGTTTTCTTGGAAACATTTCAAGTAATGCTTTGCAGCTGTGATCCTGGACACCACAAGCCACATATGCACTTGCACCTAAAGATTTGAATGCACTGCATGCAAACACAGCCACACAAGTTCAGACTAAAATAGAACTTTCAGTATGGTGAAGGGGAACTTGGTTTTAATCAAACCTCCTGGAAATTCACAACTTGGATTTTGCCATCTGATGTGTCATCTTAAATGTGGTAGATAAATACTTACTCGCAGGGAATGTAAAATGACTTTGTTGTACTGTCATTAACAAGATGATGATAAAATTAAGATATCCCTGGTTCAAATATACCTTATCTCTGCACTAGAACAATTTACTTAATTATTTTTGGGTGCAAGCTCTCATCAGAAGTGTTTCAGTTACGCTGAGCCACTTCTCATCCCTTGTAAGTGACAGACTACTCTGAAAATCAATTCCTCCAAGTATTTCCAGTCCTTCTTTTGTTTACCAACACGAAAGATCGAACGCTGAAAGCAGTGGTTGATTTTAGGAGAACTGAAGAGCCACAATCTGCAGAGAACCTTTCCATTTCATTGACGATCTGTCAGAAGGCATGTGCATCTCTGAACCTGCCCACAACCACATGAACGAGCTTGTTAAGTGTAACGAGGCTACAAAGCCTTGGCTGGGTGCAGGACGGTTTGGCTGAACTGTGACACATTTGTCATTCAGTGCTTCAGCTTTGGCAGTGGTGAAGGCTGGCACAAATCCACCAGCTCCACATCTGAACTGCGCCCTTTGCGCAGCTGGTGCCTCTCCAGCCACGAAATGGCTTTTTTTGGAGGCACTCAGGCACCCAGCATGGGCCAGCAGAATAAAAACAGCCCAAATTACCTCAACAGGTTTGTCCAGACCTTGGGCAAACTTCAGCCACAAATCAACAACACAGAGGCAATTACACAGCAATTCAAACACAAGATCAAAACCAAACCAAACTCCAGTCCCACATTCAAACTATTTCTGTGTTTTCCTCCAGCGAGCAGGTCTCTGGCACCAGAATGGATCATAAAATTTAAAGAGCACCCATTTTTTGCCTCTTCATCAAAACATTTCAGCATCTGTAACATACTAAGCTCCTCTAGCAGCTACCCTGCCTGGGGCAGGAGATGCCCTGTAGAAGTTTGGAGCTCTTTAGTTCCCAAGTAGGAGCTTATCTACTCCCATTTATTCAACAAAATACTAATTTCCTCTTTAAATTACATGTGGTTTAGCAACGTCTTGAGCATGTTTGCAATTGTGTTCCTTTCGCTTGTTGGAAAAAATCCTAGAAAAGGAAAACAGAAGAAGAATAGCAATAGCTGAAGCACAGAATAAAACAAAGACTTTGTTAAACAGAAAAGTCATTGAGAGGAACCCCCCTCCCACCTCCCCCAATTTTTAATTTAAACCTTTCCTATAAGACCAAAACGTCCAGGAATAGCTTTCTGTCTGACAGCAACCTAGAAACTGCCCCAGGTGTCCATTAACTTCTGAAATGAACACAAGCTGCCTATTGTATCCAAGACACAGACTGCAGGGCTGCCAAGCCTTTGGAAGGTTTTCACTTACTCTTATTTAAACAAGGCAAAGGGCTTGCATTTCTGAACGTAAAAATGCAGCTGGCCAGAAAACAAAAATTCTGTCCT
>VZTG01005429.1:588276-598333 GCA_013397845.1 Melanocharis versteri | reverse complement strand
AAAAAAAAAAAAGAGTAAGATTTTGAGATTCAGCAGAATTATCCCTGAGAATAAAAGTGGAACCTTTCCAAAATTATGTGAAACTACATGAAGCAGCACCCACGTGATGGCCAACAAGAGCCTACTGCTTCCATGGCACATGGGAACAGGGATGTGGGCTGAAGGAGAGACCTGTGGCCAAGGTAACAGGACTGACTACTGGCTTCTTGGTGATGTTTTTCCAGGTCCAATTCCATTTTGGATCAGATAAATAAGCTTTCCTGGAAAATATCTGTTTCTGTAAGGATCTGCTTCTGCTCTGAGAGCAGACTGTTCCCATCCTGAATAGGAGAGAGCCCTGTTAGAAGACACAATGCCTAAAACACTTCAGTAGTTGAATTCTATACAAATAACTTGCTCCCCCTGAGATCAGACTGGAGTGGACTAATGTTGCTATGTGTCCTGGGATAGAGTTCTTAAGTATTTATTTTTTTTAAATACACTTTTATTTATTTTCTCCCTAGTAACTGATACACTGCTCTGTCTCTCTCTTTTTTGTTGTCTCTCTTTGCACTACAATTATGTTATTATTATTATATTTTATTTCAATTATTGAACTGTTCTTGTCTCAACCCATAGGATTCACCTTTTTTCCAAGTCTTCTCCCATCCCAGAAGGGAAGAGGAAGGGATTAGTGAACAGCTGTTGGCTGGGGTTAAACCATGTATGATAATATGTTTCATGTAGCAGGGACTCTACAATGAATTATTATTATTATTACTATTACTTTTAAATCAGGGAGTCTGCAAGTTGTGTTTCTTATCAAGCAGGATCTGTCTTCACGGAGCTGGAAGCTTCACTTTATAGCTTTATAAATCACCACACCGACAGTGTGTATCCCAACATCCACTCCAACCCTAAACAACTCATTTTGAGTCAGAATAAAGCACAAAGGCTCAATACAATCTCTCCTGACCAAGCCAACTTTACTACATATTGCTAAATACCTTTCAATGCAGCAGTAAAGTTACAGAACTCCACCCTGGAGAACAAACACAAGAAGCAATGGCTGGAGGGACACACCAGCTCTTGGCCTCCTGTCTTTAAGGCTCCTGCTTTAATCTGGCTTTGCCTTTCTGAACTCTTTCCCGGGAAACAGAGCAAGTTGAAATGTTTCTCGCGTCCTGTCCCGGTTGAGGGTGAAAATACCCACCTTGGACTGTCTGGGTGTGAGGGTTTTCTTTGGACTTGCTGCTGAAAGAGGTCTAACATACTGACGTTGGGGAGCACCCCTGTTCCTTGGCTCGTGGCTCTGTGCTCTCCTGAGAGCTGCTCATCTTTCCCTGGACATCCCAGCTCTGCCCTTTGGTGACAGCCCACTGAAAACCCTCTGCAGGCACGTCAGTGACCCGGGGCTGTGGTGACCCATCAACAGGCATTTCCCTCCCACAAGAGGAAGTACTCAGCACCAAATGTTGGGAAACACAACTTTCTCCACAAAACTCATCCCAGGGAAACCCCAAGAGCCAGCAAGTCCATCCCAGCCAGCATTGCTGTCATCCCACTTACCCACAAGCAAGCGTTGAGGACAATAACCTGTGACCTATTACTAATCCAGACTCCACCGTGCTCTGTGGCTTCTCCTGACTGTTAAATGCAGCAGCATTCCCTTGGATGCAGGATCCTGGGATGCTAGAGGCTCTGCTGGTGAGATACAGCACTGCAGAAATCACCAGCCCACCAGACTGAACTCCCCTGGCACACGATTTACCTAATCCTCTAGTACTAAAATACAATGCAAACACCCATGGGAAGAGAGGCTTGTTACAGCTTCAAGCTTCACAGCAGTAAAGGGGTCTCTTGGAGTCTAAAACTTACAAATTAGTGGGGCTTTCTACTGATCAGTTCATTGACAGGGGCCCCTGCCACAGCTTGCACTCACACCCATCACTCCAGTCTGTCTTTGGATAAACACAATTCTTGTACTAAGGGCCACCTGGACAGCAGGACTTGCATTTAAATGACTGATTTTAAATACAAGATTTTCAATTATGGGAAGGTATTCAACAGGGGAAGCTCTGAGCAGCATTAAATCTGCTCTAATACTAAGTACTTTCTATCATGTTCTCCCCTCTGGAAAACAACACTGCTATTGAAAAAGCCATCCTCAAAACTGATAATGCCTTTAAAAGAAATAAAAGTTCACTGCCACGTTATCTTGGACTTCCTGCACATCATCCATTACAGCATTTAAAGAACAAACAGAAAGCCTAAAACTCAGCTGCAAAACAGGCAGGGAAATTCCTGGGAATTTTGGGAATTTCCCAAAATCTCCAGATGATGTTAATGGAGCCTACTGAAAAAGACCAGCTGGAGTTTTGGTCTTGAGTTTAAGTCTAAATCAAGCCCTATTCCACTACAGAAGCTTAAAATAAAGCTGCCTCATACTGGCTTTACCCAGCAATAAAAATAATTGCTAATGCTGCAGTAATGTTCCTCAAACAGCAACAGAAAGCATCCAAACCCTAGGAAAGACTTACAGCATCTCTGCACTGTCAAGCAGTTCTCTCCCTTAAATGGATACATTAATTCATGCTTCTCTCTAAATTTCTACAGCTCCAAAGGAACGGTGAAAAGCACAGGAAACACAAACCCAACCTTTATCGGCTGGAAGGTGAAGGCCGTTGGGCTGATGTCATTCACACCCTACCCAAGGCCAATACAAACCCTATCAGTGATTCCGTGCCAGTTATCACTGGTTTGCATGTCATGGAAGATTAACAATCAAACTGGAAAGCTGGCCAGGAAGGTACACATCCAATGTGGAAGATAGGGAAGCAAATAAGTGAAAGTAACAATGCTTCCCTGTGGTACATAAACATGGGAATGGTTTCTCGTGTAGAACAAATCATTAGTGGGAATTAAAATGCAAAGCAGACTCTTCCTGCCCTTCTTTTGCCCTTAGGTCTGGTCAATACCCTGCCAGCAACTTTCACTTGCACAGCCTGGGGAAAAAAATAAATAAAAGGAAAAAAATCAAAAGGAAAGGAAAGAAATAAAAAGGATGTCTTTCTCTTGGCTCTACCACACTGCCTCCTCCCAGGAATGAGAGTGGCTCTGAACTGCAACACTAAAAACTACCAGGGCTCAGTCTCAGCTACAGAACAAGCTTCATCTCAGCCTCTCCATGTCTCACCTCCCATTTCCACCTGTTGTCCATCTCCTCTGCTTGGTCCCCGTTAATAAACTCTTTAGGACCAACTCTAATAGTCATTTTAGAGCACAAATGCCAGCAAGCACAGCTCCAGGCCTCCAGAAGAGTGCCAGCTTCAAATGGGCTTTTCAAGCACCATCATCCACTTACATTTCCAAAGGAACAGCGTCACCCTTACAACAGAAGGAGTTGGATGCTTCATTAACCACAGCGGCTGCTGCACAACTCAGTTCTTTCTCATGATTACAGAACAACCTTTCCCCCACCTGGTAAGGGCAAGAGGTAACAACATTCTTCACTGCAGCAACACTGCTCAGAAAGAAGGCGGGGTTGAGGGACATAAGCATTTACAGTTCTGCATGAACCACACAGCTAATAACCAGAAATGGTATTTTTCTGTTTACAAAGCACACTGCACCAGTTCTCTGCAGAAGTGAAGGACACTGGGTAGGATGCTGAACTTTCTTTTCTAGCAGTGAAAGGACCTTTAGTGGCTCATTTTAAGAGACCAAATAGGCCTGGCACAAGGCCAGAGCCTATATGAGTTACTTTATGATCGTGGAGTAACTTGTCACAGGTTTTTGCTCAAGCTGAAGTTTCATGATACAAATGCTACCAACCATACCGTGCACTTGAGAACTGCAGACTAGACATCAGTACTAGACAGTAATTTCCTTTTTTATTCTCCTTTTAGTTTTTCAGCTTTAAGATTAGAAGTTCAGAGCTTCTTTGCTGTCAGGTACAAAAAAAAAGACAAGACAAAGATCCTATTCCCCACAGCCACGGGAGCACAGGTAATGGGCTTTTTTTTCAGAAAAGCACCTGAGCCTCAGGGAGACAGTGAAGGAGACCACACTACATATATGGATCTAAGACAACAAACACCCAAAGCAAAAGTAAAATCCATCTACTTCAGCTGTTACAGTAACACTCAGTCCCCTTGCTTGGACAGAGGGACATTTTTTACTTGTGGAGGGGATGGCATGGTGCAACCATACAGGTAAAAATGCTCAAGAATCAAAAGCAGGATTGAGAAGAAAATGAAACAAGATTGTTCCTACACAAGGAAGTTCCCAAGTGCCTTTTAAAATTGACCAGAGTTATGTACTGTTGGGGAGAAAACTTCCTGTTAATGGCATCACTGACGGACTTTCCTATGGCCTCGTGCAAGCACCAATAAAAGAATGGGGTTCTCTGTTGCAGACCAGTGTGATAATGGCTGTGGGGGGAATATCCTTGGTTTAAGCCATCCCATCTCCTTTCAGTTAAAGTTAATTCAAGGATCATCATAAATGTAGCTCAATTAAAGAGATAGGAACAGTTTAAACAGCGGCGAATGACACAGTCCCACTGCAACTCCATTTTAATCCAGCCCATCCAGTTGGACTGCTGTACACTAATAACAAAAAGGATTGTCACAGAAAAATTGCCATCAGTGCTGCTCTGAGAGCAGTTGGAAGATATCCTAGAGTAAAAATCATTCAGCTGGGGGGAAGAGGAGAGAATTTTTCTTTTAATTGCACAAATGTCAAACGCATTCTCAGTTTTGGAAAGAAAAAAGAAATTATTATTTCTGAAACTAAATGACTTTTGACTTTTGAAACAACTCCCATGAAACAGTTTCTCTTCTCCATCTCCTTCATTCTTCATTCTGTTCTAATCCAAGGCTTTATGACACTGGCACATGACATTACTGTAAATTACCTAAATTTTATGGCATTGACTTCACCTCTCATGCTGCCACAAGATTAGCACAGGGACAAGATGCCAGCTCACACAGGCCCAGCATGGAATCAGAGCTGCTGGCTGTTCAAAACCTGGGCACATTCCTGGAAAGATCTCTGGCTGCTGGCCACTCTGCTCTCCTCCAGCTCAGCCACAGAACTTGCAAGTGGATAATGGCCCATCACAGTCAAGGTGGGATCAGGAGACAAATTGAGCATGAGCTTACTGGGAAAAATCAAAGATCTCATTTAATAGGTTTTTCAAAGGAATTTTTTTTAAATTAAATTTTAAACACTAATAGTCTCCTTATTTTAATACATTACAAATTTGCACATGTTGAAAGGAAAGGATTATCTCTTCCATGACACAGCAATTTGCATAGCAGGTAGGTGAGGCCCATCTCAAAACGCTTCATATTCCTAAGTACAGTGATTAAATTTTAGCTTCATTTTCAGGAGCTCCTCATGCGACTCAGATTTAGTTCCAGTATGATTTATTTTCAGGAGGCAAACTTCATAGCATTCCAGAGTCCCAGACACCACAGCTACCAGCTGTGTCACATAAGCTAAAAAGGCCCAGGGAGGAACAGTTGTCTTGAAAGCTGAAGAGTTTAATTGACAATGTCACCAAAGGACTTACTTGACACTAGCATCTTTCACTAGTATCAAGTTTCACTCACAGCTCTCAGATCCAGACTTTGATTTTCCCAAAGAGTGTCAAATCCAGGCTATTTGACTACACAGTCTTACCATTTACACACAGATGAACGGTATCAGGTCCTGGCTAACACTCCAAATCCAATGCTAAATATTTATATTTATACTGCTCTTGACATTGAGAATCTCTGGCCCAAATCCATCAGCAACAGCTTCCATTCAACTCATGTCAAAAATCCGAAAATCTTGGAGAATTTGAGCTTGAGTACTTAATTGCTTTTAAGTTCAGGGTGTTGCCAACCCAGCTACCCTTTGAGAGAGCATAACTTCATAGATTGATGTCTGAAGGGACTATAAAAGTCACCTAGCTTGATCTCCCACCTAACACGAGAAAGAACTGAGGTACCTGATGCAGTTATTTGTGAAGAGATTTATAGGAGCGGGACTCAGCTGAAGTTGGATGCAGTTAAAAAAGATTATGTGGAGATCTGTATCATGTTTAAATATCTACAAACACTGAACACTCTGTGTTTAGCACAGGGTGGCCGAACAGGAAGCTAAAATACAAACAACAGGCAGCCTGGACCATACCACCCGACTGAAGGATCCTTTCTTGGCAGTGATCTCCTACCACCTTCTGCTTCACTCATCCTCTTCTGGAACTGATTTAGCTGGAAATATAATGGAATTGTTAAAATTAAATGTTTTATTATTAATTTAGGGCCAAACCACGTAAGTTGTGGGGGGGTTTAAATAGACTTGTGCACACATCTATTTTGTACAAGTGTACACTATTTGTCATCTTCCTTGAAAGAAATATTTCTGCCTTACTACAGCTACCCTGAGTCATCCTCAACTACAGAAAAATTAAGCATGATGCAGCAAAAGAGGAAGTTATGGAGAAGGGAAACTTGTGGCACTTTGAACCAGCAGAGCAGGAAAATACATTTCCAGAGAGCAGCATGACTTTTAGGCCAAGTCTACCAAAACTCAACAGAATGACTCAAGGTGAAGGAATACCCACCAACCTAAAGGTTAAAGGGGTGCTTTGTACAGGACTATCACAGAGCCAAGACTGAGGTATTGTTTACTCTTGAGAGTTGCTGCAATTTCCTGCTGGATTACTCAAGAGCCTCTGGATGAAGAAGGAGCCAGCACTCCACACCGGATGGGGAAAAACGAGACACCTGTCAGGATACCAAGACACAGGGTAAGCAAGGAAACTGAGTGGTCAGCTGAACAGGACCAAAAGGAACCGAGAAATTGTGGTCTCCCCTTCGAAATGTTCTATCACTTGTTCTCTCATCTCCCATTTATGTTGTTAAAAAAACCACACCATCCAAAACACAAGCTGCTGGTTAAGCCCAGGCACTTTGCCTGTCTGCAGACCAAGGTGTTTACTTGCCCCTCATCCCAACATTACCCAACAGCAGTGCTGAGCACCCAATGTTTTAACCTCATTGCAGCCACTGCACCATTTCTTACTCAGAGAGGCTGAGCTGCAGAAAGACAAGGTCTCTCTCCACTGGAACAGAATTTTGGTTTTTTCCAAGTTTGTGCTCTTTAATCACTTGTGCAGCAAACACTCCACAGGAGATCAATTTGCTCTTGACTCAAAGAAGCCACTCACGTTTTACTACAGTGGAGGACACAAGCAACAAAAAAGTGGTAATTCACCAGTATCTGCTTCTCAAAAAGGAGATTGTGGGTCACGTTAATTGGCACACCTATTTAGCACTCTTACTATCACACAGCAAATATGTGACACAATAAATAGGAGGCAATTATGGGCACTGGTGAAGAACACACCTAAGGCCTGCCTTGTGTGGGTATGTGCTATCACATTCATCTCCTCCCCAAAGGAATTTAGCATGGGAACACTACTAGGAGATATTAACAGCCGAAGCAGACAGTATGATTCCAAGTGTTTAGATGAAGAGATTGTTCATACTGCATTATGAAAACATAATATTCCAGTTGTTCCTCTTTTATATATAAAAAACCTACATTTGTATTAGCAATTTGCTGATTCCACGTTCAACACGTAAAGCAGTAGCTGGAAGCCAAAAGCCTTTACAGATTTCTAATTTGATCCACAGTGTTCCCTTTCATTTCTTATTTCTGAAATGGGTTGAACAGGAAATTATTTTGCTTCTGCAAAAAACCACCAAAAAATGCAACCAGCAAAATTTCCAGCAAAATTCCCCACCCTGAATCAGGGTGAGGAGTTGAAACCTTAAAACTTCCAATAAGCCAAAAAAATCCAACATAAATCAATCATCTGTTTAAGATGATATACTTCAAGATAAACATTTTCATGAGCTTATTCTGAACTATTTTGTTTTCATTCTGATCCCTTTTTAACAGAAAAGTATTGTAGTTGATTTAAACTCCAAAAACAAAGAACTGTTTAAATTGGAACAGCATGTTTCCTTTCACTCTAAACAGTTTTAAAACTGACACCAATATGACATTCAGCTTCCAAAAATATCTACATTTTCTTTGACAAAAAATGGGGAGTCTAAATTCATTAGCTAATAAAAAAGTGAACATTAACACTGGTTCACATTTTATCAACTTCTTGTTTTGAACTGCAAAGCTGGACACCATTCATTAGTTTGGTGCACAGGCTGGGAACCGCCTTTCACCTCGTTCTCCCTTCTTCAAATGCAACAAGAGAATCCCCAACTTCTGTGGGCAGATTTCATATAGAAGCCTCTACCTACATTTTCTTATGGAACAACATATTTGCACAGCAAATCATTTTAAGGTGACTGTCATCTACCTGGTCATCACATAAAATATCCCATAAAATGAGTGCACTGTGTACACTCCTGCTAACAGAGAATACTGCCAAAAACAGGGTGATCACTGAGTTCAACCTGCTGGTCATGGAGACACAGTGTTACATTTCACAGAGTTGTTGAGTACCACTTTTTAAAACAATTAAACAGATGGAAAGTTGTTCTGACCCCAGGCAAGTGTGGAAGAAGAAAGAAAACAGGTCCACAGAGAGCACAGATACCCCAGCACAGAGGGCACCATGCTGGTGCTGGAGCGCAACACTACGGCATAAAGTACAGAATGATACGCTTACTTCACACTTCAAACCAGGAAATCAGCCTGGATATTTACATTAACGTATCAATAAACTGCTTCAAGAGTTGTTGCACTACCAGCCTTCCTCGAGAAGCTAAGACCTGCTCTTGGAGGCAGCCAACAGGCCAGGGAGCACGGTCAATCTGTTTGTGCTTGTTCCTGTTCTAGAAGTGTTTATGGTAGAAATAATACATGAAAATACTTGTTTGAGCAAGCTTATCTGCCAGCTGTTGTGGCAGAGAGAGTACAGAGCACTTGGAAATGAAATACAAACAAAGAAACGTAACCAAGGGGCTTAGGAGCCAAACTCCTCTTTTAAATAGTAATATTGGGACAGATATTGAAAGATAACTAGTTATCTGAGGATGGAACTTAGCATAAAGTACTCAGAGCCAACTACTTGTGCTGTCCTGTAGTAGCTTTCCAGCAGTGATGCAACTTCAGACATACCCTTTCATTGTGGCTCCTCATTTGAAAAAAAATCTCCCTTGAGCTAAAGCAGTGAAAAAGAAAGGGACACACAAAAACTGATCCAGTGAGGAGCAGCTCCAGATTCACCACACGTGCTCAAATCCCCATGGCTTCACACAGCTTGAGTGTCTGCCTACACAGCAGAGAGGCAAACAGAACAAGCTGCACCTTGGGGAAACCCAGCACCAGCACTTACACACTCTCACCATCAGAGCACACCACGGCAGCAATTCCCAAACTTTCGTGCTTACAAATCCAGTGCCCGCTGCAATCAGCCCTTCCAAAGGGCTGAGGGTCCCGAGTACCGACAGAAGTCACCGCAATCCTCCGGGGCTGGTGACCACCCTCGGCTACCACGAACCCATCCCTCCCCCAGCAGTAACAAAGCACTGAACGGGGAGCACTTTGCCAGGCATGGGAGCGACTCCGAAGAGCAGAACACGCTAAAACAGAAAGGAATCCCCCTGGGTTCATCGGTGTGAGGTCCAGAGGCGGACTACGCCGGCAGAGCTGCATCCCCCGTGGGATGCTCTGTAGCGGGATCTTGGCTCTGGCGTGGAAATGCTGGAGGACGAACAGAACGGAGCTGCCCTTCTGCTGCTCCGGCCCGAGCGGAGGCACCGCACCGCCGGCTCTGGGACGGCGCCGCGACCGAGGGACGGTGCCGCGCAGCCCCTCAGCAGCCGCAGGACCGGCCCGGCCCGGGGGACACACGGGACACAGCGGGCACGGCGCTGCCCCGGCCCCTCCGCGGGGTGGGAAGGGGGGAGAGAAGCTTACCCAGAAGCGGGACCCGCAGAACGCCTCCATGGCCGCAGCAGGGGCGCGGAGCTGCCGCCGGCGCACGCCAGGCACCGGGCGGGGGCAGGGGCCGCCTCCTCCCCGCTGGGCCGAGCGAGGGCGGGGCGGCGGG
>VZTG01005429.1:453227-587614 GCA_013397845.1 Melanocharis versteri | reverse complement strand
TGTACTGTGCTAACAGCTCTTCTCCTGGCCTGGCTGGACAAAACACACCGTTTCCAGCCCGAAGAACCAAGGACATTTGCAGCTTCAGACCCCAAGAATGTAAACAGCCACGGATTGAGAGGGGACAGTCCGAAAGGATGGGACTGCGTGGACTGAAGCTGTGGTTGGACAGTTGGCCCGAATATGTAAATGAGCCAAAACTTATAAAAAGGGGGAGAACCCGTGACCCGGGGTCCATATTGGGGGTCCATCTTAGGTGTAGTCTTGGCCAGGCTTTTGTACTCCCAGGGTGTGTCCTGTGAAGGCCTTTCAATAAATATCTATTTTATTCTTTAACTCTGTCCAGCCTCTGTTCCAGGTAGCCTTCTTTTAGGCATCACCCTGCTCATGGAGGGGGGCTTTGGTGGTACCCCCGGGTCAGGAGCAGGCTGGGGAAACTCCCGTCCCTGGAAGTGTTCAAGGCCAGGTTGGACGGGACCCTGAGCAACTTGGTCTAGTAAGCGGCATCTCTGCCTGTGGCAGAGGGTTGGAACGATGTGATTTTAGGGTTCTTTCCAACCCAAATCATTCTACAATTCAAGTGAAGTGTGTGCTGAGGAGTGTGCAAAGCTGGTCGACTTGCTGGCTTTGGGCTGACTGTGTCCATCCATCCAGACTGCTCAGGCTAATGTTAACATCATGGAGAGGCTTCTTGTTGCCCCTTCAGAGCGCTGTGGAGTGTGATTTCCCCAGCAGGACTTAAGTGAGCATCATATCACTTCTCCATCCATTTACAACCTCTTTCTTGATGCTGTTTGCTTCTGCTGTAGACACGTAATTAAACCTGTGGCATGGATCCATTTTCAAAAGCCTTCAGTCAATATATTTTCATGACTATATGTAACTAATAATTTTTGTAGTGTAGCACCTTGGACACAATCTGGATTTCACCTCCCCGTGATGTAGAATCACTGTTTACTTTCCTCTTTATTAGGACTTCTACAGTATTATTGACCTTTCAATACCTGCTGTTTGTTCACCCACTTGCTGCAGCATCTGGTTCAATTAACATCATTTCACACAAAGTAACCCTGCTGCCACAAATCTACTTCAATATTTCAAGAGTCTGAGTTTCTTCCCTTGCTGTCGCATGAGGAACTCTCAGGTAGAAGGGCGTGGTCAAAAATGCTCACCAGAACAAAAAGGAGTAGAATAGAATCATAAATCAGAGAATGAGAGAATCATAAAGCAGAGAACCATAGAATCACAGAATGGTTTGAGTTGGAAGGGAGCTTAAAGCTCATCAAGTTCCAAGCCCCTGCCATGGGCAGGGATGCCACCCACTCGATCAGGTTGCTCAGAGCCCCTGGTCTTGAACACTTCCATCCACAGCTTCTCTGGGCAGCCTGTTCCAGTGCCTCAGAGAAGGGCAGTGCTGCCGTGTCCCAAAAATACATCATGCCTAAACAAAAGATATTTTGCTAATCTTTTATGGAGATACTGGGACTGTTTCCCAGCCAAAGCACTACTGGAGAAAGCCATGAGCACTGCTGAGAATTTACTTTAGACACTGACTACAACCTGGCTAAAGGTGTGCTGTTCTCATTAGTGTGGGAAGATAAGCTCTTGCCCAAGATAAGATTCTCGGGTGGCTGCCTGCAAGATCTGAAATGTCAGACTGAGTCAGGCTAATCGACACAATCACATTGCAACCTTCTGGAGGAAACAGTAGAGAAGCCCTTGCCAACTGGGTGAATGAGATCTTCTGAGGGCACAGTGGGTTGGCCTTGCAAGTCTCCCAGTGAAACTTTTGTTCAATGGAACTGCACTGCAACAAGAGTTTTAAGAAAACTCAGAAATAGCTGGGAGTTACTTCTTTATGGCTCTTTAAATCTCCTCTCCTGCAACAACCTGTGAGAGCAGCTGCTCCAAGAGAAGTGCTGAGAATTTCATGTCTCCTGACACATGGACATGCTCCACTGGGTTTCTTGCACCAAGGAGAAGGATTAGGTGCAGTTTGAGAATGTGCTCAAAATTAAGACCAGCTCTGACATTATGAGATGTCACAGGTACAGAGGCACCTCACAAACAGCTGCTGTAGGCCGTGTGTACAGGAAGGGAGAGGTTTACTTTATCAGTGTGCTGCACAGTCCAATTAACATGTGAATTAATTCCTGATTAAATTATTGACTTTGGTGGTTCTATTGAACCTCATGTTTTTTCTACCATATCCATAGAGGAAGGTCCTGAATTAGGGTATTTCTCTTGGTCTCACAGGACTCTAAATAAGGAGCCCTAAATAATTCTGCCACTTGTTTCATGTTTCTAATTAATGGTGGGCAGCTTCTGCTGTTAATGCCATTAAAGAGGGATGGTAGTGATGAGTGGGTGCCAGCTGGGGTGCCAGCTCCCCCTGCATCCCTCCTGAGCTTGAGGGGAGCCACTGGGCAGCCTGGAGCTCACAGCAGACACTGTGACTTGCACTGGCTTTGCACTGACTTCCATGTGCCGTCTGGCAAAACAGACAAGCAGAGAGGGAAAAATCAAAGGCAGGAATTAAGGAAGTATTAACTTCTGAGACAGACAAGATGGAGGGGGAAGCTTAAAAGCTCCTGGGAAGGGCCATGGTAAAGGATTTTGTTGAAACTGGTGCAAAGCAGAGCCTGAAGCACTATCATGGGCAGCTTACTTTGGTCCTGCTTCCTTTTAATGATGGGAACAGAGATGGAGGTACCTAGAACATGTCATTACTCCTGTGATGTTCCCTCAAATGCGGGCTGGCTCTGCAGGAAAATGAAATGGCAAATGTCAGGGAGTCATGAACTCATCTCCTCTCACTGGACATTTATTCTTTATTCCGGGGAGTGGCAAAATCTGATCTGGATCCATGCAGCAATAATGCATTAGAATCTTCTTTTTCATGCCAGCTGCACAGTGAGGGACTTTTCACCTGCTAACACCTCAAGCAGGTCACGCTAGAGCAGTCAGGAAGCACTTCCAGGCACACCCAGGCCGTGCAGGAGAGTCTGGATATCAACTGGAGTGATTGACTGGGGCAGCAGAGGAGGTAACGTGAGGGAGAAGCTGTTTGCGTAAGCACGTTGCCAGGTATGAGGCAGGCTGCTTTCCGTGTCACACCTCATGCTAATCCTCAAATCGTTAACAGCAGGATGAAGTGTGGCCAACTCCTGAAGAGATCTGTACAAAGAAGCACATTCAGAGCTGAGGGCTGGGGATGTCTTGAGCATGTGCAGCTCTGGAAGTTGCAGTTTTAGGGTGAGTGACTATAAATATCACCTTCTTTCTCTGCTTGGAACAGTAGAGGCTCTGCTTCCTTTCCAAGACCCACCGAGGTGTCACATTTTATGGATTGTAAGAAAAAGAGCTTGCCAAAGAGGGTGCATTTACAGCAAGGCCCGATAGATTTACTTCATAAAAAAGGAGGGGGGACACCTTGTTTTAACAAACAAGATGGGAACTTGTAACAAACTCTGCTTAAAGTTAACACCGAATGAGTAGCAGCAGACTTGGGCTTTCTTCTTCTCAATGCTGTTGCAAATAGGTGCATCTCCCTTCTTGCAGGAAAGGATTTCATTTCCTCATTTCCGGAACGTGCAGTGAGCAGTTTAGAAGTCCCATGATAAAACAGATGAGGGAGTGGGCTGGGAACTTGCAGCCCAGTTTTCACTCACTGCACTGCTTTTGGGCACATATCATCCACACAGGCTTGTAGGAGTGGAAGGCAAGATCCCCTGACTGGAAGTACAGAGGTGGCAGCTCCCTGGGAAGCCAGCACAGGGAGCTTGGGTCCACACTGCACTTGGCCGAGAGCTGCACTGCAAGGCCATTCCTCCTGCAGGGTGAGGTGGGCTCCACATAGTTCATCAAGTCTCTGTGAGAGGAGAAAATGGTGTTTGTATGACTCCTCCAGGACACCGTGTGTAACACCAACCTCCTCCTCTCCATGAGTGCTCCTGCACTTCATACTGAGAGCAATGAGCAGGAGAAGAATCTAGATATGCTGAGAACAGCTGAGATCACACCAAAGTGATCCTGGAGCTGCTCCAGCTGTGAACAGCTGAACTCTAAATGCACTGGGCATCTCTCTCACCTGCTAGATAATCCCACAGACATGCTTTCAGGTGCCTATAGAGGGTGGCAGAAGCCATGGCAGCTGTAACACACCCTGGCCTGTGGGTGGCTTGGCTGCAGGTGGAGCTCAGAGTGATGGACAAACACCCACAAACAAACAGCACATGGCGCCTGGGCCTTCTGGAGCTAAGGCCCAAACTATCCTGCTTCAGCCCCTGACACAATTGTCACGGCTTATGCTCTCCCCCACCAACTCGGCCACCCCACAAACCCCTCCTACTTTTAATGGGCTGAAGCTGTTTGGGATTTCAGCACAAAATGGGCACACAGTGGGTGCATAAATACAAACACCTGGTCCTGCTTTGTTTGAACAAACATGGAGTTGTCACCAGCCCTTGGCCACACTGAGCTGGTGGCACGTGGCAGAGCAGTTCTATGCTGCCTTTGCAGGTGTCAGCATGGCACGTGCTGCCACTTCAATGTATATTCATTGTAGAATGACTCCTATGCTCATTTCTTCATGGTTGCCCCCAAAACAGCTGGATTCTGCTTTCTGATTCCACAAAAAAACTGTTAGCACAGTAAGTAATTAAGTGGTTTAACCATCCTCTCCAGTTCCCAGCTGGAGCTGCCAGGGTCTTTGGCTGCATTATTTAGAGTATTACATAGATATGGAAAGATAATCTATTCAGGAGCTCTGAAAGCTTGCCAATTATGGCATCCAGGGACTCAAGCAATAATAGAAAACGCCAGAGGAGGCTGCAGGATTATAATAGCGTGTTGTAAACGTAACTAAAGCATTGAATACAACATGGAAAAACCAACTTAAGGTCCAATCACCCTCAATCGTGAAAATGCCAGCGAGGCTTTCGCTGATGACCACACCAAAGCAAACAGGAACAGCAGGTTTCGGGGACCTCAGGTGCAGCCTGAGCTCGTGCTCACAAAATCCCCCAGCCGAACTTCCCCCTTCGTGGCATTGCCATCTAGTGACAGGCTCCCAGCCTGCGCCCGACCAACCCCCGAGCCCTGGGCGGTGGCACAGGGCTGGATTGATCCTCCTCCTCCTCCCACGCTGGGCCGAGCAGAGGTTGAACAGCTCTGGAGCTCGCAGGCTGCGGATGGAGCGGCGCTGCTGTGAGTGCACAGCCCCGCAGGGGAACCCGCTTTGCGTTGTACATGTGCTCGAAGGGACGTGCGGGGACCAGCACGCCTCTCGGGTGCTACCACAGCCTCTGAGATGCCAGAGAGCCCCAGGACTGTCCCTGGATGGGTCGTTGTCTCCCTGGGTTTTGCACAAGCAGCCGGAGAGCAGCAGTGCCGGTGGGTGCGAGGGGCACGGTGGCTTTGAGCAGCTCGCGCAGCACCGAGCACACAGGGCTTTGCCACAGTGGGAGAAATCCTTCCTCTCCTCCTCCCATAATTGCGATTTTTATAAATTCAGTGAGTGAAAATCCCCGCAGAATTAGAAACTATTTGGCCAAGAAAGTCAAATCTGGCTTGTGTGAGCAATACTGTGGCCAGCAGGACCATGGCAGTGACCATATCCCTGTACTGAGTGCTGATGAGGCCACACCTCGAATTCTGGGGTCAGTTTTGGGCCTCTCACTACATGAAAGACATTGAGGGGCTGGAGGGTGTCCAGAGAAGGGAACAGAGGTGGGGAAGTATCTGGACCACGTCTGATGAGGAGCAGTTGAGAGAGCTGGACGGGCTCAGCCTGGAGAAAAGAAAGTTCAGGAGGAACATTTTCACTCTCTACAGACCTGACAGGAGGGTGCAGCCAGGTGGGGGGCAGTCCCTTCTCCAGGTGACAAGCAAAAGAAGGAGAGAAAATGGCCTCAGCTTGTGCCAGAGAGGTTTAGATTGAATGTTAGGTAAGACATCGTCACTGAAAGGGTGCTAAGGCACTGGGGCAGGAAAAGTGCTGGAGTGACCATCCCTGGAGGCATCTGCAAGACGCGCAGATGTGGCACTTGGACAGGAAAAGTGGTGGAGTGACCATCCCTGGAGGCATCTGCAAGACGCGCAGATGTGGCACTTGGACAGGAAAAGCTGTGGAATGACCATCCCTGGAGGCTTCTGCAAGACGCGCAGATGTGGCACTTGGACAGGAAAAGCGGTGGAATGACCATCCCTGGAGGCTTCTGCAAGACGCGCAGATGTGGCACTTGGCGACGTGGTTTAGTGGTGGCGTTGGCAGTGCCGGGTTAGGTCAGTGATGTTACAGGGGCTTTCCAACCTGAACGCTTCTGTGATGCCAAACACCGACACACCGACCCTGCGCTGCTCCTGCGGCATCGAGCCGGGACCACAGCACCTGGCGGGCGGCAGAAGGTCCTGCCGAGCCTTCTCCCCGGTACCAGGGCGTGCCAGCCCCGGAGAGGGGGCAGCTCGCCCGGCCCCTCGCCCCACGCCCACGAGGTGGGAGCAGAACGCCGCGCTCGGAGCGCCCGGCGCTGCTGCCGTGCCCGCGGCACACCGCCGGCATCGGACCCTCGCCCGCCTCCGGGCAGTGGCACTCGGTCCCCCCGAAACCTCCCCGGCCTTAACCCTTTGATCTGCAGGATCCTCGCTTCTGCCAGCTGCTCACAGCGAGTCCCTTACACGGTGCTGGTGGTGATAAAGGGAGCCGTCTCTTAATTGCTTCTTCCTACCTTATTTTGGGGGGATTCTAGTGCAGGTCGCATCTAAGACATGTTTCTGTGTCTCGGTTTGTATCTCTGGAAGACCTGAAATACAGAAGATACAAACAGGCCTTTCCTATTTCTCATCTTGAAGGGCTTAGCAGAGCTCTGGCTGAGGGATGTGGTGTGCACACAGTGGGACACTGCTCTGCTGAAGCAGGACATGGTCACCTGCCTGAGCCAAGGAATAGATTAAATTCAAAGTTCTGCTTCCCTAGGCATGGCTACCATTACATGGAAAGCAACCTGCTTCCATGTGGCATCCCAATTACTCAACAAATGAAATAACAAAGTGCCATGCCCAAGCTCAGGAAATTGAGAGCACATCTACAAGCAGCCAGCCTGGGTTGGAGCCTTTAAAGAATCACAGCAAAACTCAGCAGGAGAGCTTCATACAGGAACACTCACAAAACAGAGAAAAGAAACAAGTCCTCTCCCAAGCTGCTCTGAAATCCAGTGTTGGAAAGGGAATGATTTGCTGTTGCCCAGAAGGAACTGAACTCACCTGAGAACAGAGAGGTGTGAAGTGTTTGAGCCTGTGAGAAGCTCTGCTTCCTTGGCTCAGCCCAGCTTACCTTAATGCGCTGTGGATCTTCCAGGTTCGGAGGGCTGGGAAGGCATTTCGGGGGTTCCAGCCTGGTGGGGTTGGCCCCACAGCCTGGACAACACAGACACATCACAGAGCTCACCTGGAGTCCCGTGGATTTGCATGGGATTTTGAACAGATCCACATTTTCCCTCTGCTTAAGGACCAGTATCATTCCTGCTGTTTTCTACTGAGAGATGACTTTATCAAAACATCCTCTAGACAACAAAACTGGTCTGGGTGTCAATTTAGGGTTCCTCCTGCTGCAGAGCAATCAGATCATTCCAGGCAGTGAGGAGCAGGGCTGCAGAGTGCCCAGTGTCTGGCTCCTCCCTCCAGCGGCCGCTCCCCAGGGGAGAGGAGATTTCATGTTAGGAGCTACACAGGTTGTTCACTAAAATCCCCTGAAGAGCCTTTTACTAAGGTCCTGTAGTGAGAGGACAAAAGGGGGAATGGCTTCAAACAGAAGGAGGGCGGGTTTAGGTTAGACAGCAGGGAGAAATTGTTCCCTGTGAGGGTGGGGAGGCCCTGGCACAGGGTGCCCAGAGCAGCTGTGGCTGCCCCTGGATCCCTGGCAGTGTCCCAGGCCAGGCTGGACGGGGCTTGGAGCAGCCTGGGACAGTGGAAGGTGTCCCTGCCCGTGGCAGGAGTGGCACTGGATGGGCTTTAAGGTCCCTCCGAATCCAAACCATTCTGGGATTCTATGGAATGTGGTACCTAAGCAGTAGCTGAGCTCCAAGCCCCTCCTGCCCTTCAGCCCCCAGGCAGTGCCAGGCCCACCAGCTCCTGCTTTGCAAGGAGTTAAATGACAGCAGGAGACGCTGCTGGATTTCAGGCTGGAAATCCCAAACCTGTGAATGAGTGGAAAAGTCCAGCATCTTCCTCTTCACAGGCAGATCAGATCTGCCCCTTCTCCTCAGTCCTTTCTCCCTGCTGGCTGCAGCTCTCTCCACTGCAGTCCTGACATCCTGAAGCCTCGCACGGAGCTGCTCCTGCCAGGGCAGAGGGATTCACAAGGGCACAGCTGATGGTCTCGCTGGTCACTCTGCACACCCTGGGCAGTGTCCAGGGCCAGATTTGCTTGTGGTCCCATCAAATTGCTCCACAAAGGGCCATCATTTCCCAATCTTCCTTCCACCCTCCTGGCCGCCGCTGCTATCTGATACCTTCTCCAACTGTTCACAATTAAAACATGACCAATGACTTGACTGCCTGGAGTGATACAGATTATCATCAGCAACAACAACAAAAAAAAGGGAAATGCACAGTTGTTTTTCTTTTCAAAAGCTTTTAATAGGACACATTTGTTTTTGTCATTTGTAAAGATTTACACTAGTTTTTTCTTTTTTTTTTTTTTATAAAGGAACATTTTAATCCAATTTTCCCCATGAGTACCACCTTTTGTTGCCCTGACCAAAAGACCTCGCTTTGGCCTATATACCTGATACAGTATAACAATATATTAACTATTAAATACAAAGGTCTATCATATATACTAGGTTGTTACGGACATTGCAATGGTACTGTGCCTACTCTAGTCACCTCGTGTAACAGTGTACATGGGTTATTATAGCCAAAGGGGCAGAAAAGGGGAGACTGGGGCATAGCCTAATTTACAGTGGTAATGCTTGGTTTTTTTCTTGTTTTTTATTTTCTCCTTGAACACACCTAGTGCTGAGTGCAATCCACAGAAGTCAAAAACAGTGTTTTCTTTGCCCTCCTTCAAAATATCTACAGTACAAACCTCTAACCAAGTTATGAAAAATCGTTTTTATGTGTGAGGGGCTGCAAGAATGGAATTTACATTTTTCCAGACATGTCTGCAATTTCTTTTCCCCCATTGTGTCAGACTGGCAATAACAAAATATCCGCCTCCCACCTGCATACAGTAAATCCACAGTAGTAAAGTGCTGGTGTGCTTGAATGAGCTGGAGAGCCATGCAACTACCTCACCATGGACAGGGGCTGAGCTCTGGGGGGAGGATTTTTGTGTGGGTACAGTTCTTGGGCAGTAATAGCACTGCAATATCGTAGAATTTGAGCTTAGCTGCTGACTCCTGAACACAACCTGGATGCAGGCTATGGAACTACGCTCTACATGTTGTAATACAGCAGGCCTGGCTCCAGGTTTATGAAACGAAACTCGTAGATAACAGCTGCTTCTGTTGCCAAGATGCTACGCAGACTTTTAACAATTTCTCTATAGATTTCTACAAAAATATAAAAAATTCTATCAACATAACCATTCTACAGAATTCCTGTGGATTTTGTACATTTTGTTTAAAAAAGTCAAATTCTATAAAACCCCCCCAAAGGTATTTAAAATTATTTGAGTATTATTGCACACGCTGCAGTACATTTGTATTTGTCTTTCAAAAGGGCATCTAGAAAAAACTTATCTGGTTTAGAAAACAATCTATTTTACACGGATTTCTTTTCCTGAATGCATCATCATAGAGTATCTTTTATTGGCTACTCTTTACTGAATATTCATGTATGATGTAAACTTTTTGTTACTTCCACAAACCTTGTCAGTAGGCAAAACCCCAAGCGTTCAAATAGAAGAGCGTTTAGGCTTTCTGTTACATTTGGAGTTGAGCATTTGGATTAACATCACATCACATCACTGTTTTGTGCCATGATTTCAAGCTAAAATCTTCAGTGGGTTTTTTGTAAGGAAGGATCTGAAGAGTAGTATCATTCCAGCTATGTGAACACAATCCTAATCATTAAGGAACCAGGGATGGCAGTTTTAGTGGCCTAACTAGTTCCCAAACTATTTAGCACATGTGAAAGGGAAAGCTAGGGCTCATTATGAGTGTAAAACCAAAAAGGGATTAAGAATATTTCTCAGGCTTAATGCACCATAATTTTATTATTTCCTTAAATATGATCTGGGGGAAGAGCTGATGAAAGGTTTGTTTGAAATCATTACTTTAGACAAGCTTAACTCTGGATTTGGGCTGGCATATCAAAGAGAGAGGGCTCCGTATGGGCCTGTCGTGAAGAGGGGAAAAATGTCCCAGCCAAGAATTAATCTAACTGCAGTAAATAGTACAAAATGTTAATCCTCCTACTTCAAATACACTGATTGCCTGACTTCCTGCTGAAAGCCCTTACATTTCTCCTGGACATGTAAATCAGCAGAGATTGTTTATGGAGTAAACACCCTCAAGTGAAAATAAAGGGACTTAGGACCTCACATTGGCTGTGGGGCACGAGCAGCATCTTCTCCTTCTATGTACACTCCAACCTAATGCAGATACACATGGTGGAAACAGCCTAACCTCTGAATAGATAAAAGGCTGTACATAGCATGTTGTAGTGATTTGAAAAGATCAGCAGTTCTCAAAAAGTTACAAACTCCCTACTGGCAGAATTAGCACAAATCCTCCTTCTGCCTGTGCTGGGTCTGAGGCACGATCCCCGGACATGGTTTCAAACCTGTGACTATTGGCACACTTCAAAGCATGCCTGCAGCCTAATTTAGCCTACATCTGAATGTGATTTCATGGAAATGGAGTGGAGTTAGTCTGGCTTCCATCAGTCATGTGAGGAGGGTGAGGTGTTGAATGAGGCCAGCCTCATGTGGTTTTCAGGCTTTGCTGTCCAGTTTTACAAATTGCTTTTGGCAGAGGGTGTTAGCACAGGAGTAAACAGGTAATTTCTGAGATGATTGACGTTATAAACTAATGACATGAATTCTGGGTTTATCCACTTTGTATCATCATGTTGCTGCTTAAGGCTATTGATAGATTGGAAATAAAATTGCAGTCGGGGTCATGTAAATTAACTCTAGCAGTGATAGCAAAATACCTGGCTATTTTACCGAAAATCAGCAGTCACTTCAGTACCTGCAGACTTTCTTCCATGTAATCTGTAAAATAACTTGAAGAAGTGCCTTGATTCTGTAGAACATGAGCATATGATTTTAATTTTCAAGAATTACTTAAATATGATCGATCTCCAGGCATTTTAGGCAAGAGCTTAACTTTAGGCATGTGCTTAAGCCCACTGCTGTGCCATGTCTGCCCCGAATTCACCCACTGCAAGTCCTAAACTTGACCTCACTCTCCTTTCCCCAGAATGCAGAGAGGAAGAGCTCCACTGCAAACAGAGGGATGAGGGAGGTGTAAAACTCAGCAAAACAAAAAGTCCATCCCGGAGACATTGCAAAAACATCTCAGAAGTGACCACAAGGCTTTGCTGCCTGTTTCCTAGGCACGTATGAAAATTAACCATTGACATGATTTTGTGAGTTGCCAGTGGATGATCTATAACATCCTTTCATAATTCAGTGTCTTGTACCGTTAAATGGCTCTACCTTCACCATCCTCAGACATCTGTCAGCATGTTGGACCTTCCTGGGTCTGAGCACTTGCTTTCACACTCTGAATGTCAATTTTATGCAAGATTGGAATATTCTGTTAAAAAACTGCCACTGCGTTTCTGTATTACGCAAACAATCGTTTTCCCAGAATATCATTGTAGTCCAAGGGGAAAAATAAATTACATTAAATAATCCTTATTTACTGCTGACTGTGGGATACATTTCCTCTGTAATGCACTAACTGGCTACATTTTGTGCTTTGCAAAACAAAATGAAACCCAAACAAAATGAAACAAAAAAAAGGAGAAGGGATTAAATATATATTTTTTTAGGTTGAAATATTCATAAAAACCAACTTTATCTCAGAAATATTCTGAGATACATAAAATAGAAGAAAATTAAATGAGTCTTTAGTCACAAAATGTACTACATCCCGCAATACTAGATTCAATTAATGTAATAAAATATAATATACATATAGATTCTGCACATTGTATTGCTTTTACCTAAGCAGAACATATGCTTAAGTAAGCGTGATATAGGTTAACCACTCTTTTAACCAGCTGGTTCTTTAATCTTTCTTTGGAAATTTTTTACCTAGTGCCATTTTGGAGTACAGGTTTTTTTAATTTTTTTTTTCTATTACATGAAAGGAAGAAAACATTTGGCACCAACAGAAAAGTAACTCAGGGGTCCATTTCCGTTTGATCAAAGGAAAAGCTAGGAAGTGTCAACAAGTCTTTCTTTGGGGTAGGAGATGTTGACATACTGTCTGGAAGCAGCGAATCCCCTATATCCATCGAATCCTTGGACTCACAGGATGGAGCACGCCTCCTCAAGCAAATGTCTCCACTGGCAGGTGAGATGCTGTGAGGTCCCCTCGGTACCAAACTCTGCCCGTCAGGTGGATCTATAGATATACAGGGAGGGCTCAGTTTCTTCTTCTGCCGCGTGCCTTGCAAGCCTTCCATCTCACTGACCACCTGACTTATAAAGCCAGAGGAGCTGGACGTGGAATGGTGCTGAGGGCTGTTTTCCATGGAACAAATCTCTATTGAATGTCTCCTTTGATCATCTAACCAAGAGGGTGGTTTTTTTAGCAGACCCTGGGTGTCTACACTGTGGTATTTCTTCAGGTCCTTCAGCGTCACGTTGCCGGTATTGCCCACGTTCCTCTTAGGTATGAGAGGCTGACCCTCTGAACAGGCACTCGAGGCTGTGCAAGTTTCTGAAGTGAAAGGCTCCAAGGAGCTGTTTATTTCAGATACTTCTTGGTCCATTGAATCTTCAGGGGTCTCCTGATACGAGTCTGCACAAGCACAGGATGCTGGTGCCTGCTTTGAAATATTATACTGATTGTGGGAATGCTGCTGCGTATGGACGCTCGCCCGACTCCAGGCAGCCAACTCATTCGCTTCTGAGGGCAGCAGAGCCACTGGTGACTCCTCCTTGGGCACAGTGGGAACATTTGGGACAGAGAGTTCACTCACCTCGATGTGGAGATTCTCCTTGCTATCCAGAGAGTCGCTCCTTATAGCCATCTGTATCGGAGCGCAGAGGGGTTGGGGAGGAGAGGAGTTGCCAGGTGAGAGAGACAGACCAAACAAAGGTTAGTACAGGCAAGGCACAGCGTTTACAGGGCACTCAGCTCTGCTGAGATCCCACAGCACAGACCCACTGACTCCTGTAACAACCTGTGTTGTACTAATTCCCATTGTCAGGGAGCTGTGGGTTTGTCCCTGTGGGACAGCCCTTCACTCTTCCTAAACGGTTGACCTTTAGCTTTCTCCTCTGAGGATGGAGGGCTGCAAAACCAGAATGCCCCCACCCAAACTTACTCATGTTCTTGTTATGCGAAGGATGAAGATCTACAGCAAAGCCCTCGATAATTTCAGCAGCTCAGGTGTGAGCAGGAGAGAAAGATGTGCAAGTGAGCCTGTGTATTCCCTTCTCTAGCTCAGGTGATGCTGAGGGCCTGAAACAGGATCCCCAAGCCAGCAACACCAGAGCAACCCTGCAGCAAGGCGACAGCCTGTCCCTGGCTTTGGTCCCCAGGCTGTAGCCACGACTCTGCACCATCTTATGGCAAGAGCTTGAAGAACTGGAGTCCAAAGCTGGACTAATAATAATCTGTAATTATTTCAATTCATTCTGATGCTTAAGTTCAGGCTTCCTAAGGCACATTTTGCCTTGGCTGGCTGGAGCCTTACGCAGCATCAGTGCCTGCTGGCAGAGGGAACCTTGGGCATGTTCTGAAGGCTTTGCCTTTTCACTGCACTGCGTTCCTTGTCAAAAGGCTTTATAAATCAGCCACGTTAACTGGCCCTTAAAGGCAGAGTCTCCATTTGAGAAGACTCTTAAGTGATCTTAAAGATAAAAATCTTCACAGGGAAATTTGGAGGAAATGCTTACAGCTGGTCCCAGTCCTTTAGAAAAGTGTAAGGAGATGAAATGATGAAATTCCTCATGCTAAGGAATACTTTTGTGACAAATCACCCCAAAATGATCATACACTTTATATAAATATTGTCCCGCAAGGATCATTTGAACCAAATGATGTCTATTCAGCAAAGCTCTCGTCAGCTGCAGTGTGTCCACGTGTGCACAGAAACACCAGAGTCTATTGCAGCATTTGCACATTGTGCTCCCTTTGTCAACAGGGACAGCTCAGAGAATATTTAATATGGCAAAAAATTTCATCTAGTGCTGGTGAATCCCTTCTAGTTAAAAATTCACAGCATAACACTGGCAACTAATCATTCAGGAGTGAAGTTATTCTGGTCTCCTCAGCACCAGTAGTTTTAATGAGTATTTGGGACAAGAAATCATGTTCATATCCTGAAAAGAGACACAGACACGGAAGTTGAATACAGAAGCAAAAAGTAATTTTTGTCATTACTTTTGCTTGCACACCAACCTGTGTTGCACACCACGACAGTATTAGTCACCACCAGCTCTTTCTTTGCCTATGATACAGGCATCTGTGGTTGTTGTTAGTAGTAACTGTACAAATGTTTTACTGGTTTGTTTGAAAATAAAAGGACCCTCTGCCATCCCAGAGGGGTGTACACCTGTAGCAGCCACAGCTTGGTGTGGGCTACACCTTGGATACACAGTCCTGGAACTACAAAATCAATACAGGTTTAATTTCAGGTAGAATTCCTCTGGAGAAAAGCCTTTGTGCCATGCACTGCCGAGGAGCGCAATCCTCAGCAGGAATGTTCTCCCAAAGCATCCGATCCACTCATCTTCCTCTGCGAGTGCATCGCTAATTGTCAAACATTCCGGAGTCTAAACTGGACGTTACTGTGGGGGCTGGGCTCGCTCTCCAGCACTCTGGAGGGAAAGGGAGGTTAAACACACAGGTTTTAATGCTCAGGGAAAGTGCAAGGACCAGGTATGTGGTGGACAAGGTTTATCTATTATGGATTCAGGAGAGGAGAGGGCATGAGTGGGAAGGGAAAGAAAAGAAAACAAAAAGAAAATAAACCACATCAGAATTGCATGCAGTATATGTAATGATAAGGAGAAATGGGTACTGAAAACCAAACTGCTTTGCCAGTTTGGGCTATTTGATGTGCTAATGAGAAACTACTGGCAGCAATAAAAAGGAGTCAAGCAGAGAGCACCTGAGCAAGCAGAAGTGCTGGGGCTGTAAAGGGAATTTTGCCTCTTAAATGACCAAGTTTCCCGGTGTCTGGCCAGCTAGATTGCAATTAACAGTACCAGCAATATCACCAGAACAACCTCCCTGCTCCCACTAGCCAGACTGGGAGCTCCTTGCTGCTCAGGAGCCTGCCCAAGGCAACCCCTCATGGGTTTGTCCATGGACTGTATCTGCTCCCTGCCACAAAGCTCTTTGCTCTCTGAACTGTCGTTCCAAGAGCATGTTCATGTCACTGCATGAGCAGCGAGAGGGAGGGAGAGCAATAAACGTATGAAAAGGTCTAGAAAAAGAAGCCATCAAAGATAGGAACAAAATTAGACTGGAGAAGATGGCCAACACGGTAATTTATTCCGGCTAGATCGCTTGAAAGGATGGGTCTGTTATTCATTAGAAAGCAAGAGAGAGTGGTTATGAACTGGAATCATGACATCAATTAGTTTCCCCATTAGTGGTGATTGGGGTAGCTGGCCAGCCCCGTGTAAATGAATACATGCAAGGAATTTCTTATGTCAATTTAGTATTACAGACTAACGTAATTGTTAACCTTGGTACTTCATATCCATTTTTAGAGCTTAATGAATCAACTGTCTAATTTGTCAATGTTGATTAAAAGATGAAAGAAATAGGAATACTTTCATATGGGAAAGAAATTGCTTTTGAAAAAATAGAACTGATCCCCTTTGTGTATGTAAAATCAGGCATGAAAATACTGAAGAAAGCAGAGTTTTTGAATCAGATGTGCTCATGGTCACGGTCCAGCTGCACAATGATTGAAATATCCTTAAAAATGTGAGAGTGAAGCACAAGTTTAAGTATTTTACTAAAAAAAGATAAGTCTAAACTTATGCTTCCAATCAACCAGAATCTTTAATTAGATCTCTTAGATCTTTGATTGAATCAGGATTTAAATCAATGCCAGGCAAAAACCAGAGATAAAACTGGTTGTAAAATAAAACGTGTTCTGCAATGCATATAGTCAAACTTTTTAAAAGCTCGCAGCTGATGGAAAAAGATTTTAATTTTCAATTCTCACTGTAAAACCAGTATGCTTCCCATGATGGTTTTGCATATGAGATAACCAATTTCCATGAAACACTTCTCCTCTTTTGGGAAACCAGAGGAGTCAGAGGAGGGGTGGCCTGGGATGGAGCCTGCAATCCCTGTGTCCTTTCAAGCACCGAAAAAATCACAGCAGTTAAGAATTAGTTCCTCAACCCCAATGAGCCCCTGGGGAGCATTTGGCTGCATTTATGAAGAGGATTAAAAAAATAAAGCGCTAACAATGTGGAGAACATTTAGGCATGGTGCCAAAGGACATGATACTCATCACGCACATTCTTTGGAGACTCCTGGATGGCTTTCAGATCAAAAACCATCAACCTTTTTGTTATTTCTGCAGGAGAATTACAGTTCTCTGGAGGTTTCTCTGTGAATCCCTCCTTGACTTTAAAGCACGGTTAACCAGGAAATGCATCAATATAAAAGCTCAGCAGGTTTATGATCATAACTCCGCTTACCTGTCTGCGGAGCAGCCTTTCAGCAGAAGGGGAGTGTGCCTGCTGGGAGACCCGGGGCTTGCTCTCCCCCACCACATGGTCGTGAGCTCTCACATGGTGGAAATGGTCCTTTGGGATTTGCAGGAGGGAGCTGGTGTCTGCCGGCTGCGACTGCACCGACGCCTTCGAACCTTGCGAGGGGGACAAGAGGCAGAAATGGAATGTGTTCATCCCAGGGTTGTATCCCAGCCTCAGTGACCTCCCAGGGAAAACTGCTCTGCTGCACCTTAGATCAGACAGGCACGGCAAAACCACTGAATTCAGCAACTGGCTCTCCACAACTGGGAAAAAACTCCCACCTACTAATAAATTACTCCAGCATTGTCCATTATTTCATTTTTCTTGGCATTTTCCCCTGATACAACTGGGACTAGCTCCTGTTGAGAACAAAAGACTAGGAACTACAAGTTCATCTGAACTGGCTGCTCCTGCATCCGTGCTTTTTCTGAGCACTGCAAACGTCTGACTTCGAAAGGCTCTAGAAGGTGTTTCTGTGCCTGAGTCTGCATGGAGACCAACTGCTGGGATCTGCAAACCAGCATGAACACACTGCAAATGGAGTGAAAGGGAACAGCACCTGGCAGCTCTCGAGGCTGGTTTCACAAAGCCTCCCAGGAGAAGGAAACATACTCTCCAGCCTCTTCTTGACCCTTCGTGGTTGCTGGCTACTTCTTCTAAAAGCTTTGAAGCTCTGTGTGCTCCCCCCACACACAGGCTCAACGTTTTTCAAAACAATTCATTTAACCTGGACCACATCCCAGAGAATCTCATTTGTCCTGGAATCTTTCCCAGAACAACAGCCCCATTACGAAGGAGTATTCAAACAAATACCTCCTGCAAGCGCCAGTGTTTCTGACAACAAAACCTTCTCAGCTTGAAATATTATGGCTTGGTTGTGGTGATTTATTAGAGGCGCCTGGCACCTCTTGCTGTCTTCACTGCACTCTATAATATTACAAACTGTAAACAGGTGGAGGTGACTTCCTCCACCCTGAAAAGCAGTGACATTGTAGGTGGAAGAGGACAGTGATACGTCAGAATTTGGGCACCTTACCCACCTCCGAGCACTCTGGCCTGCTTAAGGTGATTGGAATTTCACCAGCAGGAGAAAAACACAGAAGCTTTAATTGCTTAATGTGGTTATAAGACATCAGCTTTACCTCTCCAAAGTATTTCTGCTACACCTCAGTGGAACAGCTTTCCTTGTGGATTTACAAGGGTGCAATGCCTGTCCCCAGAAAGCCAGGGCTGTCAGATAGGGCTATTCAGGTTCTCCAAACTGAAACTGGGAAGTGAAATCTTGAAAAAGAAGGCACTCAGAAATTACCCAGTCCCTTGTTGACATAGATTTTGTTCAGGACAGAGCAAATGTATCCCAATTAAGGGTCAACAATGAAGCACTGGAAATTCCCTCTGCAGCAAACATGATTCTTTTGTGTGGTCAGGAATTTCTTGACTGTTACAGAGACCCATAAATCTGGCTCAACTGAGGGTAACGGGAGATTTGCTATTGATTTCAATGGGATTTCAGCTGCACCATTAGCATTATGTGCAAACAGTTTCTTCAAAACACTGCTCTTGACCTTGAAAACTGTGTATTGTGGCAGAGATTTCTCACAACACCAGATTCATCTTCCTCCCTTGTGCCCATATCTTTTTTTTTTTGCTTCTGTTCAACAGTCGCTATTCATCCAAATTCTTATTACTATGCAAATTTCAACATCTTATTTCTAATCTGTTCAAATCTCCTACCATTCTGAACAGTGCTGAAATTATGTTCTGCTTAGAGGCTTTCAAATGGCAGTGCTTGTAAAAACTTCCCTGTCTTATCAGTGACAAATGTCTAAAATGATGGCATGCACAGACGAATTAAAGGTGGCTCCATTCACTTTCCAGCCCCAGGTAACCCCTGGCAGGCAGAGGAACTGGGGGCACAGGGACAAGCCCTGGGAGGCAGCTGCAAGGACAGTGACAGATGTGCAGGCAGGGAGAGCCCTCTCTGTACCTAAGAATATCTCTGAATTTAGCTCCAAGATGTATATCCCAATCACGCACACTGGGAAGAACAATTCCACACTCTCTCATTTTCCAATTCATCTCACACCGAGATGTCTCTCAATTCAGCACATTTATGTTCATTTTACAGGCATTTAGAGAAACCATCTTCCCATCTTTCTTAGATGTTCCCAGGCAGAGCTTCCAAAACCTGCCAGAACAGGTACTGCTGCAAAAATCAGACAGGAGGAAATATTTCTCCACTGGTATTTCTCCTCTGGGGTCTGGTGGGACAGATGCAGCCCAGGCTGTAGGGACTGTAACCTTAGGGAACCAGGAAGGGGGACAATCAGTGTTGAGCCAGGCCGCTGTCACATTGCCAAAAAATTCTGAGGAAAGGAGTTCTCTTAAGCAGGGGTTTGTAAATTGTGGAGGCACTTTGCAAGTTGTGCAGGGCTTTTTTTCACAGCCGCTCCACAGGTCTAGACACACGACTGGAAACCAGTGGCAATTTTCACCCTCCTACTGAAGAGCTTGGAAAACCACCACTCCTGCTCTGTTGGAAAATCCTACTCTGGTCCCAGCTGAGGGATGGGTACCTGACTGGGACTTGTGGTGTGCCGGCTTCCTGTCGCCCAGGGAGGCAGGGCAGGGGCTGGAGTAGGGCGGCTGGAACATGTAGCTGTCGTTGGGCAGGGAGTGGGTGCGTCCCACCGAGGGCTTCCTCACGCTCAGCAGGTCCTTGCTGGGGGACAGCGCCAGCGTGTCGTCCTTGGAGCGGAGATCAGCCTGAGGGCAAGAGAAACCATGAGCAAGGCAGGCGTGGAAGGGCGGGGAAGAGGAGAAGTGCCCAGAAACGCGAGCGACAGCCATTGCAACCAGGATGGCACGATGGGCATGCACAGGGTGCACGAATGGAGCTACCAGGGAGCCATCCCCCTCCGTCGGGGTTGTCAATAAACTCTCACACAATGGACCACAGAAACAGAGGAAGCCACACTGTAGGGATAAACCATGACTATTTCAGGGATATGCAAAGAAGGCATCATGCCTCAAGGCCAGCAAAGGTCTCATGCTTGGCAGAACTTTGACCCTCTGCTCCCTAGGCGCCCTCATCAGCAAGGCAGGCTTTTGCAAAGGTGAGTAGTGTCCTCTTCTGACAATAAAAGGAAGAAAAACAAACAAAAAAACCCCAATCCAAATGCAAAAGCTAGTTTATAAAAAATATTTTCTGTTCTGGCTCACAGCACAATTTTATTGGATTTTCTTCTCACATAATGAATAACTAAACCTATTTTATTGAAAAGGATATCTAAACCTACTGCTTCAGGGTGAAAGTCATTCTCTAATTAGAAGGGATCTAATGCAAGTAAGGGTTATTGTATGTATGTTGACTGTGGAATTTTTACAGCCAAAGAGACTCTTGGAATGGGCAGCCCCAGAGGCAATGTTGAGTGGATTCAGGTCTGATTTCAGAAGAAAATATCTCCATCCCAGAAGTGTTCTTGGGTGTTACTGTCTTGGAGAGTATTAGCAAAAACAGAAGCAAAGTCATCTTCCCAGTGTATTTCTAATGAAACAATTATTTAATTGTTAAAATGTCTCAAGTGAAAAACACAGGAACGAGTTTGTGCCACTGTAGTCTAATACAGTATTTGGCTGACCATTTTTGGAAAACTTTAGATCTTATTTTCTGACAAATTTTCCCTTCCCTCAGTGCATTACAAGTTTTCTGGAATCAACACAGATTTTTTTGATCTAAATTTTAACCTTCAGTCATAAAAACAAAATTTCACTACAGCATTGATTTGCACAAGAAACATGATGAGATTAAAAGGAACTTGCAAAAAGGGAAAAAATGAGGAAAAAAAAAAGGAGAAAAGACAGGGAAGAGAAAAAAAAAAAGAAGATCACTGTTGCAAATTTAATGAACAAAACGGGTCTGCACCGCCATGCAGCATTTTTAAGCCCTTGGGAAACTGCTGATTTGGATACTGCAATCTCCTGGTATTGCTTGGTGAAAGAGAGCAAAACCTGTGTTGGTAAAGCTGAGAGTTTGGATTTGGGAACCTCTCTGCCTCTCCCTGCCTTCCCCTTCCACCCAGCTCACGCTGTTTAGCTGCCATACTACTGAGCTTAAAACAGAAAAGGTGGCCTGAAACCTGAGATCTCAAACTCAGACCCATTTGGATCTAAACAGGAGAACTTGGATTTGAGATCCCATCCAAATCCAACCTTCAATGAACCTCCAGGTTCATTGACAGGATCCAATACCATGGCGGCCTCATTTCCACTTTTGGATCAACTTGGGGGAAATCTAATGAGTGAAATTCATGAAAACCATTGGAAATGGCTGCAAAATGATCTTCCCAGGCCAGCCCACAGAGCAGTGGGAGCACATGACTTTTTGGTTCAGTGGTACTTTCGAAAAACATGTTGTTTTGGCTTGACTGAAAATCAAATCCAAGTTTTCCTTGAACAAAAAAAAAAAAAAAAATCCCAATCCAAATCTACTTTGAGTCAAACAAAATATTGGAAATATTGGGAGATATTTTTCAACTAAAGCCGTGTCTAAATGAAGTGTAAAAATATTTCATTTAGAAGAGATTTCAATGAAAGCTTGCTGTTTTTCAGGAGTTTGGGCAACTGTTGTGACCAAACACTTTTTTGGTAATGATAAAAATTCACAAAATCATTTGTTCAACACAGTTTTGCTTTTTTTGGAGAGGGGAGAAAAACCATCTTTCCTGGCTGTACCCTTGAGACTTTGCAATGCTTTCAAACAAGGTTGTCTAATCTGATTCAAAACTAGGAGGGTTTCTCCTCTGTCCAATTCCCCATACTAATTTTGAAACAAAAAGCCTTGTACAAAAAGTTAAACAGAGTTTACAAAATCTTTTGCACAGGATGCCATGAAGCATGATGGGAAATATTGTCACGGTTTAAGAGATGTTTCTCAAATAAGTGCTAAATAGGATGACAGTCAACTAATATGGCAGAAAATTTATGAACAACACAAACATCCAAAGGCAGGTACATGAACAACAGCAAAGAAAACAAGAATGATCTAAAAATGTTGAGAAAGGAGTTATGTCTGTTGTACAGCAGAAAAAAAGCACTTGACCGCTACACAGCTAAAAATGTCTAATGTTTCAAAGAGGAGATGATTAAGGCAGGGTTCAAAATACTGGTTATGTCAGTCAAAAAGACACTGAATAGTCAAAATTTTTTTTTTTTCCAGCATGGTAACTGCTAGAAAGAATTTGAAAAACAAGTATTGTCTTGGAGAGATCCCCATTTGATATTTGTAAAATAGACAGCGTGGCACTAATCATGCAAAAAGCCTTGTGGTGCCTGTGTTCATAATGACAAAAATCCACTCCAAACCAAGGTGTTGGGGCTGACCCCTCAGCAGAGGACAGGGGCCATTAGCTCACCGGTGTCTTTTCACACAGCATCACTGATTTGCTTCAGATGGGGAGGAAATTTCAACCTTGACACTTCCCAAAGCTTTTTTTTTTTTTTTTACTACTTATTTTACTTGTAGAAAACACATTGTTTATACATAAGACACCAAAAGAAAAACTGAAATAACCACTCATTCCTCGCAAGGAGCCAAGATTGTGGACAAGAGTGACAAAATCCAGGACCTAATGGCATTAAGGACAGCGTCCTGTTCAGGGAAGAGGTTGGTGCTATTTGGGAAGGGGCTGGAGCTGGAAATGCCATTAGGCAGGTGCAGACAGATGGGAGCAGTATTTCGAACCCTGTAAACATCAGACTACACAGCGACCAGTGTATGTACATTGCTTTCCAGAGCATTAAGTAAGTGTGTGTTAATGTCATCAGGAAAAGAGTCATCCATCAGAGCTAAGGACCAGGACTTTTCAGAGAGAATATCTGACGTCAGAGACAGAGCCTCCATCTCAGCTAGAGGGATCTAAAGGGAGAGATGATTAAACATAAGAAACCAGGACACAAATCTTTTGGAAAAGAAAATTAAAAAAAGAAAAAAAAAATCATAATCTAAATACTTCTAGACACTAAAGCAATATCCCTGCAGTGGGAGAAGCTACATCATACACATTGTAACCAGGGAGAGAACATTAAAGAAATGAAATATAACAAAGAAATTAAAAAAGGAGTGGGACATTCATACTTTAGTGCTTACCAAAGATCTGGGAGGGGGTTTAAAACCATACACTAATGCTAGCATTGTATTTTGCTGTTCTCCTGTCTACATGAAGAAGCAAAAGTAACATTACTTTCATAATAGAAAGATTTATCCTCCTGGCTGTGATAAAATTCAAGAGGTTTCAAGATCTGATTTCTCTAAGTTGTTCCCCCCCAATAACCATGCTGGTTTCTAAGCTAAACTTGTTGAGTCTGCAAAGATTCCCCAACAACAAAACCATGTTTTCAGGTGGGGTATGGAGTGTGCCTTTCCTGTGCCCCAGGGAGGCTGCAGGGACCCCTCCCCTCAAGAGGCAGGTGGGACTAAAAGTCACTTCCTCGTGGCTAAAAGGGCACAGGGAGAAACTTAAGGCTTGATTTTGGTCAGCAAACACCTTCCTGGTGCTTCCAGTTCATTTTGGCTGTCTGAAGAGCCTCCAGTGGCACCAATAACTGTCCTACTAAAACAGCCAGCTGCATTTTTCAGTCCCCAAATGCCCCTCAGGCCTGGCCCCAGATGTCTCCTCTGGCATTAGAAATCCTGAGCTGGGAATCGGCTCCACACAGCCGCACCCCTCTTGTTTTCATGCATCTTGCACAAGTGGATGCCCACTGAAGGCACTCAAACAATCAGTAAATGGCCTTATCGAATCATTGATGAAGCTCTCTCCCTCGACACAGAAGTCTTTTTATAAGAAATGCGAAAATATCACCTCAGATTTTGGAGGAAAAAGAGGGGGAAAAGGGGACTGTGGCATCTCCCCCAGAGCAGCAGCTCTGCTGCCAGGCACTGTGAGAGGGATGTCTGCCCTGCAGCAGGCTCAGTTCTTCCCAAATCCTCTCCCTGGGTACTCCAGGAATGGCATTTCACCAGGTAACCTCCAGACCCGGCTCACGCTCTGGGCAAGTCCCAGGTGCTTCCTTTTCATTTCCCACTGCGCATTTTTTTGCCATCCTCTGTGCTTCAAGTCTTTCAGCAGCAATAAATCATTCAAGAGAAAACACAGAGGCCCAGATCTCTTGCATTGAAGATGTCAAAGGACTGGGTTTTCTCACTCTCAGAAATGGCAGCCATGAGGTGGAACAAACCCAGCGATGAGTGAGCCTGGAGAGGCTCAAAACTCAGCTGAGATAAGTAAGAGGGTCGGGCTCCTCTCATCTAACCTTGGCTTTGATATCTCCTCTAGCACAATCATCCGCTGGCAGTGCATGAGAGAGACGATTTGGAGCCCCTGATTTCGTGTGAGGCTCCCCAAAAAGGCATCACTCCAAAGGCTGCCAGCCTGAGGACAGGAATCCCTGGGAGGGACCCAGCAAGCAGAGCTGGGGAGAAGCTGTGCAGGACCGTGGTGGACACGGGCAGCTCCAGCTCCTGCCTGCTCCAGCTGCCCTGCTGGGAGCTGCTATTAATCAGGTTGCTTTCAGCAAGTCCCAGCACTGCTCTAAATTCCTGACTTGCCTGAGAACATGACGAATGGTGTGAACAGAAAAGCCAAAATGTAAACAAAACATCACCCCCCTTCAGCCTTCCCGAGCCCAAAATTGAGTTTGAAGCCATCAAAACATTTTGTTGGAAACATCCAACTGATTTAGACCAGTTTTAATTATAGAGAGGGGGAAAGAAAAAAAGCTTAAATTTTAAAAGAAAAAGCCATTGCAAACCAGAATGCTATATTTTTTCATTAGAGAAATGTCAAAACAAACCCATTTTTTTTGCTGCAGCAGCACTTTCCAGTGAAAAATGTTGTGACAAAAAAATTTTCAACCAGCTCTCACTGAGTTTCCTACTGACCCTCTGCTTTCCCTGCCAGAGCTACTGTCTCTATTCCTCTGGCAATTATTAGAGACAACCACTTCCTATAGCTTAATAGACTCTGAGATGCAATATAGAGGAATCAGAGGGAGACGTTATCCTGCTATATAAAGGCCTGCAATAGGATTTCATTTTACCTAAGCTTGTTCCTTTCCTCTAATGAACCATCAAAAGTTGGGTAATTTAGAATGTCAGTGAGCCCATAAATAAGCACACTGATTTAACAAAAAAACTTCTGCTATTTTTAGCCAGAATGGGGGGGAAAATTGATCAAGAAATATGGAATTTGCTCAATTCCAACTGCAGGAAAAAATAGGCGTGCTTGAATTATTATTACAGTCACTGCTGTGTTTTAGGGAAAATAAGTGCGTTATTCTTTATTTGCTCTAAAGAATAACACACTTTTAAAAGTAGGTATTTTATTCTAGGAAGTGAATGAACTAATTTTAAACAAGCGCTGCCTGCTCGAGAAAGCACTGGAGCACACAGTTACTTCTGTGCATCATTAAGGGCTGCCTCCCCTCATAAATTCACGAGATCAGGGATGAGGATCTAGTTTACAGCGACCCATTTGCAAGAAGCCTCTTTAGGAAAACTCTTCAAGACTGGATTTTCATGCAGTACAAGTAGGCACAGAACACAGAGATCATTTGATGATCCCCAGCAGCTCAGGCTCTGCTCTGGGAAAACCTCACACTGTGCTGCAGGCTCTGCAGACATGCCCTGACGTTGCTGTGGAGCCCTGCTCAGGAGCAGGAAGCCAAATACAAGAACCCCACTGAAGGATGGAGATGGAATTTTGTGCATTTCCCCTCCAACACCCATGAACTGTAAATCCCAATGAAAAACTTCTTACTGTGCTGATGAGGGAAACTCTGAGCCTGTTCTCTTCCTCTTGCATTGATATACAGCATCATCAACTCCCACAGAAAAAGCCAAAGCGACTTATGCTTCAAAATCCCTGTGACTGCATTACATAAAGAACTTTAACTTGCTATGACAGGTCTCAGTCAAATTGAGTTTGGATGGAGACTTTGCAGGAAATTAGGAATATTAACCTGGTTCTCAGAGTTGTAATATTCGGGAGCTGGGAGGGCATAATGATGGCACACAGAGCCTGACAGGTTGTCCATCAGCTTCAGCTCTCCTTCCAGAGATTCCTGGATCAGCAGTGATATGGTATCAAACAAGTGCCTTTCCTAGGAAGGGGGGTGTATAGCATGCAGAGAGAGAGAGAGCAAGCCAAAAAGAGAGGAGGAAAAAGGCGAGGGACAGAGACAGAGAGAAAAAAAGGACAGCATATCAAACCCAACGAACAAAATGAGGGGAAAAAGGAAAAGAAGAGGGGAGAAAGGTGGAAACGTTCAGGGAGAACAGCAGTGAGAGGAACAATGGGACAGGAGAAGAGGAGAGAGAACAGTGCAGTAATATCACGGTGAGCAGAGACAGCTTTCCCAGACATTACAAGAGACGGGGCGATGGCAGCTGCCCCAGAACCACGGCTGCTCCCACCCGGGGCCCTCCTTGGGGACAACTCCCTCTCAGCAAACGCGGCCGGTCACTCCTGGGGCTGAGCAGCATCTTCCCCTCGGTGCTGTCAACTTCTACAGGACACTACTTGCTGCAAGGCTTCTACACACATGGGCCACGCTTTTGAGCCGCAGGACCTGATACTTGACACCTAAATCCACATCCAGAGGGCACAGAAATTAAAATAACCTGACTGGAGAGAAGCCGAGCATCCTGTCCACAGGAGCTGCAGTTGAGCAGGATGGACATGTGCCAGGTCACTAATTCATGTGTCAGGTCACCAATTCATGCGCCAGACACGGGCTGAGGTGCCCCCAGTGTTCTGGCCAATGTCAAAGCAGCTGGCCACAGCACTGGGGTTGCACAGAGCAGGGTCTGGCTTTTGCAGGCAGCGGGGGAGCGATTTCAGGGTGCACCCTCCATGTAGGGAATGCCCAGTGCACACAATGAGATGAGGACCGGCGCTACAGTCAAACAGCACACAGTGCAAAAATCCCAGGAGAAAGGCAGGCAAAAGAGCATGCTGTCCTTGCAGGGTCGTGTCCTGGGAATTGTATTCCTCTGCTATCACACTCAAGCATCAGAATTGTCCCGAAGATTTTGGCTGGGAAAATAGACAGTCCGAATAAGATCTCCTGGGGGTTTTTGAGGCTTCTGTTTGAGGGAAAGAGCAAGAAACACACTCTGGAGGTTATGACTGGAATAAACCCTTTCCCAGGCCACCTTCAGAGAGGGCAGGTTTAACACTGCAGAGTGAAGGTATCATGCTGACCAATTTGTCTTGCAGTTTTGCAATTTCTCTTTTTTGCCAGTGTCAGTCCTGATGTAGGACAACAGGGCTGAGGATGGTTTGCCAGTACTCTGCTCAACACGTACAGCAACAGTTGGGATGTGTTGTTTCTTCCTAAAGGACGTAGTAAATCTGGATTTCCCCATAGTGCCCTGAACTCCTTTTTCCTGAGCCAAAGAGCTTTGGACTCCATCTGAGACATCAGAGACTCTAATGGCACCAGAAATTTCCAGTAGCTTAGGAACTGAAACAAAGCTTAAGCAGGGATTTACTCTCTTTCACCCTTGGACTAAAGATCATAAATGAGTTTTTCATGCATTAGAATACTCATTAGGCCACCCTAGGCTGAGGCCAAGATACACTGTTGTGAAATCATGATGTAATAAAAGTTAATGAGGTCTGCGTAGAGTTTAACCCAATTTGCAATCAGCTAAGACTAAAAAAAGGCTGTATTTCTTGAGTAATTTCAGTTCAGTGACCTCCCAAAGAACTTGGGAGGCTTGACCTCACCTCTCATTCCTCAAACTGAATCTTCATCCAAGAACTGTGCTTTAGGGAGACATGGTGCAGCTCGTAGCAGCTCCCACATTACAGCCATGCTCCTGCTGGTCGCAGTTCTGCCACCAGCTCTGGTGAGCTCAGGTTTGAGTCCCCTCTGGATTATTCTATTGTTAAAAGAATATTTTCTTACAAGCCTGACTGTGGGGATGGATTTTAAATTGAGGTTACATAAAACAAATTTAATACTGAAGCAAAGATTAGCCAAGTTTTATTCCTCTTTTATGTTGCGGTTCATGGTCCGTATTAGGAAAGCAAACACATTACGCTCATGATTTTGCTATCACAAAGGACCAGTCAAAACTCTGAATTAGAGTAAATTTGGAGCCAGCTCTGCATTCTGTGGCTTGAGCTGACCTCCAGAGTAAATTGCAGAACTCTCTCCCTCTGAACAGATGCATCAAGGTGGTCTGGAAACCTGCCTGGGGTCTCTTCCCTGCAGCATTGGCTCCCAAACCATGCAAGAGACAGCAGCAGACAGCAGGGAATACAAGCCCAGGACATCTGGTACACGCCTCTTCATTACCAACTCGTGCAATTCTTCCCCCAACAAAAATGCAGGTCAAGCCCTCCTCACCCTCCAGCCGAGATTCTCACCATATGATAAGCTAGTGAGAGCTGAGAATCCACCTTGATTTGCATGGGATTGGTAAATCCGCGGGGGCTCTCAGGTCTCTCTCCGCTGGTGGTGCCTGTCCACGCAAAGATGTCTGAGGGGCTGTGCTGGCCGGGGCTGATGGTCTTCATCTCCATCTCCAGCTCTGCTTCCAGCTCGGCCTCCTCCTTTGCCTCCTTGTTGCTCTCCTCCAAGTGCTTCATGAGCACCGCGATCACCACATTCACCAGGACGAACTGGGCTGTCAGCACAAAGGAGACGAAGTAGATGGGGGAAATGACGGTGTTGTAACAGGTGGACTCCTGGTCACAGTCACGCAGCGTGTCCTGCAAACAGCGGGAGAACAAGCACAGGATTAACCAGGCTGGAAAAGACCTTGCAGATCGTCAAGTCCAACCTGTCACCAAACAGCAACTTATCAACTAAACCATGGCACTAAGAGATGGAGGGATGTGAAGAGATTCCAGCATGAACCTCAGCCTGCAATGGGCTCTCCTTTCGTGAAGAAAACTGAGAAGATTTGGCAAATTTCACATCTAGAACAGCAATACACTTGCTGACAAAGCCTTAACGTTTACCTTCATTATCCCATTCCAGTTGTCTCCTGTGGACACTCGGAAGAGGGTCAGGAAGGCCATCCCAAAGTTCCTGAACGTGGCGTGCCGTCCCAGCCCCTCGCAGGGGTGTGTGTCATCACACTCTGTGAGACCAAGCACAGCCGTGAGACCCCCACTCCTGCACCACTCCCACCCCTCCCACTGGCACGGGAACACTCACCGAGGTCTCCAAACAGCTCCACTCCAAGAGCTGCAAATATGAAAAACAACAACATGAAGAGAAGGCCCAGATTCCCCACCTGAAAAGAGAAAAAGAAATGGGGGGAAAAAACACAAAAAAAGAACATTCATTGATTTTTTGTTGTTCCAGACCTGTTTCTTGCTGTATTCTTTAATCCAAAACTTAAATTGCTTCGGGGCAAAAATGACCTCAATGTGAGGACTGTATCTCAGTGCTTCAGGAGGCAAATGTGATTCTCTAATGACAGCAAAGATAAAATGATTAGCATTCCTCTGCAACAGGAGATGAGCTGTGGGCCAGAGGAGCTCTGGTTTGATATGGCAGTGGGTTACCTGCGGCAGCGCTTGCATCACGGTGTCCAGGAGGGCCCTCATCCCCACAGCCATCTTCAGCAACTTCAGCACTGTGGAAAACACATTCACAGTATGGTAACAGCAGCATTAGCACAGAGGCACAAACTCAGCCCCTCTCCCAGGAGCCACAGATTATAGGAAGAGAAATGTGAAATCTTGTCAAGTGTTCTCCATTAGCTGCTACAGTCCCTGGCCTTTTTACATTGCTCCTCGTTGCCTGGATACTATCAAAATCCTGTGAATAGCAGCATCACCTACCCTGAGACTTGGAGAAAGCGTTATCACTCTGCCTGGCTCTTCCTTCCCCACTTTATCTGTGTTGGACTCATCTCCTTCCTCTGGTTATCATGAGCAGTTCCTTTCCCAGCCCTGGGGCTGCTTTCCCACTTCCATAGGCTACCCACTTTCATACATGATTCACTGAGGAATGATTTACACATCTCTTCCAGAAGGTTGCATTTCCAATTGGAAGCTGCATGTATTTTTAATTCTGAAAGGGATCCAGTGCACAGAAAACCCACTTTTCCCCCTCTTGAGACACAGGAGCATTTAATTTCTCCTCCAGCTCCTTCTCTGCTTAGATGAGGGCTGTAATCAAAACAATTATTCCTTGGAGCACAATACCCTTCAGGAGGGCCTGGCAGTACTTCATTAAGGGCCTGAGCACTCACATTTTGCATCTTCATCATTTGGCCCTGACACCTCCCTGTTCTGAAAAATCAGGCCCTGAAGAAGCTGGCTGCCTGACTTGGGAAGTGTCTGAGAGGACAGATGGATACAGAGTGACGAGGCATGCTTTGTCACCAAGTGGTGTGATGTAAAGCCTCATGGGAATTTAAATTTATTAGATGCTCATCTTTTCAAGCCAATGTACTTGAGCTTGTGTTCTCTAATCCCCGTTAGAGATGAGTTTGATTTGATTGGAGCAATTTTCCCAGGTACCTCTCTGGGAGTTACTGCCACAGCTACTTCTCCTTAATTTCAAAGCTCTCAGCCTTCAAGTCCTCTTAAGGCAGAAACACATGGTCAGTTGGCTCAGCTTTTTGGCTCCTTGCAAGTACTTTCCCCCATTGTTCTTTTATTTGTTTACAGCCTGTTGATGCCAGAACCATGCACATCATGATGGGGATGCGCCCCAGGACTGTTTCCCAATGCTTAACTCTCTCCTGGTGCCAACCATGTACCTCAAACATGAGTCAGTTCTGCTTTATCCCTCTCACCTCGAGCGATCCTGAGAACCCTCATGATCCGGATAATCGTGGGGTTAATTGGTAGCGAAGCGTTCACCTCAATCTCTTCCAAAGTGATGCCCATGATAGACAGCAGCACGATTGCCAGATCTAACTGGTTCCATCTGGAGGCAACACAAAGTGAAGTTTAACATCTACTAAGAAGCTGGCAAGGAGATGCAGCTTGTTTCACACTAATTCCAGTCATTTCAATGGTTTGAGCACTCAAATGAATCTGCAGTATTTTTCTGCGGGTATTATACAAAAGCAGTGATGTTAAAAAATTATTATAACTAATGCATCTCATTAGAAAACCAGCCAATTCCAAAGATATCCTTGACTGAGGGGAAAGAGAAACAGAAGCTGGGCAGTTTTCTACCCAGAGGCTGCAAACCTCAGGAGAGACACTGTGGTGTCTGTCCAGACACTTCTAGACATGACACTCGTGGACCCCAATGTGAAATCTGCCCCAGAGAGAACAGGGCCCCATGTCCAGTCCTTGCAAAAGAGTTGTGATGGGTGAAGGAAAGACCCCAAGGATTTGTGCCAGGCTGGAGAGAGTGGTAGTCCCAGCACAGACACACAAAATGTGGGGACAGGGATGGAACCATCCACTGGATGCTGAAGGGCTCATATGAAGGCCTGCTTAGTGCCCTGTTCTTGGTATTAATATTAGAGAAGGCAAAAATGGGAGAAAGATCCACCAAGGACATAAAATTTGTGTTTGTGAGGTAGGAGAGTGAAAATCTAGATAAAGCAACAATGTCATCCACTGCTCATCTACATGAGAGGTCCCTTCTTTTTTTCATGTTCACTCAGGGCTAGATTCTTTCTCTTGACATAAATTTTGTCACTTCAGCAGGTTCTCTCGATTATGTCGACATGCAACTGGCGTGAGAAGAGAATTGGCTGCTTGGTGTGAGATCTGTCTGTTGCCCTCTGCTATGAAGGCATGGCGACCTGGTTCAAAACTGTCAGCACGGCAGCACGGCCTCCTCCGCGCTACTCGGTCTACGACACACAGACACCAATGTGGCGGATGGTCAAATGGCCTTTATTATCTTATCTTATGGGGGTATATAGTCTAGGGGCTTCTCTAGGCGGGAAAGGGGGATTGTGGGATAGGCAGAGTTAGCAAGGAGTGGAAAACTACTGGGGTTAGTAAGACTACATTCCTAAGGTGATGCTTATCAATAGAATAAAAAAGAGAAGAAGATTCTATGCTATCCCTGGTTTCCGTCACATCGCGTATCTCTTCCGTTCACCTGTCCCTTACATCTGTCCCTGTTTCATCTGCTCCCAAGGGCCAAAATGGTGCAATCCCACTCCTTGGCCTGCACAATCTGTCCTCCAGCTCACATCCCAAGCCTCCACCTACCCAGCCTTCAATCAGTCACACCAAAAACCCTTCATATATATCAGACTCGCAGCATGGGGCAGAGCATGGGAATTGAGGACACGGAATGGGGGCAGCTCTCCGCAGAGCCTGCTGCTGACCCCGCGGTCACAACGGGGCTTTTGTTACCTGTCTTGGAAGAAGCGGCGAAACCCGAAGGCAATTAGCTTGAAAACAGATTCCAGAACAAAGATAACGGTGAAGATGTAATTGCAAATCTTCAGGGCTTCATCAAGAACCTGGGATGTGGACACAGGGCTGGGGTTAGATGTTAGCTCTGCAGAGGGGCTTTGCTGCCTCCAAACCTGACTCTTGTGTCATTACTTACCCATTACAGTTAAAAGTCTTCAAACATGGGCCCTCTCCGATGAAAAATGTCCCAGGGGAAAGTCCCAGGGATTCAGGGAGTGCACTTGCTGCCTGGTGATAAAATCCCAGGAGGGGCTGACACAGGCCCAAGGCACAACTCACACCCTCAGCAGCAGCAGAGCCCCAGCTGGGATTGCTGGGGTGAGCAGAAAGAGCTGCTGCATCTGCTGGTCTCAGCAGCACAAGACGTCTTGTGCTTTTGTCAGAGAGCTGAATTTCATCCCACTTGTCCGTTTGTGCAAGCCCTGGCCAAATGGCTCCTTGGTGACAGCCTGCCATCACTCCTCACCTTGAGCTTTTGGCAAGGAGCGGGACACAGGGATGGCATGCCAGGACAAGCAAGTGCCTTGCATTTTCCTCTGCCCCCTTTCCCTCTGCAGAAGTCAGTCTGGTCTTTAATCCAAGTGCATCCTGGCTGGGACAACTCTTGCACAGTCAGGCATTAAGCTACATCAGAGGTGATTTCATCCCCAAAAGGCTCGCTCATGAAAGAACACTGTGGTAGCAGCATCCTTCATGGCCTCTTAAGTAATGTGCATTGAATTTCTCCCTGCTGGCAAATAGGATAGTAATAACAATGTCCAGGGCAATGTTAGGGAAGAGGGGAGATGTGCCCATAGACCAAACCCAACATTTACTGATTCCTGAGTGGGAGAAATCATAGCAGAAGGAGTTTAAGTCACGCACTCTGCCTTTGTGCTACAGTTTAGCTTCAAGCATCCATGGACAAAAATCACCTAATCTGACCAAGAAGCACAAGCCCAGCTGCCAAAGGAAGCCGTGGCCCTGAGCAAGCCTCCCTGCCATACTGCAGGGCACCTGGGCTCTGCAGCAAATGAGCACATTTAGCTGGCAGAAGCAGATTTTGCCCAGCAGCTCTTTACTCAAACCACCTCTCTGCGCCCTGCAGCATTCCTGCCCCTCCAGGAGCTGTAGCATCTCCATCTGGGGTCTCATCCCCAGGGCATGCTGGTATATCCCAAAACCAATCCCTTTCAGCACCAAGAAATCACTACTTTGGATATAAATCTCTTTGGTACATTTATCCTTCAAATATCTTCAGGATCCCAGCCATCCATCACTCAGAGCAGAGGGATTTCCAGGCCCCGATTCAGCAGGACTCAAACATGTATGGCCCTGACCATGCTGTCATCCCAGCACAGCCCAAGCTTGCACTCACTACCCAGACGCTGCATACCAGAGGCTTAGAGACAAAATGTTATTTTCCTAAAGAAAACGAAAAACAAAAGCCTGCCCAACATTTTTATAACACAAGAGAAAATGTAGCTGCAAAGCGACTGCAGTAAGACACACGCTCCAGAGTGACTCCAGCCCAGGCTCCTTCGCCAACAACCTTTTTCATCACCAAATGACTGAACCATGCAATGAGCCTTCCAGGGTATTTAAAGGTGACCTGGACAGAAAAAATAAATTGGGCTTGTTCCTTTTCACTTTTGGCTTATGGTAGACTTGAGAATATTTCTCCCTGCCCCCATCGTTTGCATGTTTTAGTTGTTGGGGGGTTTTTTATATTAAGTATTCAAGTCCTGTCTAATTTTAAAGATTTCCTCCTATTGTGTGTTATATTTATTCATTCTGAAAGTGGCTAATAAAAATAAGTACAAGTTATATGGCAAAGGCAGCTATTTCCATTTCATTCTTATGCACAAAAGACTTGACATCCCAGGACAGGCTGTTTTTATTTTCACAGAATGACAAAGACGCAGGAACTTAAGCACACTAATATATTAAAATGCATTTTAAAGACCAGAACGGAATCCAATTTCTGGGAAAACTGGATCCTATGGGACACTGGGGATTTAGAAGAAACTTCACAAAAAAACCTCCATTCCCCAAATTCTTCTATTCTTTTTCCTTTTTCTCTTTTTTTTTTTTTTTTTTGGTGGGGGGGAGGAGGTGGGTGTGAAACCTATGTAAAATGGAAGATAACAATGATGCAAAGCAAGCCAACCCACTCCCAGTCTCATTTTCAAAGCAGTCCGTTTGCACTTAAACTGGAAGGGAGAGGGATGGGATCCATGTACCAAAAGCCCTGGATTGAGCTGGGAGCCAGGTGTAGGACAGCTACACTCCACTGGCAGAGGAGGAGGTCTGAGAGCAAACCTGGCCTTGAGCTGCCCATCAGCACATCCCAGCACAGCTCTGCAGCCCCCTGCCCGTCCCCCCGCTGTCCCAGTACCTTTGGCTGCTGGTAGTGCTCCATGGCCATGGTGATGACGTTGAGGCCGATGACGCCGGTGATGAACAGATCCAGGTAGTGGCTGGTGCACATCTGGTGAATCAGGAGGCGGAAACGGGAGTAATCCGAGTAGTAGGGCTTACACTGAGCTTCTGCAGCGGGGAGGAGAGCGAGAGGCAAATCAAGGGATTTCTCTGCGTCTTGTCTCAAGCCAAAGCACCCTCGCTCTCCAACTCCAGGGGTGATCAATTCTACACCAATCACAGCAACGCACTGTCTTTTTTATTTCCTTTCTTCCTTGCTGGCATGTTACCATTTGTAATACACAGCAAGGCTCCCGTCATCTTACATCCATTAAATATCTTCAGCAGGACATGCTCTATACTCAGCCTTGTGGCATCAGGGATGAGGTGAGCTGGGACTAGTGTGCTGCTAAAGATAATTTTTCTCTGTAGGGAAATCTAAGTTAATTTAAATTAAAACAACGATTTTTGTTTCTGCTGATCTTAAAAGTACCCAAAGCATCTGAAAACCCAATTAACAGTCAGATGTTGGGGACAGATTTTACTAACAATTGCCTAAAAACACAGGCCATTGAGTTTGTGGTGCTCTTTGAAAGAGAAGGAGTTCAGGCGTATTATGTTCTTTGTGATAAACTGTAGAGAAAACAGAATTCTTTGGCTGTCAGAAAAATGGTCCATAAAAATACCAAGGAAAACCCACCCATGGGCCTTAGTGACCAGAAAACAACGATCCTCCATTTAGACAAGATTGTCAACGGGCAGATTTCACTGTCCAACTCAGCCCCGTGTTCAGCTGCCTCGGGGATGACACATGGTCTTTAGACCCTCAGTGCTCCTAGAGATAAACTCATTTACTCACCTAATCTCTAATGAGGAAATGCCAAGGCTGAGTATATAATTCACTACAATTTTCAAGGAGGCGTTATAATGCAGATTGAAGTGGAAAGGGCTATCTTGAAGATGTCAGAGTATAATATTACCCTCATAATTAGATGATCAACTGGTTATGAAAATTATTGAGCTGTAAGAATTGCATGGTTGATATTTAGTGCTCCAGAGCAAACGTACAGCTTGGCACATTAGTCCAAGAAAAAAAGCTGGGCAAGAATAATGCCAGGAAGCACAGGTTTGGGTTGCCCTAGGGGAAAACTAATTTTAGAAGATTATATTTTGCCTGGAAATAGAGTTCATTTTGTCAATAGCCAATGACATTGCAACCAAATCCATAGATTCAATGGTTTCATGTGCTCCCTGCTTCATAACAGGATCCTGAAAAATCAGTTTTGTTTTTTTCCATAGAGACAGACCTTTCCCTTCCAGACCAGGGACCAAAGGGAAAAAACACTCAGCAGTTTTATTCTGTAGGGGTTTGGAAGACCCAAAATTCTGTTTCAGTGTCATCAAATGAAAGGCAGTATTAATATTCACTTTATGATCTGCAGTGGGCTTTAGGTGATCTGCACCTGAGTGCTAAAGCACAGTATTGATGAAAAGGTCTATAAAATTCATTTTCATGCTGAATCTATTGAGTGCTTATGAAAAAAAGCAGACTAGTAGTTGCTGACTCACTCGTAAGACTTCGTCAGATATCTCAGAATCTGCATAAATCTCCATAAAGTCAAGATATCTCGATCACATTATGCTAAATTATGAGTAGCAAATTAACTAAAATGTTTGAATACAATTAGGCTAGGAATAGGACCTATTTTTATGAACCAACTTATCATCTCAGAAAGAAACACCATTATAATTGGATCACTTACTTCTTCTACATTTCTGTATAATTCACATTCAAAAAGAAAAATGTCAATGTTTCTACCTTTTCCTGCAATGGATTTACTTATGAATAATTAGACTGGAATTCAATTTTTTTTCTCAGCTTTGACTGACAGATAATTCCAAATCCTACAGAATAGCACCGATGCTGTTAGAACAGAGAGAGGATTTAGAGAGAGGTTGTAAATGTCCCCTGTGCAGGGCTCCTGCACCTGGATTAGCCAGTGCATGACCTTATAAGCAGGGTTGCTAATTATTCAGATATCTGCAAAGTCTTTTCCCCTCTGCACCCCCCTCTCCCAAACCTCCTGTTCACTCTTCCCAGCACCCAGGTTTCCACATCCAAACCTCTCTGGGTGCTGCTCTCACAGATGCCCCAGCAGCCTTCGAAAACTCCCAGTGATAAATGTTCTATCCTTCCCTGTTAAATTTTTAGGAGGGGATTTGGCAACCCGTGCTTACACATCATGGCACTGCTGGCTGCCCGTGTCCCCATGCCGGCCATGCATCGTGGTGCCGTGCGGATGCTCCCGCGGGACGGCCCCACACCAGGCTCACGTGCTGCCCGAGGGCCACCGAGAAATCCCACTGTGTCTAGGTGGGCAGGGGACTTTCTGAACAGATAAACCGCTTTTTAGCATGGTGAAAATACCGTTTCTTTAACTCGACCCTGCAGAGTTCTGCAGAGAATTCGGGTATAGCTCCAGAATAACTCCCCCCTTGCAAAGCCCGTGCCCCCTATGACACAGTGCCATTTGTAATTATTGCAATAAAGAGCTTAACAATACCAACATCTTGGGAAATACAGACATCTGTTAAACTCCGGGTGGTGAACTTCACAACTAACACAACACCACATTACTGTACTGTTACAATACACTGTGTCAAGAACAACAAGAGCTCTGGGTTAGTCTTGGTTATTACTGGAAAGGTTAATGTGGCTTCCAGGCACACGTGGTGTTAAAGAAAGGAGGAGGAGAGCAAACCAACAAAGAAGAATTGGAAGAATGAGAAATGATGAGGAAATACAGCAAAAGCCCACCACGAGACACCAGGCTGGTAAACAGGGTGTAAATCAAGCTGCTTCACCGGGGCTGGGGGCCAAGACAGAGGGGGAAGTGGGTCAGATCTGGAGATCATTACACAGGATAAACTTGGCTCAGTGGATCCTGAGAAATCTCCTCCCAACCCAGGTAGGAAGGGAGATCTTGCAGACAGCTGGGAGGTGGTCTGAGCAAGTCCCACCTGCCCCTTCATCCTGGGTGATGGCGGCCCAAGAGGACCGACTGTGCTGGCAAGGGGAGCAGGGCCTGGACTGGGGTGCACTTGGCTTTAGCTCATCATTTCTGTGAGCTCTCAGCTCAGGCTGTATCCCAAGCCTGAAGACTCAACTCTTGGCATCGAGCTGTAGGATTGTAATTGATACCCTTGACCCAGGCTGGGAACTCACCACCGTTCTCTCCTGTTTGGTTGGAAAGGAAATGACCACTGCTGTTGCAGGATAAACATCTCCCACTCCTAATCCCTGCCTAACTTTTCCCAGGTCAGGTGCCCTTGGGGTTCAGTGATCCCAGACTGGGTTTGGGGCACTAAACTCTGTACTGCATTTGTCTGATGGCTGCGGGATGTCACCAGTGAAACAGCACCAGTGCCCAGCAGAGCAGCACTGGGACACCCCTGGTTTTGCTGGGCAGTGCCACTCCCAGCTCCCAGAGTCTCCCAGGGCTCAGCTGGTCGCTGCCAGCACAGCAGGGAGTGGGACTGGGGCCGCTTTCTTCCCATCAACCACATTTTTTGGGGGGAATCAAGCTGGGCATTGAGCTCCAAAATATCTCCGAGGAGCATCTGCCTCCGAATATAGCCCTGTCAAGAGAGAAATTGCCACTTTCCCCGAGGTGACTTCGAGCCAGAGGTGCGTGGGCACGGGAAATTGGAATTCACAAGAGTGGGACAATTCCATTACTGTCTCCTTCAGCTTCTTCCTTCTCCTATAATAAGGGAATTAACTCCTTTGCAGCTTTGAGTATATCTGGAGGACAGCGGCAAACCAGTGAGCAATGAGCCCGTGATGCAGCTGGATTTACAAAATGTATCAAAAGTATTATTAGGTTAAAAAGTAGTTTGCACTGAAGGAACTTGTTTTATTTAAACACAGAGTTTTACTTGGCTTTTATTGTACAGAATGGATTTACTTAAAAAAAAAAGTGAAATGGAAAATGATGAATTATTTCCACTGCCAAGATTCCAGTTGTGATAAAATGTAGACTTAGAGAAAAAGAAAAGAAAAAAATAAAATTATAAAATATCTCACTAAGCACCAGGCACCAGCACACACACATACACACAATTCCATCTTGTTTTCATAGAAAGAGAAAATAAGCCCTCTGAAAGTGCAGAGATGTGGGCAAGCTTTGGGTCACAGCTCCAGATTCCTCATTGAAACACAGGAGGTTCGTCTACAGCACCCGAGACTGATTCCCTAAATTCCCAACAGTCAGGTTCAGAAATAAAACCATTCTATTTCCTCATGTTGGTGCCTGAAGAGCAGCACAGCACATTCACTACCCCTGGATCCAAAGAAAAGACGACAAAGGGAACACAAAGCACAGACCTGACACGTTTTAAGGGCAAACGCTAAGAGACTTTCTGAGCCTGCACGGGATAAAGGAGGGGTTTGGAATTAGTTCAGTGGCTTAAAAATAACACAAAATAATACAGCCTTGATGCAACTCCGTAGAACCAGGAGAGGAGTCACAATCAAGCAAAAAGAAGAAAAAACAACCAGATCACCAAGCCCAGTGAGAGCCCCTCCCTCGCGCTGCCCGCATCTCACAGGAGAAGCCAGGAGGCCCAGCAAGAGCAGCAAGAAAGACAGCGAAGAAATATAAATATCAGGAATGGCAATGGGAAGGAGATTCAGGATTTATTAAAGCATGTTGTGATAACTTCCAACAAGGCCTTAGAAATACAAGGTAGAACCTCTGTCTCCTTGAGTTATCTCTGCAGTGAAAGCCAATTTTTATTTAATCAAAGCTCCCGGCAATCTAAGAGAGATGGATGGAGCCCTGCTCCCATCTCAAGCAGTGGGAGCCTGTGCACAGGTGAGAGCTTTAATGGCACAATTTTCATAGGGTATTATTTTTGTCGAAAATTACAGCTATATTTGTTTCTGTGTTGGTGCCTCTTTAATTATTCAGGCTAATATTCTTAAGTTATGAATTAAACAAAATGCTTGCCAGATCAAAGCTTCTCCTAAAAATAAAAAGAGCAAGGGACAGATTTGCAGCCCTGAGCATCATCCTGAGAAGGGGGGCTGGGAAAGGGAGGTGTGAGCGAGCTGTGGGTCGAAAGGGACAGCTCAGACCCCATCAGTGCTGAGTCCAGCTGGTCCATCCCCACCAGGACCTGGAAAAGCTTTGAGGTGGTATCTTTATCTCTTTTAATTTACAAGATGCTTCATGGGTTGAGCAACTCTTAATCAACACACAGAATTTACACACTGGGCAGCACAATGACTAAACCCCACGTTCACAGTGGGGGCTGGTGTGGGGTTGAGCTTCCCTGTCGAAGCACTGAGGCTCTGCCCTATACTGAATGTTACCTTGCTGAAAAAAATACTCCCTGGAGCACAGTGTTTGTGGAGCAATAAGCAAGGGCTGAAGAAATAATGAAATATCCTCCCTAAGCCTTCCAAAGACACACCTGCAAATTATTCAGACTCCTAAGCTGGTGGCTGGAAAGCTAAAGTCAACAGTAGAGGACCCATTTCACAGTCCAGTCATTATTATAGAAAAAAAAAAGCTAAAAGAACAAAAAAAAAAGGAGAAGAAAAAAAGCCATGAAAAGTCTGACAGTGTCTTAATGAAAACCAGAGGGAAAAAAAAATACTGAATAACATAAGATGATCAAGGAATAAATTAAGGGTTTGCAAGTGTCAGTGCTGAGGCAGGTCTGCAGACCTGCAGCTCAGGATGAGATGCGTGTGCCATGAAGGAAGCAAACGAGCTTTGCACCACACACATGGCTTAGTGGGATGCCCCAGCTGCAGTGGCCAACTGTTAGTGACACAGCACTGCCATTCAGGGGGACGAGACGTGTGGCTTCCCCATACCTTGCACTGCACTGGCTGAGCTCTCCATTAATACATCATCCAGCATTAGATCTAAAAGAACAAACGGCATTAATCACCCGGCAGGACACACGGCAAGACTCCCCAGCCCCTTCGGAGCCCGCTGCGGCTCTCAGGCTCTCCGCTGCCTCTACCACGAGTGTTTCCTTGTGGGATCCTTGTGCCTCGTGGAGGGCGGGCTCAGGCACACGTGAAAAAGGAAGGGCTCTTGTGCTTCTCCCACGGGCTCAGGTGGAAGCCCAAGGCATCCCCAAGAACCCCCTCAGTTGATGGTGAAGAAGACGACACTGCTGAAGGACGATCTGGGACACTTCCTGCTGGGACAGCAGCACCTCACAGTGACCACTCCTGCACCTGCCCACATCTCAGCTCTCACACATTTCCCTGGTTTTCAGATACCTGATTGGATAAACGCATTGCAAGAGTCTACAACCAGCAATGACCGTGCCACCAGTCAGGTGTCAGTGTCTGTGTATCTGACATCCCCGAGTTGGTTTGGGCGTCTGGGGTCACTCAGGAAGCCCAGCTGAAAGGAACCCCCATGCAGTTGCTGGCACAATCCCAGCCCTAGTCTTGGTTTCATCTCCAAGTTCCCACTGTGCAGAACAAAGTTAAGCAATGACATCTGTTGCCTCCGAGGGCAAAGCTGGACACAGTCAATTAAAACCAATGTTTTGCTGAGCACGGATTGCGAAAACTGTTCTGAAGTGATTTGGAGGACTTCATACTTTGCTCTTGAAAGGTTTTTATGGCAATTGAATACTCAGCAATATTTGATCCTCAGTAAAATAGCTGTTTATTGCCTCTTTAATTAGGCATTTCATAGCACTGAATGAATAACTGTATCTCCAAGGATGGTTTGTGATTCCTTCCCGCTGGGAAATTGCCCAGACTTACATCTTTTCTTCATCTAGTTCCTCTAGCATTATAAATAAGGTAATTAATAATAACTAAACATCTATTTTTCTTCTACAGAAATGTCTGCATTCCAAAATTGCAACTTTAAATAGCGATCTTTCTATCCAGCCTTTAAAATCCTTTTCTAATTCATAAGCCTGAAACTGTGCTTGGGAACTCGGACTAAGCCAAAGAGCTTTCTAGGCATTTTCTAAAGGGGGGAAAAAAAAACCCCCAGAAAAGACAGCAACAAAAAAACCTCTTTCCATCAGTATCCCACTTAACTGAGAACAGTCTAATGTGTCCTCCAGTGCTCTTGAGGGAAGCCTCCATCTTTCCACTGGCCAGTGAGGGAGCCAGGCTCTGGGCATAAACCCAAGTTCTGTGTCCAGGGGCTGGTGTGACACATCCTAATGGTTACAAAACCTGTGAAGCTCACGGGACTGAAAGATGTGACAAAAGGAAATGGTTGGGTGAGTTCTGAGCTGAGAGAGGCCCAGGCAGCAATGTGGTAACCTGGTTCCATGATTAAGCCTGTCACAGCTATTGAACACCTTATTAAAAAATAGAGCACACTTAGTATCACCAGCTTTGGGAACAAGCACCTGATCAGAGAGCCTCTCAAACAGTCCTGAAGTCTGTCAAAGATAGAGGAGTGAAAGGGGACAGGGAGAGAGCAGCAGGCAGACTGACCAGGGAGAGAAAGTGCGAGGCCATGGACAGGAAGGGCAATGGAGAAAGTTCAGTCGGAAGAGAGAGCATGCAAGAAGAAGAGCACCTCCAACCTGTGGCTTCTTGCTAACTTAGTTCTGACTTATTCAACTACATTAAAACGAAAAGAGACTAAGACACAAATGCAGGTTGGAGACTTTTGGCAGAGTGGGGTCTTTCCTCGCTTCACCTGTAGAGCCTCCTCTAGGCAGGGCTGCACGCTTACACACCCAGCTGGGAGTTGTGTTCAGTTTGCACCAGCACTACTTTGTCTAGTTACTTACTCTCCTTGTCTGTTTTGGTTTTTTTCTTCTAATCTGTATTTCTCAAGCAAATGCATTGATATGTTTCTCTAAGGAGTTTTAAAGCATTACTAGAATGAGATGGCTCCATTATTTTATTACATTCTTGAATAGCAGTGGTGCTACTGTGCCAATAAATAAACCTGCTTGATAAATGGGACCGGTAACATCACTGTGGCATTACAAGACTGTAATAAACCAAATAGTGAATCCAGTTATCAGCAGCAGTGCTCATGACTGAGATTTATGATGCCATCCAGCACTGCTGATCTTTGCAGTTGTCACTATTTGTGTAACACTGAGCTCTGCTATGCAAGAAGCTCCAGGCCTGATCATTATTATTTTTTAATTTAAATAACCTCCAATGGAAAGGTCACTGCAAATCATGCAGCCATTAAAAAGGCTTCCTTTGCTCCTCATTCAGCCTAAAATGACACTATTTCCTTCATGCAAATTTTATAGCTGGACATGCTTTTGGGAGAATAATTATCACCAGACGTAAGGCAGGGAGAGGAGGGAGGAGGGGCTTGTGTGGAAGGTCAAGCAGGACTCAGAAAGATGTGGAAAGACTACCGACCAGCCATCTGTTTCTCCTTACTCCTTCTCTTTTTCTCCAGCCGGCGGAGCCTCTTCTCCTCCCGCCTCTTGGCTTCTTCCTCTTCCTGGTGCTGCCGACACTTGTGGAAATTCTCCACCACCACCCCCACAAACATATTGAGGACGAAGAAGGCCACGATCAGCAAGAAGGAAATGAAGTAGAGGAGCATCCATGGGTTGTAGTTCATGACTGGCTGCAAAGTGGAGGAAGGCAAATTTCAACTGAATCTCAAAAAGAAGAATGGGAGCAGCTGTGCCATTCACAGAACTCACAGCCCTTTCAGGCAGCTCAGGCTGCTCTGCTCTTCCTGAAAATTAGAGCTTTCTGAGACATTTTAACTGAATGCTCCTAAAATGTGTGTTGAGGACAGAAGCACCACCACTTTTCTGCAAAAGGACAGCAGCATCCTTTGCAGCTACTGTAAGTCCTCCACTGAAAACCTCTACCTACACAAAGCCCTTCTTTTCTCCTGAAATGACCGAACTGCTTAAAAAGTCAAACCATCATTTGATAGGTGCACTTCTCCTAATATGAGTTACACCAGTTGTGTTGCAAAATCCGCAGGAAAAATGTTGAGTACGAATCCAGACTTTTTACCGAACTCATCACATCCCAGGACTTGGATCAAATGCCACCCTGGATCCTTATCCCACAACCCCATTTGACTGTGGAAGCCCACAGCACTTTGCAAAACAAGAGCTAAACAGTGTGACCTTTGCCAAGTCATTTGTTCCAGCCCTGCTGCAGCCTGTACCTGCTGGTCGACTCCCACAGCATCCAGGCCATCGTACATGATATCCACCCACCCGTCCTTGGAGGCCAGGACAAACAGAGACATCAGGGCCTAGAAATGCACGGAAAAAAAGTTAGGCACAGTGGCACTAAAGCTCTTTTACTTGTAACATCTTACTTCTCTTTGCCCTTTCCTTCCTGAGGAATGTCATTACCTGTCTGATAATGAGACACTTTGATGACCAAGATTTCTCCTGGCAGCAAAACCTATCAATGCCAACGCCTGGTTCGGCAATGAGCAGTAATTTGGAAACCACAGTGCTGAAGACAAAAGCGGCTTCATTTCCACCCTCCGGGTCTCTACTGCTCCCAACTAATTAGTTCTTACCACACTGCTAAAAAAAGGCTGCGTTCCAGAGATGGCTGAAAATGTCCGGCTCTATTAGACAAGCCCTTCTGCAAGATATATTTGGTTTGTTATGTAGCAGTGAAGCAATTAAGTGCTCCACGAAGCCACATGTGCTTGTTCTGTTCCGAAAAGAAGTGTATGCCTGCTTGGAAACACTGCCTTTGGGATTTACAGAGACAGAATGCTGTGTATGTGAACTGAATATTTACTGCGGCTGGCAGTGCCCTGTAAGAAAATCCCATGGGATAATAAGGCACAGGTTTTAAGTCAAGGAGGTAAAGGAGCAAAGAAGCAGATTACCGTTCTATTAATACCTGGCCGAGATTATCAAAATTATACTTGTGCCGGACCCATTTGTAGCTTGCTTCTGTACAATCCGATTTATTTGTGATGTTTCTGGTGTCCTCCCCCTGGCAGACAAAAAACTTGCCTTTGAAAAGCTGCAAAACACGCAAAGAAGAGAGGAAGTATCAGGGTTCAGTCCACAGGATTTCTATGCAGGTGATGGGCATTTCTCTGGGGTTCTCTGCACAGCCCACGCCAACCAGAGCTGTTGAGGGAACTGACCTCATTCATGCAGGTTATTAAGAGTGAGCAGCCTGTATAATATGCACCAAATGAGCAAATGCACGATTGCACATCGTTTAGGACACCCACCTCATGCATTAAGCTGTCTGGTTCAGTGATCTGAGCCTCACGTAAAGGCCTTTGCTCTGAGTTGTCAGCTCAAGTGTAGCCCCAACCAACAGCCCAGAGCAGCTAACGGCTTCTTACCACACGTGGAACAACCCTGGTGACTCTCAGCCTGGTTAACAACAAATGAAGTGTAACGGGGGTCCTCTGCCAGCAGAGGAAAGGTGGCAGTGAAGAGGCCCAGTGATGGAGTAATCTCTGCTCACAGGGGTCACAAGCGGGCACTTCAGAGGGGAGTCGAGCCCCTGGGGGTGACGTTCGTGTTGAACCAAGACTGCTTTCAGTCCTGCTCTGCTCTCTGATCCTGGGTGCTGTGCCCCAGCTGTCATAAAACTCCGCAGTCTGCAGGGTCACTGAAAATATTCCCCGCACACAGCTTAAGGAGCCAAGCCCAGCCAGTGCTGGGTATCTGATCCTGAGCTTATTTTCTTTGGTTTAAGCCTGGGGAGATGCAACTCCTGGAGAGTCAGCTCCTGATTTATACCTGCACGAGGAACAGGAGCCTCCACGTGCTTAATTCTAGAGCTGGCGCTTCCCACACACGGAACAGAAAGTGGCAGGGGATGATTACTGCTTCAGACAGGGAGATTGATGCTAGCAGGATGGATGGTATCAAAGCCCAGGAGACAGCCAACAAATCTACTTTTATTTGCTGACAGAAGCTATTGACATTACTGTTGGGATGGGGGGGAAATGGCAACCTGCTCTCCAGGCTCCTTAAAACACCACCTGGGTATAAAGAGAGGAGACGCTGATGGGGTTTGATCTGTTGTTCTAGACAAATATCAGTAGGAATAACAGTGAACAAGATAAACCCACACATTACTCCATGGGTTTCCTTCAGAAATCAACAACAGGAAGATGGTCTCTAGGCATGCAAAATTAATCACTGCTCAATGCAATCATGGAATTTTTGGATGCAAGAAGTATTCCCTGATCTTTCCATGGAGAAACACTAACCGTGGTAAAGCAGACTGGGGAGATATAGCCTTCACAGAGAAAAGTTTTAATTAAGCAGGAAGGTAAATAACTGGTTTTAGTATATTGTCTGTAAATATAACTTCTCCAGGAGCTGGACTGTAATGCCACTCAGGTGGGAGCAGTAACAGGGCTCCTGACAGGGTTTGGAAATACAAAGCCCAATTTGCAAAAACACTGATCCCTGTCAGCGCTTCGCAGTTTGGCACTTCTGAAAGGAAAAGACCCAGTGTTCCCTACTGGACTTGCTTTCTCCACCTATTTCTTGTATCTTATTAGTGAGTATTCACACATGGGCAGCTCTACAACCAGAACAGTTTTGCTAAGAAGACACGTTAGAAACTTTGATGTCTGGATTTTAATAGCATTAAAAACCTCTAGATTGATCCCCAGCTTATATTTAAATGGAAAAACTAACTGTAACTTTGAGAGATCGTCTTTTATAGAAAATAGCTCCAGCCTCATCTTACAGCCAGTAAGACATAAATACTAACTGAGAATTTTGCATCCTGAATACAGGATCAGTCCTGCTTGCATCTACCACTGAATCACATCAATAGTCATGACAATTCAACGTAAGGCTGCAAGTCACCAGGGAAAGCATGGCAATTAGCAGGGCTGAAATTCAAAGAGCATACTGCAAGTTTTGCTGTCTGGCATAAATTTTCCCATGTCTGAGTGTTAGATTGTTTTACGGGATATGCTTAGTTTTATGAATCCGTTTAATATAATGGATGGATGCTGTTATGCTGTAATGCTAAACCAATCTAGCTGCTGGGGTGGTTATGGATGGCATGATTTTCTTCCCTGTTTATTTTCAATGCTGTATTTATTAGTTAAGCAGTATGTTAGTGTAAAATATTATATAAGACACCTTTCCAAAACAAAGCCAAATAGAGCTGTTTTCCAAAAGACAGCTGTGACAGATCAGATAAACTTCAGAAAGAAGTAACTGTTATGCTGGAATATTTATATGAAGCAATCTCTTCTTCCCAGGTAATGAGAAACCAATTGCATCGGAAACTGCCACTTTTCCCCTGGGTTCCTGCACTCCTGGGACTGAGGATATTGTCAGCAGAGCCGGCAGGAAACAGACTCAGAAATCTTTGTTTCTGCAAGCTTTCAGTTACACAAACTGCCAGAATCTAAATGAATTTCCAGGTCAAGGTCTCTCTGGAGTTTACAAGCCAATGATCTCAGCTTTGAGTTTCTATTTCCACATCAGTTTGTAACTAGAAAAAAAGTGGAGGGGAAATCATAGAATCATGGAATGGGTTGGATTGAAAGGGAACTTTATGGGTCACCTAGTCCAACCCCCTGCAGTGAGCAGGGACATCCCATCCATCCTGACATCAGTTCAAGTTCAGAAAGGCTTACACTGTGCCTCACATACAGATACCCAGACGGCAATCTGGGGCTTGTTACACTTTCAGGTTAAGTGCTGAGGCTTACAGACGACTCACCTGAACTCCCAAGATCCCAAAGATTATGAAAAAGGCACAGCAGATGACCACAATGTTCCCAATGGGTTTCAAGGATGACATAAGAGTCTCCACCACTAGCTTCAGTCCTTGGGCTCGACTAATGACTCTGTAGGGGCAAGTAATTACAAAAGCTGTTAGTCTTGTTCTTGCCCAGTTTTGTCTCCTATCAAGATAGAATATATGAAGAACACAGCATTAGAAAATTTTTTAGAATGACAAGTTACTCAAAAATCATGATGGAAAAAGCACTTCTGGAAGATGGACCTGTGAAGTTACGGAGGTCTTGGAGGGAAGGATCTCTGCCTAATTCACACAGCTCTGCATAAATAAAGAGGAGGAGGAGAAAACATACGAGGAGCCAGGCCAGAAAATTCAGCTGCTTTGCTTGGGCCATCCACAGACACAGACTTTCATGCCTGTAGCCTGTCCAGTACTGCAAAGAGAGAGCTTCCCACTGTTCCTTCCCATACGGATTTAGGCAAGACACCTGATTTCTCTGTCTCAGCCCAAGAAATGGAACTGCCACTCTTACATATCTGCCTGCACACCTGTAGCAATTACAAAATCACAGAATGGTTTGGGTTAGAAGGGACCTTTAAAGGTCATCTAATCCAACCCCCTGCAATGAGCAGGCACACCTCCTACCAGATGTTGCTCAGAGCCCCTGATATTTCCAGGGATGCGGCATCTATCACCTCTCTGGGCAACCTGTGCCAGTGTTTTCACCACTCTTACCTTAAAAAATAATCTGTAGGGTCCTTATAGTGCTGCTGTGTACAGAGACCTGAGCTACCCCTCAGACCATCACAATTTCTGATTTATACCCACTGTACAGCCTCAGCTCTAAAACAGTGCTCCAGTTTCACCTCCAGGTGAAACTTCACTGGCAGGACCAGAAGTATTTAACCTAATTTCTGTAGCTCCTCTCTGTCTGGTATCACACAATTTCATAACAGAAGATTAGATCGTATCAGAAAGTTGAAGAAGAATAATGTGGACTTCATGACTGAAGAAAAAAAAAGGAAAAAAGTAGAAACTGTACTATACTCTCAAGGTTAATGTTGCAAAGAGAGGACAAGTCTTGTGTGATTTAGAGAAGCCATCTCACCATGCTGGGAAAGATGAACGAGGTATTCAGCCTCACCAACCTGAAGGTGGGGACCAAGAAAGGCATCTGAAGAGGTTACATGCCTCCCTCCTCTTGATGCCAACCAGAATTAAGCATTTCACTAGTGCTGTAAATCAGTTTGTACTGATGACATAGAAACTGCTTTCACGAGTCAGAAGCAGTTAAATGCTGTGGAAGTCGGAGGAGGGAAGTGCCTGTGTGTTTCTGGGTGCTGCTGGTGACTTCTTTGAACACCTGGCTCTCAAATGTGCCCCAAACTTCCCCACCTTCTGGTTTCTGCCTGGATCTCTCTTCTGCCATGGGAGTCCTCTCACCACCTCTCCCATTTCTTCCCAAGTCTGGCTCCACCACCTAAAGCTCTCTTGGGGTTTTGCTGCCTGGACAGGGCCCAAGTTCTCCTCTCCCTCTCCCAGGCATGGTGCTCCTGGCAGAGATCCCCATCGACACATCCACACTCTGATCATGTGTGGCCTTGGCTGGGACCACAGCCAACCTGCACCACGCCTCTCCTGCCTCAGGGCCTGCAGCTCGAGTGACCTGCAGCGCTCAGTGCACGGCCACCAGCTCCTACCAAAACTGTTGGCTTTAAACTGTATCCTGAAAAGCTAAAGCTTATTTCCTTTTTTTTTTTTTCTGGTTAAATATTTACTCAGAATGTCAAGGGTAACTCATCAGTTATCACTTTCAGAAAGAAACAGATGGTGGTATTTTTATCCACTCTCTTACCAGCGAAACACAAAGAGCAGATGCTGCTATTCCTCACGCTGGGCATCTCTGCCAGGTGGGTGCTGTGGCTCCCTATTTCAGACACGTCAGCTCTCCTGACACTCAGATCTGCGTGTTTTAGGGAAGGAGCTGGAGGGGGAGATAGCTGAAGGAGCAGAAGGCTGCACGCCCCATGAGCAGTGTGGGGACAGGTCAGTGTGGGCTGCCCAAGCTGCCCACAGGGGTGAACCCGGCCTGGAGACCTCGCTGGTGCTGCCATGGGGCTGAGAGCTGAGCCCAGCCCAGCAAAGAGGGGCTGGAGAGCAGCTCAGCGTGCCCACTCAGTGAGCCAGGTAATGCAGCCTAACAGGCCGTGTCTGAGTGCACAAAGTGAGCCTCGGGCTGCACAGGCTGATGCTGAACATCTCCTCCAGCTCCTCAGACGGACTAAAGATCTCCGCATCCCTCACATCCCTCACACAGCCCTGGGTGAAATGCTACACTTGCCAAACTACAGGTGGGAAACTGAGGCACGGGAGGAGGGCAAGCCACGTTCTCAGAGGTAGGAAGGCAACTCAGTTCCAATTATTTCTATGTAAATTAGGTCCTTTGGTGCCTTTAGGGATCCCGACTTTAGGGATCATGGACTTCTGTCCATTGTCATGCAGGACGGAACCAAAGTCAAGTCTTCTAAACTGAAGGTCTATGGTCTCAACCACTGGAGCATCCTTAAATTTTGGGGAACAAGGAAGGAATTTAGTCTCCAGAGTTTAAAGTTGATAATTTTCTCCAATAGTTATTAAGAAATGCTGGTCTAGAAATAATAAAGTGATTTCCCCTGTGAGGTACTACTTTGTATCCAGCTGAGAGGGAAAATAGGAGGCTACTTGTCTGACTTTGCAAAGTCACGTGTGTGTTGAGGAAAAAAGGACTGAAAAACTGCAGCGTTTGGCTGCTTTAAGTGTTCTGATCAACCAGGGAATTCCTCAAATTAGAATGCATTAGTGTAAAAGCTGCCACCAGTTTAGCTCCATGCCAGTGCTGTTTTCAGCACTACAGGGAGAAAAGACTTTGAAAAGATTTTGAAAAATAATAGTTTTTACTAATGGAAACCTTCAGACCCTGGAGCTGCCTCAGACTAAGGGCCTGATCCAACACTGAGGCAAGTCTGTGCGAAGATCCCTGATATTCTCCTAAGAGCCTGACAATTCTCTAGGAGGTGTCAGTGAAATTCTCAGCTTTTCCAGGTTATTAGTATCACCTCCAATATGTCAACATATGGCATCCCCACACCTCATCAGTATTGCCAAGGTTCTGCTGCTACCAGGCTTGTAAAATCTTATTATCTGACATACACCCCTGCAATTCATGGCTGAAGGATGCGGCTGACTTGGAGCCCTGCAGTTGTGCAAGAACAGGAGGCCTGACAAGGTTCCATTCAGCACAATTCCAGTCTGCATTAGGCATATGACAAACAGGGAAATCGAAATGAGACAATCTTTCTCCTTTATTGTGGTGTGAAGAAATGTTAATCCCTTTAATCCCCCCTGGTTCTTCTGGTCTGAGCATTCCCAACGCTGTTAAACCCCTGGTGTGAGACGCTCCAAACCCACTGCCAACCTCATCCCAGCTGGATCCATTACTGACATTAAGCCTTCCTGAAGAGAGCCCTCAGAAGAAGCAGCAGCACTTAGATGAAGCAACAGATCAACATTATTGAAGACCTTCCTCCACAGATGAAAAGAAAATTAGCGAAGGTGATAATACGATAGATAGGAGAGATTTATGAAACAACTATTAGACCACGATGGTATAAAAGTGAATAATTTATCTGTGTGCTTTAGAAGTCAAAGCCCGGGCCCTGCAGAGAGTAAAACAGCCCTGAAGTCCATCCACATTAAATCTGAATACATTTTCAATTTTGATTTCTCTTGTATCTTAAGCTACAACACTTGATCCCAACAACAGCAGGTTGAACGCATTAGGAAGGAATGTTATTGTATAAGCAATCCCTTCACTGGCTGAAACATCAGAGGGTCAGGGAAACATCTTTAAATGTCATTCTTCTGCGAATTTATTTTTGGAATTCTGGTCATAAAGCTGGGCTTGAATCTTCATGGATTCAATCTGGAGGCTGATAATCAATCATGCAATCAAAACCCCGTGATTGGCACACAGGTCAGTTTTTTTTAATGCCTGGGTAGGAGGTAGAAGCATGTAGGGGTTTGTGTGCTGCATAAAGCAACAGGGTGGTTTCTACAGGAGGAAATCAGAGACAGAACGAGGGAGATCTATTGCAAGAATCCCCCTTCCAGGCCACCCAGTGGGAAAGCCAACACAGAGATGACGAGGGCTGTCTCTGCTCTCGAGCTGAGTGTGGCACACAGAGCTGTGGCTCGGCTTCTCACTGAGGGTGTCCTCCTGCAGCCCCGTCCTGGAGTGTTCCCAGAAAGAAAGGAGAGAAGGAGCCAGGTTTGCTCCTCTGTGGTGTGAGTGGAGCATTTGCTTTGGTCTCTGCCTTACGCCTTCCTGGAGAAGAGGAACTGGCTCAGCCTCCATGAGAGACTTCCCCCAGATGTGGTAGCTGGAGCCACGGTGTGCAGAGACCTCAGGTCACCTGTCCCAGCTGTCACCCCGTGCTGATGCAGGCACACATGCCAGGCTGAGCATGAGGACGTGATCCCTGCGCCTGTGGCAAAGGCAGTGCGGGCAGCTGTGAGCAGAGGCGCTCAGGGCAGCCCAGATGTGCAGCACAGGGCAGATGGGCTTCCACAGGCAGAGATTTACGACTTACTGAAAAGCCCCGGTTCGATGGCTGCTTTTTCATTTCCTACAAATCTAATTATGGGAGAACAGAACTGATTCTGAACATATTTAGGGAATGGGCTTGTTGCTGTCTTTTTTTAAGTTTCCTTTGTTGTAGAAAGCGGCATGTTGGCTGAAAACATTCACATACTCTCTTGAGAAAACAAATCAAGTACCAACAGGAATGCAACAGCAATGGAAGAGCCTAATCCCTCACATGCTTCAGACAGCAGGTCTTCCTCCAGCCTGCAGTTACTGAGTGGATTATTCCCCATAACTGCAGATTATTCATGCACATAGGTGACTACAGAGGAAGGCTCCAGCTGAAAAAGACCCAGGTCCTGGCCAGACAGCCCTACACATCTACAAAGAAGCACACGGGGCTCTGACCAGGTCAGACAGGTGACTCCAGCAGAGATCAGCCCAACCTAAATGTCTCTCTTTAAATCTGATTTAACCATGGAACATCAAAAGAGAAACTTGCATTCCACAGTTCAGAGAAGAGAAATCAATCCTCCTTTTACCCTGAGCCATCTAGATTATTTTATAGGTTTTCTTAACATGGGTCAAAAATCAGCAGAAACTGAGGAGCGAAGCAAATCTACCCAACCAACAACTGGGCAGAAACTACCCCAGAAACTGCAGCTGACGTGAGCTACCAGGGGACACACAAAGAGAGAAGAGTCTGAATTGGAGTCACAGAGGAATACAGTCTACTTACACGGTGAGGGAGCTGAACTACCCCAATGGTGCCAGCTGCCCAGATAAAAATGATTAAAAGCAGCTCACATCCTAAAACTCACCAGGCACAACACACATACACAGACCAATTGAACAGAATGTCCTTTATAGCTGTTGAGAATATTTGAAAGATGTATGTATAGGCATGGCCATTGTTATTCAGACTTATTATTCACACAGGGGTAGTAAAACAACATCTTCTATCAGAAGCAGGGTCCTATTTTTCTGTTCTGAAAGAGAAAAATCCTGACTCAAAGTGAACCTTTTTATGGAGGAAGCAACAGTAAGATATGACAGGCACACAAAGATGCTTTGAGCAAGAAGGTTTATTAGCTGCTGCATAACAGGAGCAGCAACAATGGTATTAAAGAGGAACTGCATTTAGCATGAAGAGAAACCCTCATGCCTTGGGGTACAGGTCACAAACAGATGCCCGTTTAGAAGAGGTTGGTCCTTGGGCAGGTTCTTATCGGAGTGGAGCCTGTCCCTGGAGCATAGGACGCTGCCTGCTGGCAGAGCTGGGGGGACGAGTTAGTAGGACAATTGTTTTCATCTCGTCTGGGTCATTTTCAAAGTAAATGTCCCTCTAAAATTAATGTGGAGCTGGGAAAAAAAGCTTCTTTGCATTGTAGGTTAAGCAACAGTTGAGTCTCTGCTTCCTTAAAAATGATCTACCACCTGCTACTAATTTCCTTCTTTGTTATGAAAGCCATTGACTGCCTGAAGGAAAGGGGGAGAAGAAGCTGTTAAGCTGCACTCTACACAGAGCAAATGAGAACACAAATAGCAGGGGATGTGTGTTTTAATGAGCAAAAGAGGCATTGATCGGTTTCCTATTGCACTTGGGGCTGGTCCCAGAACACAGCAAGGGCCCAGAGCTCCTGCAGCTCCGCAGGACCTGCGGGCTGTCATCGTCCGCGGGGCTGCGGGAGGCTGCGATGGCACCGCGGACAGACGCTGCGCCCTCGGCTCGTCCGCCCCTTCCCTCGCACGGATGCCCAGCCCCACCTTTGGCACACGCGTCCTGCATCCCTCAGATCTTCCCCTGCCCCACTCACCTCAAGGGCCGCAGCGTCCTCAGCAGCCTCAGAACCCGCAGCATCCCCAGGATTTTTGTGCCGCTGTCTGACACCATCGAGACCAGGATGTCGATGACGGAGATGAGCACCAGCACCCCGTCCAGCACGTTCCAGCTGCTCTTCAGGTAGGCTTTCTCCCCAAAACACAAGCCTAGTGCCACCACCTGCCCAGACACCAAGTTGCAACAAATTATGACTGTAGCATCCAACGTGTTTGTCGCAGTTAGCAACCTGCTGAGAACGCGTTATTTACAGACACCAGGCTCTGAGTCTATTTGCTTCCCAGTACAGAAGCCTAATTAGACAAGCCAGCAAAGTGTTCCATTGAAAGAATTATGAAAATACCCCTGCAGAAACATCCCAGGTTGTCCCTTACAGCTCATGTACTTTTAATGCAGATAAACCTACCTGCACAAAACTGTTCCTAACACGTTTAGCTCTGGCATAAAAAAAATTTGATCATCTTTTATTCCTATAGACTGCAGGAGACAAGGCGCAGAGTGGCTGACCCAAGCAATCACGTACAAGCTTTGCAAATAAAGAAAGTAGAAAAACTTTCCAAAGAAAGAGCAATTGTTCAGTGAGATGATTATGAATTACACAGGAGAGATTTACAGCCATGGGTTTCTGAGCCTCCTGCCTCAAATCCAGCAAAGTGTTTCAACGTGCTTAAGTCTCTCTGTCCTCAGGAAAGCACACAGCAGCTTAGGTGGTTGAGGACAACTGGTTGTTGAAGACAATGGGACTTACATGCATGGTTGAAGTTAAGCATGTGCTCAAGAGCCTTGCTGAATAGGGCAGGATTGCTGAATTCAAGGATCCCATTGCTCCTATAATGGTGTAAATCAAGAGCAACTTCAGTGAAATTGTTCTGATGTAAAACGTGCTCGGAATAAGGCATGTAGTGGGCATCTGAGTATGATTTAGAAGAGGAAAATATACACCTCACTCGCAGCTGGTAGACCTAAGGGTTTTATCAGTCCACCACAATAAAAAACAACTAATATAATACAAGAACACTTATCCTCCATCTGCATTTACCTTAACTGTCATCTCAGTCAGGAAGATGACTGTAAAGATGTAGTTGGAGAGTGTTAGGAAAATCCGTTCCTACGAGAAAGAAAATGAGAGACAATGTTTTATAGCCTGCTCTCTGCAGCTGTGCACCCCCCCCGTGCATATTTGGGTGGTTGAAAACTGTTCTCCAAATTCTGTGCTGAAACAAGCCTTGGACTGTTTGCTCACAAAGAGGAGAAAATCCAAATATTCAGACAATAACTGCGTGGTTCAGCCCTGCCAGCACCCGGCTCTGTGTCAGCACCATGGACAGGGACAGCCGCCGGCACCTGCCCCCCAGACCCTCCCACGTGCCTCCAAACCCTCCCTAATTTCCCCCAAATCACCCTCCCCCCCACAGCGGAAACAGGGAGACGTGCCCTCCTTGAAACGTGCTTGACAAATCTCTACCTGCCTCTCACCTGCAGACATCACTGCACCGTGTAAATATCACTGAGCTCCCAATTCTCCTAGAAATTAAGTCAGTATTAGAGTGACAGAGCTGTGAGGCAGCAGGACCCGTGGGATGCTGAAGCACAGCTGGCATGAGTTGTCACAGCTCCAGCAAAGCCAGCAAAGCTCTGGGGGTTTATGCCAGCTGAGACCTGCTCCCAAAAGGTCCATTCTGTTGCCCAAAGCCACGGGCTGGACCTGGCGTGAAGCCCAACAGCCTCATTTGCCAGACCCCTGCACGATCCAGCAGACAGTGCCCTCCGCAGTGCCACCACTCAGCAAGAGCAGCTAGTGATTACAGATGAGCCCATGGACTGGTTCCCTATCTATAGTTAGCAGAAACCTTTCTTTTTAGTGATGATTATTAAATAAATTACACTTCTCCCTAATCTCTGGACAGCTTCTGATTCCCTGCACTGAGAAATGGACAGCAGAAGGCAGAGGCTGGAGGAACAATGATGCATGTGCACGTATGTATGAGCACATACAATTGGCCCCAGTCCTGCTTTTAACAATTCTGTATTTATTTCTGCCTCCCCCTACAGAGCAGTCCCATAAGAGATGCAGATCTCTCGCTCAAAATGAGATGCAATTTAAACAAGACAAAACACCTTGGCAACTCTCTCACTTGCCAGATCATGATTTACTGGAAGTGACTCAGGAACCACACAGCAGCTTGTTTCCATACAGGGTCCATAATTAATTAGGTCCTAGACCTGTACTGTGATTGCACGAGCTGTGATAGGAAACATCTCCGTTGTTAGCTGACTGCCACACAAAAGGCTGCTGTGGGGGGACAGGCACTGGGCAGGAGGGAGAGGACAGGGACCTGCTTGTGCAGCTGGAGATAAAACAGCAATAGCATGGAGGTGAGACTGAGGATACTGCATTCCTGCCTAGCAAGCATGTGGCTGTTTTGGAGGATAATCTCCCCGGTCCACGTCGTGCACTCTGCAGTGGGGAGCGCCTGCTGGCTCGCAACAGCACCCCCTGATCTGGTAAGCCAGCTAAAACTGGGGCAGGGACAGAGAACTCGCTTGAAGAGTTAGAAAATCCACAGCTCAGGGAAGCAAAGAACAATTATTTTAAACAACTCAACCTAAACTCACTCTCTCGTTTTCCAGATGAGCTCCATCTGCACAAGCAGGGCCCATGCACTCCTCCTGGCTCCCCTGCCCCACTGCTCAGCAATCCCCTCCTCCTCTGCAGCTCCCAGGCCATGGTCCAGCTCCCTCCTTACAACTGGATGGTCATGAACCTCACACCAGCCCGTCTCCTTTCCTCTCAGCCACTCTCCCAATACCAGGGGACACCACTGCTCCTCCTCTCCTATATGAAATACTGGGTTTGTGTGCTACAGGTCTTCGCTGTGGACTCCTCCAACCCACACACGTCACCCCATTTCCCTCCTTCTCTGTGTAACTGCAGCTCCTTTCGGAGCCAGTCTTGGGAGTGGTAACTCTCAGAGGACATAGCAAGGGGCTCCAAGGGAGCATTTAGGATTCTAAGGGAGGTTCTCAGGGTGCCCCATTTGGGGATAAGCAGCGTGATCTCTCCCTGCTACATCAGCTGGCAGGGAGCCCTGCTCTCTTCTTGCAGCTGCGAGCTGGTGCACGACTGTATGGGAACCGAAAAAAAAGTAAATTTAGGGGAAGGACTGCTGGGCAAACTGTTACAGTAAGAAGGACTACTAGGGAATGCTTAAAATAGGCACAGAGCAGCCTAGACTCCAGTTTTAAGGTCTTACATTGAAAATCCACAAAAATGAACAGCCTGACACGCCTACATCAACAAAACAGGATTCTATACGATTGTGATATGAGCAGTCTTGGGCGATAAATCAGCAAGAGCCCAGCGCATCTCAGCCCCAATCAATGCTAAAACAAAAGAGCAATAGGATGATTCTGCCCCTCTGATTGCTGGACGCTGGTGCTGTGAGGCTCCAGCTTGAGGAATCCTTACACAGCGCATTAGAACAAAGAGGTTCCCAGAACTGGCATTGCAGTGCCTGCATCAATTCAGTTTTTCTGGTGTCACAACAAAGCTGATACACAAAGGGGAGAGAAGAGTATGAAATGAACAGTTTCCCCCATTCCATTCGCACCACACATACGTGCCTGTGGGGAACAGATGGAAGAAGTGAACATTGTGTTGAGAGAGGAAAAGTGTTTGAAGGTTTCTCAGAGAAGGAAACTGAGACAGATGTCATGCTATGTCATGTGTTAAAACCTTGATCGTGCTTCCAGAAATGAGATGTTGGATATATTGCAGGCCATGATCTCCGCTCTTGTGCTTTGAAAGGAGACTGGGTAGGGGCCAGGAGAGTTGCTGCACCTAATTCAAAGGATACTCAGGGGGTGTTGGCACCTTCCCATTGTAAAAAGAGAAAGAAAACAAGACCAAGTGCACAGCAGTGGGGTCCAAGCCACGGGTGTTTGCTCCACGAGGAGCACAGGAAAGCCCCAGGAACTCACAGCGCTGTGAGGCTCAATTTTGGGTCGTTCCATGGCAATGGTAATGCAGTTCAGGAAAATGATCACCAAGACGACATGATCAAACATCTTGTGAGTGATGATTTTATTGCACATCAGACGGAATCTGTCAAGAGAGGGAAAAAAAGAGTAGACACAGACTAGCTATTAATGCTCAGCTGGCTGGGGAGACACGCAGCAGCTCGACGCAGAGCAGGGGAACAGAGCACTCTGCTTCCAAAGCAGATGAGCTCCAATCTCCCAATCCTCTCCCTGGCGCAGCCACATGCTGAGGGTAGATTGGGTTATGGACAGAAAGGGATCTGAGCTATGGAACTGAGCCAAAAATTTCAAGCCCTGGGAATGTTCGTAGGGGGCTTTGGTCACTTGGAATGGGGCAGCTGCTTCTGTGACTCGGACACACGGCCAGCTTTGGATCTGCCCCCTTACCTAGCTCCTGGTGCTCAGGTTTAGCTTAAATAAAGGAAGAAATACTCCCAGTAAGCCCATAAGGGTTGAATACGCACAGAACAAAGGGACAGAAGCTATTTATTGTGACAGATGGCTGTACACTGACCCAGGATTTATAATACCGTATTACATTTCCCAAAGTCTGTTTCTGAAAATCTCTCTAATCTTGGTATGAATGAACCTGAACGCTGTCCAGGGCCCTCAGCTCCAACACAGGAAACCCTCAGGCGCGTGGAACGCGTGGAACAGCACGGAGCTCAGCTGGCTCCACATGGCCAGGCTTTGGGAAGGGCAGAGCCGGGGCCTTTCAAGCAAGGAGAGGGTGTTCTCTGAGAGAAAGGGGAGGGGGAGGACAGAGAAGTTCAGCTGAGAGGCAGGCTGAGGAGGTCAGGGAGTCCTGACCTTTGCTGTGCTGTCAGTGTGCGGTGGGGCAAATCCAGATTTTTCTGCTTGACGCTGCACCTCTCCCCCTTGCTCCAAGCTCATCGCACTCCACCAAGCGAAAAACTTGCGGAGCACTGGCATCACTGCCAAAGCAAACGAGGAACCTGATGAAGCTGCAGCCATGCCCTGGGCTATGGGTCTTGACTGGACACTCCTGTGCCCTCTGCAGCCAGCAGCTGTTTGCTATTTGGCCCTGATGTCACGCTGGGGTGGGGGAAGGGCTGGGAGTTTTGTGGACTGACACACAGAGACCCATCTGGGATAAAGAGGCAGATGAGCCATTGTAACGAGGGCATGCAGCATTTCCATCCATGCCATCACACCACCAGTGCCCGGATGCCCTGCCTTACCTGGAGTGAGGGGCAAAGATGTAGATGGACCAGGAGTCCCTCTCTTTGCAGCAGGTGGGGAGCCGTGCCCGTACCCAGGCCTTCACGCGGTCCCTTTTGCTCTGGGGGTAAAACGCACAGAGTGGGAAGAAAACACAGAACTGTTAAAACAACAACCCCCCAAAACATCCACGGGAAGGCCTTGGGGCAGCTTTTCACTAAACACTTATCTTCAAGTGCTCAGTGAAGCTGAAATAAAATAACGTCCCCAGAAAAGACCCTGCTGGGCAGGGGAAGGAGCTCTGGCAGCCAGATGAGAGCTGTGCCAGCCCTGTGAGCTCCCAGGGCTTGATCTTGCTTCTTTCTCTGCACAGTAACTGCGCCTGGCACACAGTTTCCCAAGAGGACAAACATGATATATAAAAACCCTTGCCCAAAGGAATGATAACCCACTCAGTCCTTCCAAATACTTATCAAGTGCTTGCCTGAATCTTCTAAGGTATTTCGGGGAATTTTTGTGGAGTATTCTGTTTGGTTTTTTTAAAACAACATAGAATACTTATGTCAGAGCTTATAAAGGGAGCAGAGGGAGGGATTCCTGCTGCTTGCTGGGCCAAGCCCCGTGTCCATGCACCACTGGAAAGCTGAAGAAACCATTTGAGGCCCAAGTTTTGGCCCAGGAACACAAAGGTGATCGTCTGCCTCTCATTCAGCATGAACAGATTACATGGGAGATTATAAAGCCAGGAGGGAACACTGTGGTCAGCCTGACCTGCATGAACACGGGCCATCCAATTCCTGCAAATTAATTCCTACTTGAAACCCCAGCACATCCTCAGCCATGCATACTTGTGTTATGGACTGTCTGCAAGGTCATTTCAGGTCACAAGGGCAGACTGCAAAAGCCTGAGCCAACAAATCAACCACAAACATCAGAAACTGGATGCCGAGGGGAAGCCTCATCCTGGCTGCAACAGCTTCTGACTTAAGTTTATCACCTTCTCACCCACAGACCTCTAAAGGAAAACCAAGATCTTTAATCCCACTGGCAAAGCAGTGTTAGCACCCTGTGCATGGACAGCCATCAAAAGCCAGGCCAACATCTTGTCCACCACACCAGGTCTTCCCCAGCCCTTCCACATCGAAGCACCCGAAGATAAATGCACAGACTGATGGGTGCACTGTCACCAGAGTGCTTTGCAGATAAATAAAAACCAACTCCTGCTCTTTCATCAGCCTTATTTCTCTGCTACCACCCAGGCTTGGATGGGCAGACCTGAAAAATGGAAATATGGAAATACAGAAATATGACAGTGTGAGCTCTTTGAAGCTTCTCCTAGAGATTTCAGGGCCATGAAGGACAGTGCACGAACCACCTTCACACCCCAGGAGCCCCCGCACTCCAGGACTGAGGCACTTTCACTTATTTCATCTTGGAAACAGGGAGGGAGAATTCATTTTGAGGCAAACTGTCAGCACTTGAAGCACTCTGGACTGTAAAAGTGGGATTTGTTAGGGTAATTGAGCAGAGTGGAGGAAGTGCTTTCTCTTGCTATAGACACCCAGCCTGGGGTCTCATCAGTGATGGGGAATAATTGGTGTAGTGCCTGTTTTAATGAAAGCCCTTGGTGACGACCTGAACCCTTCAGAAAATGAAAATCACCTTGGGCAAATAAGAAGAAAAGTGTGAATACCAAAAAGAAAAGTTAGAGCTTTCTACTCTGCTCCTTCAGCCATCCATCCTTCCCTTAACTTCTACACACACAGACCATGCACTGCACACCAGCGGAGTTTTGGCTGTCTTGGATGTTCTCACATCCCTTTTCCAGCTTCAGGCAAGGAGTCAGAACTGCTCCCTTCTCTCTAAACTGTATTTAATAGAGCATGCATCCTTGGGGTTGTGTTATCCCTTCAAGCAGCCTGGTTAGTCTAATTATCCATAGATTTAACAAAGGTAAATAAATGGATAAAAATCGGGAGTCTGCTCAAAGCTGTGGTGAGAGCAGTGATTGCTACCCCAGCCTCTGGACGTGGAGTAATAGCTACAACGCAGCCCAGTTCATTTTGTGAGCTGGAAGGTTTCCAGAAGTATCTATTATTCAAAGCAGTTCTGGTATTTATCAAGGGGATTTGTAGTGAATGGTAATGCGTCAGCAGCACAGAATGCTTCTTTATATTCCTTTTGTCCAATTTTAATGCCAAAGATATTTTGGGGTTTGGCTAATTGTTGCAGCTTGCAGTTCATGGGCTAAATCAGATAACAAAGGCAAAAAGTGATCTTCCATCATGTCTCACTATTCAGTGGGTTACAGTGAGGGCGAGCACCAGGGCTCGGCTGGGGCTGCCCTGAGCAGGGCCAAGTACATCCCCAGAAACCTAAACTCAGAGCAATTACTCTGTGTTTCCACCAGTGGAACAGCGCAGTTCAGTGAAGTTGAGCCAAATGTAAGGTATTTGTGGAATAAAGCTCGAGTGTTTCCAGCCTCAGCCCCGTCCCAGGCTTCCCCAGCGGGGTCCAGGCAGGCTCCGAGTGCTGACAATGGGGCTGATTGCTGTTCAAGCCCGCATTATGCTCCAAGTGAGATATCAATTATGTGGCTTAAATCACATCTATTCGTTCATAAACCACACCTGGATAGGATGAATAAAGATGTGGGGGGAGAAGAAAACTAATCTTTAATTCAGTTGCCAGTGACTTGGACAAAACTGCCTGGGTAAGCCCACTCCAACCCCTCAGCAGAGGCAGCAGGAGCCAGGACGTGGGAAGATGCTGGGTGCTAACAGGCAGCAGTGGGGATGGAGCCCCTCAACCCCACACCAATGAGAGCTGCTGATAAATAGCTGGTTTTTTAATTATTATTTTTAGGAATTTCAGATGTTAATGCACTTCTGAGGGTAGGATGAAAGGCAGCTGGCAATAAAAGATGACTGATGTACTCCTCAGAGTAAGGGAGAGGCTTAGATTTATAAAAGATTTATTATAAGGACGGGGGAAAATGCTTAAAAATGCTCTGTGAGCGGCAGAGGACCTCCAGGCAAGCTGGAAGCTGCACAGAGGTGCTCGGGACATGATTATTTAATTTTAATGTGCAACAGGGACAGGCTGAGAGGGTTTGGGAGTGCCTGGAACACACCCCATAGAGAAAAAGTGGAACAGGCAAAGGGAAAGGAGCTGCAATAGCAAAATGCAGTGAGGTTTTGGGGAGGAGGGGATACATTGGTTGCATATTCAATATTTCCCTTACTTTCTGCTGTGAGCACTGAGCAATTTGGGTAGAAAGCACCCAAAAGCATCTAAAATCCAGCAGTTGGAAACAACAAAGTCCTGGCAGCAGATCCCTGATCCTGGTCACAGTCACATGAACCTAGGAAAGCTGCGGATTGCTCTCTCTGTGAGAGACTCCTTGACTGCAGTGATGCAATAAAGAACAGATTTCAGCCCCCTGGTTTCCTAGTTCTGGGGAGAGAAGCTTCCAGGGGTCTGATTCTGGCCCATCAGAGGGATGGGAATTCAGAATAAACTCATCGAAGGCAGCAGAGCTGCACTAATGTAGGGGTAGCCTGGGAAATCCAGATGAAGCCTTTGCTCTTCCTTTAATTTCTGCACAGAGATAATCAAATCCAGGCAGCAAGCAGGGATGCAAAGCTTTGATGCAAAAGGGCATATTTAGGATTACTTTGATCTGAGTAACAGTCAAATTCTTCTCTTCTTTTGCTCATGGGGAGTTTTGTATTTCATTTTTTTTCCATTTAAAATGCAATTTTTTCCCACCTGACTTTGTCAAGGCTAATTTAGGAGCAAAGTTTCCCCCCAGATGTCAGGAGGGAATCCCAAAGGGAAGCTCTGCAAACCTGGGGGCTCATTTTGCTCATCTAAGCAATATTTTCTGATCCATCTGGTTTAGTGATTTGCAGTGAAGACATATTTCAGAGCACGGGGAAAGGCACCAGCCAGCTGCAGGTGTCCCAGCTGGCCTTCCCATGGGCAGGGATGTAATTCATTTCCCCTATTCTGTCAATTTTTCCCCTTGGCATTTGCTTCTGCCCATTCCATGGGAGGATATTGAGGTGATTACACCCTCCATGGCCAGACCTTAGTGCACAGAGAATGATGTTTGGTTTATGCCAAAAACAGCTAATAAAAATTAAAACTCTTATTCAACAGCTCATTGTCAGCACTGGCTAGGAGAGGAGGGACACATCTCATCACACCACACCCAGCACACGGGGGACTGCTGGCTTTGATCCTGGGGAGGAAAAAGGAAGGGAGTGGTGGGATGATTTGACCAGGTGAGCTGGAAAAGTAGCAGATGTTGGAGCATGGGAAAAAAATCCCCAGCTAGCAATAAAGAGAATGGTCTCTTGAACGCTTTTAATAGTGGGGATTTTTTCCAAAAATAATTACTGCTCCTTTTCTCAAAAATTAAATTTATTTTATGGAAGTTAAAAAGCAGGTTAAGACAATGAGTAAAAATCCCAGGCTGAGGATCCATGCTGGAGATGTGATGGGATAATGGCTTTTTGCAAAGGCGGCTCACGGCCGAGTGACTCTGTTCTGCCAGCACCAACTCTCCTTCTCCTCCCGTGAGGAACAGAGAACTCTGGAGCCAACACCGCCTTTCGCATCCCTTCCCATGATCCCAATCCCATTTTCATTCAATAAACTCAGTGAAAAAGAGTAAAATCACATCCATAATGCACAGCTTTCCTGTTCTCAGAACAGCCCCTGCTACCATCACGTGTCTCTACCCAAACCCCATCTGCTCCCCCAACAGAAAGTCACCCCTGGGGATGACACATCCGACCACTGCACTTTTAAATCCGGGAACAAGGTATAATCAAACAAAGGGATAACCTGGGAAGAGCAGGAAACACTCCAAAACTGGTCCCAGTGCACACGTGACAGCCGGATCTGCGACACCCCCGTGCCCAACTCAAGCCCCACTCTGCCAGTCATGCAAACAACTCTGGAAAAGCAGCCAGATTCCCTTTTTTCCCCCTTCAGATACAAACATCCATGTGAAAAAAGGATCAGGAACCCTCATCCCTGCCCTGCACTAGCAGTCTTTTCAGCTAATATTTCCTAAATGACACTTTTCAGGCCTGTGAAAGAGACACTCATTGGTGAAATACCTCTTCAAATGGAAATTAATACAGAGCCTCTGAAATTACCACCATCTCCATGGAACTAATGCTGCTATGGGAGTGGGGGGCCAAGCCCTGCTCTTTCTTTGCCTACAGAAGTTTTCTGCTGCTGGTGTAGGGGGCAAAAAACTGAATAATAGTTGGAAAGCATGGAGAGTTACTTGTTTTGCTTTAAAAAAAAAAGAAAAGAAAATTAACCCAGAAAAGCATGTATTTCCAATAGCCTTCACTCTGCACGATTTAGTGGAACCTGGGCAGTTTTGCCCCGATGTCTCCACCATGAGCCATCTGATATACACACTGTAATACTTACTTGGATACCAATCCCATTTCTGAGAGCATCCACTGCCCAGAGACCTTCTGGGTGACTCTGGTCTGGTGGTGATGGTGAGACCTAATCCCTTCCGCACCCACTTGTGCACTCCTGAGACGGTGACAAGCTTTGTTTCGACAAGTCAAGAAGCCCAAAATGAGCACGTGGCACTGCCTTACCATGTTGCCTTCATCATCGCCATCATCACCGTCCTGGTGGGGCTCATCCAGGTGGAGCTGGTGCAGCAGCAGACCCGGAGAGGTCCTCCCATTGCAGTCCTGGTGCTCGGAGACAGAGGTTCTGGTGCTGTGCATGCTGCTGGTCCGGTACAGGGAAGGCACCTGCAGAGTATCCTGGAGGTCAAAGGACCCTTTTGTTTCCAGCGACTCCATGCGGTGAGGCAAAGAGCCGTTGAAGCTGCCGGCCCGGCTGGAGCGCTCCTCATCCGAGCTGTCCCCCTCCTCCGAGCTCTCCTTGCCCTCCCCGGACAGGAGCGACCTGCGCTCGCCGCTCTGCCCGCGGCGCTTCAGGCTGGGGGCCCGGCCGATGCTGTTCCAGCTGGAGCGGCGGCTGTTCCAGGCGCTGCTGGCACGCCAGGGACTGTGCGGGGAGCTGCGGGCGCTGGGCTGCGGGAACGACAGGGACAGGGACGGGGAGCGCATCAGCCCCGAGCCACCCGCCCCGGGCCGGCGGGGGCGGCGGGACGGACAGACAGCCCCACGGACGCGCGGAACATCCGCAGGAGGAGGTGATGCGAGTACCGGGGACTTGAGCTCGTGGGCGGCCACGGGGTCCACGGCGACGCCGCTGGCCCGGCGGGACTCGTGGCCCTGCGCCGCATCCCCGAACACGGCGCTCTTGGGCATGGGCATGGGCGTGGCGGCCGTGTGAATGATGAGCGGCGGCGTCAGGCTCTTCTTCAGCTCGGGGTGGTCGCTCAGGGCCGTCACTGGAAGACACGAGCGGGTTTTAGGTGTCACACCTCGAAGGGGGAACGCCTGCAGCCTGCTGGTGGGCAGGCAAAGCTGCTGCGCGGAGAGGGCTCTGCTCTGAGCATCAGGGGGATGTGGGCCAAAAAAGCCCTTCTGGAGAATTGGGTCGTGCAGCCCAGCAGGGAAGTGTCAAACGGGAACGGGGTCAGGCGTCAATGGCATCAGGTGTCGATGGCAGAGGAGAGCACACCCAAAATGTCACCTGCTGCTCCTCAACCTCCAATCAACACCCACCAGTTCCAACCCTGGGAACTTCCTCCGCCCGCTCCCTCCATCCTCCTCCTCTAAACTCCTCCAGCAGAGACACCCCAGGAGCCCAGACCTCGGGCTTGGTGGGGAAATTACAATTCGAATGCAGTCATGTCTCTCCCTGCCTGCGTCCCACAGTCCCACCCCAAGCCTGCTGCAAAGTCAAGCATGACACAGCTGGGACTGTAGCATTCCCTCTAGGAGGGTTTTTCCCTTTCGAGCACACTGTTTTCACAGCAAAGCAAGGTTTCTCTGGAAAGGCCTGTCCTCCCAGGGTTATTACTCACAGGCTGGATTTGACAAGTTTTTCTGAAGTCCTCCCTCCTCTTCCAGGCTGTGGGGGAAGAGATCCCCCTCGGAATCGGACTTGGAAGCATCACCCTGGAGCAAAACAGAAAGCTTCAGCAAGGAGGCTGAGGGGCCACAGCGCACGGACAGCCCTCTGCAAATATGGATTCCCGTGTCCAACACCACACCTACAGATCCACTGAACTTGGTACCACGATGCAACATCACCTTCCACAAAATGACGCATGCACAGATTTATACCACAGACTAATTAACCTCCTACCAGGAAGACGGATTGCCTCTGGCTCCAAACACGGTCCCAGAAAGGGATCAGGAAAAAAACCAAACTGTTGCTTAATTTTTGCTGCTGGAATTGCACATGTGGCAGATGTTAGGGAAGGACCGATACTGACAAGCAATTTGAAGACAAAAGATGATCCTACTAATGTCTCTGAATTTATACACCTAAAACTCCCTGGGTGTGCCTCTTTCTAGTGATGCTTTGATGGAGCAATCTAGGTCTCAGAAAGGGCACAACAGACCCCGAATTTCCAAAGTGACAAATGTGATGTGTCCATGGATGCCCCATCAGCACAGAGAAGATCCAGGTGGCAGAACCCAACATCGACTGCCACAAGGGACCCTTTCCCTCCCAGCTGCCACACACGAGAGGAGCAGGAGTTTTGGGGATTTACGCTGGATCATTTGGGGGGTTTAAATTCTGCTGTATCATTTCGAACGTCGGTGGTTGAGCGAGACCTGCCTGCTCTGACAGGTGCCCATCCTCAGGCAGAGGAAGATGATGCTGACCATTGTTCTCTCCGTGGTGCCTGGGCTCGTGCTCGGCCTTGTGGCACAGACCCTGATTCTGTCCATTGGCACTGCAGAAAGGCGCTTAGGGTGTGGTATAGTCAGGGTACACCTAAGAGGGGCAGAGGTGCTCGCCAGAACGATCGATACCCATCCAAAAAGAGGAGGATTCATGGCTGAAACCACTGCTCTGGCAAAGGGCACCAAGCCCTGTCACAATGGAGGAGAGGTGGGAAGGGGGGGGAAGATGCTGGGATGGGAGAAGCCAAGCAGACCCTCACTTTAGCAGTGAGAGCCCAGGAGCCCCAGAAAACCCCACCAAGGCTAAGCTGCATCCCCAGGAGCCCTGGCCAGCACTGCTGAGGTTTGGTGCTTGGGTACCCATTGATTGTAAAATCTCAGAAGGACCCCAGCATGGGACAGGAGGAAGAGATGAATCCAACACAGGTCAGTGCCCACATCTCATTATTAAGCAAAACCCCAGAGGGATGAACGCCAATACTCCCCCTCCTATTTAGTGTGGGGTCACTAAACTATTAAAGATATTTTTTCCAGGCAGGCTGGACACTCAGACATATTTTTAAGGCAAAAGAGAGTGTGACGTGAAGTGTTGGCTCAAAATTTCCCCTCCTGAGGATCCAGGACTTCTGTACTTTTCAGGGAAGCTCCTCCTGCAGGACGCAGTCTGAGAAGGTCAGGAATGCACCTTGCAAGGGAGAGCAGTAAAGTCAGGCTGGCCTGAGCATTGCTGGAGTCAGATCCAGTCTCTGTGGGAACAGGGGCTCCAGTTGGCCCCAGGAACGCTCCCCACAGAGGCTCCCAGCTCAGCCTGTCAGCGGGCCTGCCAGGAATTACTCATTCTCCCTAATGGGTTATTAAAAAGAAATAAATAATGGGAAGAATTTTACGTGATTTGTATTCCTGGAGTGCTCTTCAACAGCCCTAAGGAAAGTTTTAAGGGGGCACAATGAAACGTGTGCCGAGAGGGAAAAGCAGAGCTGTGTGGGGACTTCCCACCCCCTTCCCCAGCACCAAACCCCATGTCTGGAGGGCAGTGAGCATCCCCTCCCAAACACCACGTGCCAGACTCAGGACGGTGCAGGCAAACATCTCGCAGCCGGTGCTGCTGCCCGTTACCTGTTCTTGCACTCCCAGTTTGCCTTTCTGGATAGAAAAGGGGTTATGAGAGAACAGGGAGTTAAAATCCTTTTGGGAAACGAGGGTATATCAAGCTGGACCAGGCAGTACAACGACTAAACCAGCCTGTACCAAAAGGGACTGACACACTGGGATATGAGGGGAAAGGGCTTTTGGGCTGAGAGAAAAGCCAGGCTTCTTGGAAAGGACAGAAAGGGAAGGGAGTGGTAAAGAGAGAGGTGAGGTTGGCAGAAGGGTGAGGTTTGTGGTGTGCTGTGCTCCGGAGATCCACGGCTTCCTCGGACCTGAACGGGACCATTTCTCATCCTGTAACGTGGCACGGCGATCTCAGCACTCCCAGCAGCCTTTCTGGGACACGCCACTGCTGCCATCCTACCCTGTCCTGCAGAGCCCAGGGCTCCCACGCACACGTCAACACACACACACCTATCAAAACAGGTTTGATTCCAGGTCCCTTCACTCCCGGGCATCCTCCCCCGCCTGAAGGAGGGAGCCTTGGCAGGTGTGCCCAGCAATCAGCATCACCACCCACGTCCCCGGGGAGGTCCCCAGGATGTGACTGTGCCGTGGAGGCTGTGACAGCCCCGTGGGGAGCCTTCCCCAGGGCAGGCATCCAGAAAGGGGTCAGCGAGAGCTGGTGGCTGGAGCCACGTCAACCACTTCAAAGCACCCACCTTAATTTACCTGGGTCCCTCAAAGAAGGAAGGGACTTAAAATCAGGGCTGACTCGACAATGAGGGTGATGAAAAGGAAAGAAAAACTAAAAAACACTTCCAAAACACCCAAATAAACCCCAAAAGAATGACAGCTACTATGATGAGAACAGCATCACAGTGTGTGACCAGGCACCACGAGAGAGACAAGCACGGTGGCAGTGGGATGTGCTGTACGTACCCCCGACGAGTCGACAGGCAGCTGAATACAGCTTAACTGCCCACTCGCTTCTTCTCGCTTGGAGATCTCCTGAAGGAGAAATCGGGGGAGGGAGGGGGAAGGAAGGGGAAGGTGGGGTTCAATTTTCACAGCTTCAACAGCAGGACTGAGTGGGGAATCAAAAAACACACGAGAAGAGGCAGGGAAGCAGAGGGGAAGGGGGAGAAGGGTAGTGTGTGGCCACAATGGAGAGCCAGGCACTGGATCCATTCCGCTCAGCACAGGGGAAGAGTGGGAGATCTCAGGTAGAAAGAAGCCCTTTGAAGGGACCAGCTTTACACCCTTTAAATTAAGTGTTTCGAACAGAGCTTGCTTCAGCTTCTAAGTGATAATTGTGCTAATGAAACACCAGCTAATTATTGAAAATATGGGGGTTTTTTTTGCAGCTGTATAATAGCATCTTTATTTATTACGCCTTCATTAAGCAGCAATGGAGGCTTTTAATGAATGTTTGATTAACACAATATCAGTCCTCTTGCAGGTGAAATACCTAATTTAAGGAGAGACAGTCTGCTGTGAGTTCAGATCCCACCTCAGCCCTGTTAGTGGAGGCACCCATTTAAATCAGCAGTTTAAACCAGGGGTCTGCAGCCAGGGGGGCACAGCCCCATCCTGGGAAATTCTGTCACACCCATAACTCTAACATTCCACAGCACCAGAAGTCGGCCTTTCCCTGCCCACTTGGAAAACAGACATCATTTTTCACCTTGTTGTGTTTCCCCTTGTTCAGGGGTGGCTCTCCCAATATTCCTCAGCACTTTTCACCAGTGTGGCAGTGCCTGGTCCTGTCCCATGGGGCAGCAGGAGGTTCCATGCTGCAGCAGGAGATTGTTCCATTGTAAATTTCTTGCCTACAGGGCAATGGATCTTTCCACTGGTGGCTAAAAGGTTACAAAACTCATCCCCGCCTAGGCTGGGATGAGGAGTTTAAGGACCTGCCAGCAATGTGATGGACACTTAACTTAAAGTCTTTGCTTGTAACAGAGAGAGACATGGAAAAGCCATCGAAAGGGAAAAGATGGAAACTTTTTCCTTTCACAGGGAAAATCCCACTGAAGCCAGCAGGAATGCAATAGGCAAGGGATGCAAAAAAAAACCACCGTCCAAAATCTCCCCTGCAGGAGAAGGGACTGTTCCCTCTGGTGAAAGCCCAGAAGAAGTTGAACACCCGTATTTCCCCAAGGATGCTACCTCCAGGGAGCAGGTAGTGTCCTGCAGAGAAACAGATGGAGAGGCTGGAGGAGCTGGGGTGCCAGGGAGGGAGTAGGGCACAAAGGAGGGGAAGGATCAAACCCATGAGCGAGGACAGATGGGGACGACAGGACACGAACTGAGAGGATTACCAATGGAAGAATACGCCTTGGAGATAATACTATTAGGAATTCCCTCAGGAGAGGAGCTTTATGCCTGACTAAGAAGAGTCATTCCTTGCTTCAGAGAGAAGTCTCCAAGGCAGGGACCTGAGTGGTCAGGCAGCAATTTCCAGTTAACAGCTTGATCAAACAGAGTCCCCTGCTCGCCTTCCTCGCACCTACACCAGGGTCCAGTTCAATCAGGGAACGTGCAGTCAAAAATAACCACATGGTAAAAAGTCCTGCCTGTGCCTTTTGCATGAGAGAAGCTGGTTACCAAATTAAAGGAAAAAATGGGGAAAAACCCCACCTCAATCCTGTGAAATATATTGCTCCGTATTTAAAGTTTGGAAGAGGCCCTTTTAGTTTTTCAGCTGCTTATAGTCATCTGCTGCCTGGCAACTGGGGCTGCAAAGCCATGCACTAAAATTAACGAGGTGCTTGTGGATTGAGGAAAGGCACTCAAGGACCAGGGAGATAAAGGCAGCAGCCCCAGGATTGTGTTTCAGCCCAGAAATCTGAAGGAGAATGGAAAAAAAAACCCCAACAAACTCAACTCAGAAGAGTCAAGTGCAGACATGGGCGGGAGACGCCGGGGTTTGTTTACAGCGAGAGATGATCTCTCTATTAATTCTGCTTAGGAGAGGATCCTCTCTGTGCTGGCTTGCAAAAACCAGAACGGGATCTGCTCGCAAAGCTACACGCCAGCAAAGCTGAATGAACATAAACCAGCAAGGCCAGACCTGGGGCCTGAGCTCCAGAGACATTTGTTCCCTGCAACCTGGGTTGAGCCAAGAGATCTCTTGGTGCCACTGCACTTTACTGGAAGAATGTAGAGAACTCAGAATAATTCCGAGGATGTGGAAGGAAGATTAGTATTGAAAAGCTATCATCAAAGGCTGAGATATAAAACAGCAGTGTAATCAGAGTCACAAATTAGAGAAATATGGTGTGAGTTTGTTAAAATTGCCATGGCTGTGCAGGTAAACCAGGTTTGGTCTTTGGGGGCTGCGCGGGTTCCGGGTCTCTCTGCTCGCCTCAATACTGGCATGAGCATCACTGGCTTCAGGCTGCCCCAGTGCTGTCCCAAATCTGAGGTTCCTCCCCGATTTACACAGCACTTAGAGCACATTTCAGCTTACACAGATATCCTGGAGCTGGCTCAGACCAGCCCAGCGCTGCTCTGGCAGAGGACACACGGGGGCAGTTGATGGGGCAGCCCTGCTGCAGAAAACAGCCAAGAGCAAATTTGAGGAGTGCTGCAGGCACTTCCCTGACTTCCCCAGGGTAGCCATACCCTCAAGGACATCATTGCTGGAATAAAACCACAAGACATTAAGCCAGGCCATGACTTTACAGGGAGCTGTACCATGGCACAGCTGGCCACAGCGCAAGGGATAATTTGCTGCCCAGGAAGAGGCATGCTGCAGTGGTGGAGCAGGAGTGTGCTCCAGCAGGGAAAACCAGGCTGAGCCAAGCAGCAGAGGAGTCGGCCTCCCTTAAGGGCCAGGGGCTGGCCAAGGGGCTGCTGCATTTAAAGGCTGTATCCTTTTCTCTGCACAGTGGGTGCACCAGGTGATCTCCTGTGCTGCTGACCTTCAAAGATCAATTTGCCAGATTGAACAAAGGTTGGGTTTCGAAGCTGTCACCAGGAGCAGACAAGGAGCTTTGTACCTCTTCTCACTCAGGCAGGGGAACATTTTTGCTATTCGAGAGAACTGGGCAAGGGAACATTCTGCTCTTCAAGAGAACCCGGCGGTGGTTTTCCCTTTGGCTGAACGGTGGGGGGCATTTATAGACAGAAGCAGCTACAACAGTAACAATTAAAAAAGAAAAGCACCAACATGGAGAGAGAGATGATACAAAAAAAAGTATTTCTTCTTGCTATGTCCTGGTTTGACTCCATTAATTTAACTCCAAACTTCAAAACTAGTAATGATAATAAAAAAAGTTCTGTTCGTAGGGTGGCAGCCTACTATAATACACATGCAACAAATCTTAAGTAGTATTTATCCACCACAGAATGCTTTTAAAAATCAGAGATAGTGTGTAGAAGCACAGCCCATACAAGGAGACCCCAGTGAGGAGTTTTAGGTTATATTTACCTCTCCAACCAACCCCTTGGGCAGGGTGTAAGGGTTCCCTCCCCTTCTGGGGGTTCTTGAACAGCTGGAAAACCTTTGCAGGGAGTGGGTGGGCATCACAGGTCCCCCACTCCGAGGGGGACCAGGTGACATGCACACCTACTCCGAGTTAGACAGTTGGATGGAAAAAAAGGTTGAGCTCAAGCCTACATGCCCCTCAAAGCCTCCAGCAACGCAGGGTGTCTCATGGAAGCTCCCCTTGCGAGGAAGCAGATGGCAGAGACCTGAAATCATGTCCTTTAAAATATGCAGAGCATTGCAGGGCTGGAAACTGGAAGAGCTCCATGAATGCATACCATGAAAAAAGATAATTGTGCCACTAATCTCTTACCAGCCTGTGTAAGTTTTCAGGAGGGGCCTTTAATCTGGATGACAAACACGGTGAAAACTGTTTCAAAGAGACTGTCATAGCAGCGATCCCATCCGCAGTGCCTGACTCACCCCTCAATTCCCACTCCTGCATTAATGCTAACAATGCTTTTCATTTAAGCCTTTCATTTAGAGGGTTTGCTGTATTAAATTGCACCATGGCTACGGAAACAAAAAAAAGAAGAAAAAAAAATAAGTAGAAGACCTAATATTTTACCCAACTTTTTTCCCATACCACTTCTGTCAAGGTATTGCTGTCCACCTCAGAAACCAGATTTCAGGATCTGGAGGCCCTGAAACTTGAGAAGAAAGCAAAGACACGAGCATGAGGACATTACCTCTGTCTGGAAACCCTCTACCAGGATGGCCACCAGCAGATTAAAAAGAACGTAATTCCCAAACGTCATGAGAGCGATGAAGTAGAGAGCAGCCCAGGATGAGGTGGAGGCCATGCCATTGTAAAGGACCTTGTTCCAGTCTTCCTGGGTCAAAATCTGCAGAGGAAGGGTATCAGGACTATGGAGATGCTGGAGGATAGCATGCTGGGTATCCATGCTCTGGATAGGCCAGACAAGCATCCTGCTTTTAGGGTATCCACTGTAGCTGAAAGCACAAGAGGATAAATCCCTTCTGAGCCAGAGAAAAGAGAGGAGCAGAGTGACTGTGATTCCCAACCACCAGCAAGGACCCTGTGCAAACTGCCCTGACTGTCCCCCACGTGCAGGGACAGCCGTAAGGGAGGGTAACATCACACTGGCCAGACCTTTCCTTTGGCCAGCCAGAATGACTAGAAGTCCTTCACAGACCCCAGGGTTATGGGGCCCAGAGCTGCTGGAACAAAAACTTGCACATATCAGCTGTAAGGCAGATACCATTATTTGTTGAAATACCACTGCAAATGGTCCTGACCTCCTAATTTCCATCCTTTACATTTACTTTCACCCACCCAGTCCATACCCTGCAAACACAAGAGCCTCCTGCCTTGGCAGCCCCTCCTCACCAGGGCTCTGATTTAGTCTGGAAGACAGTCTGAAAGCCCCTGTCAACCTGCACTTGTGGTTTTGAGTCATCTCCTTTCCATGGCATGGAGTTTCACTAAGCTCTCGCGGATGTGTTGGAAAACAACCGCAGTCTTTGCAGTCCCAAAACGCCCATCAGTTGAGGCATTTTCCATTTTGTACCTGGAAAACGGTGACAATGGCCCAGAGCAAGGAGTCAAAGTTCTTCCTGTCGGGCAGAGTGTCACCATCCCGCTCCGAAGCGAACTTGCAGCCAAAGAGGTGCATCCCCAGGATGCTGCAAACGACAGGAAGCAGAGATCAGCAATGGCACCGCCACACAAAGCAGTAATCATACAGCACGGTGGCTGTCTCCCGATTTCACCTGGGCAATTCCTTTTTATGTTTCTTTAAAAAAGACGGATCCTTTGTTTGCTGAAAAACATGCTTTGAGATCACACAAACCAGCTGTGAATTTAGGTCAAACCTGTCAAGGAGTTTCAACCAAAAAGTATGTCTGCTCCTGATTTTTCTTCTGCTTGATTTTTTCTAAGTCAAAACATTGTCTTTCAACATTTTCTAAACAAAATGTTTTGACTTTCTGTTTTGCAATGACACATTTTCAGCAAAATATGCTTCAATTGAATTAGGAAGACAAAAAGGGTTTCTGTGAAATGCCTGAATAAGACATATCAGGGGACTCGAAACAGCTTTTTCAATTTTGACAGGAAAACAGAATACCTTTCATTATGGATAGATACTAAAAGAATAATCTGCTTTTCCCTGCTCTCTGCTAGTAACCTGAATAATCAAATTATTTGCAGCTCTACTGAGCACCACAGCTGCAAATGGCAGTTTTGGAGTCTCACTGGAAGAAGGGACATCATCCCTGGGAAGAGACTGGCTCTCTTCAGCCCTCCTAGTGCCTGCATTGCTCAAACACGACAGTTGGCTGTAGAAGGAGAAAGGCTCTTCTCAAAATCTAGACCAAAATCTAAAAATACAGGGCTACGCCAACCCTGTTTCTAACATTTCTACTCGTCTGAAGACGAGGCCATGAAAAAGCACAAGCACCACCACAACTGACATTTCTTTAGGAACACCATCCTCTCCTTGGCAATATTTTTAGCACCAGGCTTTTTGATAGTTGGTAAGGAATGGGATTGCTGTCTTGGGGTGATGTCAAGGAACCATCCAGCCTGAAAGATTTTCTTTGTAAACCATTTTACAAGGACAACCATCCCATTTGGCCAGCTGAGAGAATTTAGGGCAGCACACCACAGCCAGCAATGCTGCTCCTGGGACCGTTCAGCTCAGCCATGTTCTGGTGTGGACCCTGTCACCTCCTCATGCCACCACGGGATGCCAGCTACAAACCCAGAGCAAGCTCAGGACAGGGAATTGGAAACGCTCACCTAAAGATGAAGATGAAGAGCATCAGCAGCATGCAGAAGGTGGCCACATTGTCCATGGTCTTCATGAGGACGACGAGCTGGCGTTGCAGGGCTGGCATGAAGCGCACCAGCTTCAGCACCCGCATGAGACGGAAGGTGCGCAGGACCGAGAGCCCCCCGCCCTGCTGGCCCACGATCTCCCACACGCTGAGGAGGACAAAAAATATCAATGCAAGACGACAGGACAAAGGCTAACTGCGAAGGCCCAGAGGAGAGGAAGCGAAGGGAAGGTGAAATTCAGAGAGAAGAGAGATGGAAAGTGGGCAGAGATGCGCTGCCAATGCCCGCGGTGATCTGGACTCTGTCCAGCCTTGCAAAGAGCAGAGCCCCACTTGAGTGTCAAAAATATGCCTGGAAATCAGTGACTGCAGCTGCAGGGGCAATTATAGCCTTTGCATGTGCCAAAGAAACAGATACTTAATCGGGCACTGGTTGTGCCATTTGGATCCCAGACTGTCCCAGGACATTGGGACTGATAGCTTTCTGTTCGGGCCTCTCTCTAAAATGACCATAAAATAATCCCAAGATATGTGTTAGCAATCATGTCTAAGTGCATTAATTACAGAGAGGAGTGTAAAGTGTCACAGGAAGGTATTTATGCCAACTCTCCATTACTTTCTGTTTAATTAAACAGCCAAATGAGGAGAAACACACATAAAGAAAGCTCAAGGTTTGTACCTAATCACCACAATGATCCCATCAAAGATGTTGTATGGATTCTTAATGTAGCCAAAAGGACCATAAACAAGGACTTTCAACAGCATCTCCAGGGCAAAGAGGCTTGTGAAGACGATGTTGCTGATCTCCAGGGCATTGGTAAGTTCCTCTGGCTGGGGAAAGAAGAGGAAGAAATTGAGAAAACAAACAGCACAGTTCCATATCCAAAAATCACACGTGGAAACACAACAAGCCCCAATACTACACGTGTGAGAATACAGATGCTAATGATGTGGTGAGAAAATGGCAATAGCTCACTCAAAGCCCAGGAGATGGAAGGAAAATACTATCAGAGTGTTTAAGGTTTAGAAGTCCATCGTAAATTCAGCAGGTAAATCTGGACATGGATTTCACGTTAATCAGAGCTTTAGCACCACCTCAGGAGGTTTAGGCAGAAGTGGCATATACTGAGGCTTAATGCTTTGACATCCCCCACGCTGCTTCTCCTTATGCAGAAGGGAAAGTCGGGCCATTTTCTCACATAAATATCCCTTTAGGGCCTGTCTTTTTATTTAGTACCTCATCAAAAGATTTGAGCTAAGATTTTTCAAAAGCAGAGATCTGAGGTGATATAACTGGAATGGCTCGAAAAAAATCTCATTATCAGGCAGCCCCAAATCTGCAGCTGAGGAAGGGCCAGATCCTGGCTGGGGGCTGCGGCAATCTGAAAACAGAGGTATGAAAAAAACCGCAAAAACTTAACAAACAGACTCCTGGTAGTCTTAGACCTAAATTAATACCTTTTATGTTTTTTTAGCACGTTTCACAGAGGGTTCCCAACAATGACTGCAGATGCCCAGTGCTTCGCTTTCCCCGACAGGTGGGCGGGCATTATCGGAAAACATATGGCAGAAGACAAAACCCGGCGGTGCAGTCTGTGTGGGATCAGTCAGTGGCAAAGACAGAATCCACATATCAGATCCCTTCTCCCCATTTAACCCCAACACACAACCACGGCTGCGTGCTTCTGCAGAAAGGCTTCATTAAAATCAGGAGCTGACATCCCGCTGGCAGATGGCGGTGGGGTCACAGCAGCAGCGCTGCGCTGGCGTGGGGGCAGGGGCTGGCACAGCTCACCAAACACCTCACACACACTGGTGATGCCTTAAGTTTTAACTTTCCTATTTTTCAGATCCTGTACTGCATTACTGTATAACTCTGAACTCCATATAAAGTGTCAGCAAGCTTTCTTCACATTTTTGTCAGACAAAACAATCCTTCCAGGCCTGAGAACCAAGGACCCTCTGCTTCAGGCCCCAAAAAGTATAAACAAAAGTGAATGGAGGGGGGGAAGCAAACCGGGGGAATATGACTTCATTACCTGAAGCAATAATTGGACAATTAACCTCTGATATGCAAACAGACCAAACTTACATCTGTCTGAGAAACTCATGACCATCGTCCATCCTGGGTGTAGCCTCTGCACTGCTCAAGATGTATCTATTGAAGACCTTTAATAAGTACCTACTTTATTCTTTTAACTCTGTCTAGCCTGTGTTCTAGGTAGCCATTCCAAGGCATCAGAGGCTGCCAGGCTCCCCTGGGGCAGTTTGGCACGGGCTGGTCCAAACCCCCACTTGTAACCACCCGTGTGGCTTTGGATGCCTGGACCATAACCACGGTGGGTCGCAGCCAGATGTGCACGCTCACGGCAGCCACGCTGCGAGCAGAAGACAACGTGCAACACATGCAGGTGAGTGCGCCTTCCACTCACGTGAAACACATTCATGACTGGCCAAAAACGTCCTGTGACAGACCAGGAGCTGCCACACCACAGCACAGGCTGTAAGGTTTGACTTGAGGTGACCCAACCCCCACGCCATGGCAACCACGAGAGCAGAGAGCTCAAGGGCAGGGCCAACACCAGGTCAACTGTGCTTCAGAGCCCCAAAAAACTACAGTGACCAAGGGGTTCATAGGTACATGCTGGCAAAAACCCCAGATAAATCCATCCAGGCATTCAAATCTTTGTTTCCAAGGGTTAAACTACCCAGGCCCAGCCTTTGCAGCTCACGTTCCTCCAACCCAGCTTGAGGGGAGACCCAAATTGGTGTGATGTTATCTCAGCATGGTAGTGAATCCCTGAGGACTTGCACGGATATTGGCAGGAGCTTCAGATGACACAGGATAGCAAAGGGGGAAACAGCAGCATTTAAAAGAAAATGTAATAAAAAAGTAAAAAAAAGAAGGTGTTGAACACGATTTATACCTCAAACATCCTCACTGAAGAACAGATCCCTTGGCTAGAGCTTGCCAAACACACCATGCACACAGTCCAAATCACCTGCTCGCTGAGCTACAGCTAAAATACAAATGCTGCGGCTCCCAATATTAAATTCAGCCACGGTTTAATGCTGTAATACCTATGGGAACAGTCAGACACAGGGTAATAAATAGGCCAAGAACTTATATGTCAAGCTGCACCTCAGGACAATTTGAAATAGCTGCAATTCTACATTACTCACAGAAAAATGCCAACTCATTCATGAGTGCCCCAGCGCCGAGGCAGGCTGTGCTGTTATCAGTACTGCAGTGATACGGCTGGAAAGGAGATGTGTTCCTGGAAGCTCTCCTTCTCATCCATCAGCACCACTAACCTGGACCCTGAAGGCTGATTTCCACTCCCTGTTCCCCCTCTGCAGTGGTGCTGCCAAATCTAACTGGCACAACCCAGCTAAACCCCTCACCCAGTGTCTCCCACAGTCACAACATCCCTTCTTTGTGGGGGCTGACATGGAAAATCCAACAGCCCTGGAAGGGATGACACGTTAATAGCATGGGTTAATGAAACTTTGGACTTCACGGGCACTTTCTGGTCAGAGATGTTGTTGGGATGTGCAGATCGGAATGGGAGGTGCTGGCAGGGCACAGCTGGGTGATGTGGGGACACAGAGGGGGAGCAGCACTCACACTGCCACTCTCCCAGGACCCCCAGCACACACTGAAGGGGCCCCTCTGGCCCATGGAATTTCCCTGCCAGACCACCCAGCTCAGGAGATATCAAACACCCAAACAGCCCTGGCACTGGCCTGTGAGGGCCATGGGTCAGTCCATGCTGACACAGCAGCAACAAATCCACCTGCCTCCCACTGCTTCATCCCAAAAAAGCTGCCTGCCCCTCACTCCTCCTCCACACACTCTTCTCCACTACTCTTGCAGGAAACAGTTTTTAATATCTGAGACACTGGGCAGACATAATAAAAATGAAGAGTGGGAACTCCTGAACCAGAGATGGGAATTAATATCCAAAAATCTAAGATTAATGGCCAAACTGGATTAAAAGAGAAAGGGGAAACTTCCGAGAAGAGAAGAGAAGAGAAGAGAAGAGAAGAGAAGAGAAGAGAAGAGAAGAGATTCCAGAACAGCCTGCAGCTCTGCTGGGGTGGGCAAGCTGAGCATCTACTGGAAGCAAACCCCACTCTGACCTGGCTGAAATTGGCTGAGTTATTTTGCTTTGGGAAACTATACATCCCTAAACAGTTGAGATGGGGTGATGCAAATTACTTGGGGGATTTCACAGCCGTCTGTGGAGTGGGGCATCCCCCCAAGACCCTCAGTCCCACGCAGGGGTCCCCAGGGCAGCTCATGAGTCCCCTGAAGCAGCTCATCATCCCTTTCAAGGGACACAGAGCTGCAGCTGGTCCATGGGGCACCCCTCCCATGAGCACCAGTGGGATTTATTTGCACCAAGAGAGGGGGGTTGTGATCATGATCCTGCCCCGGGGAATCCCAGCCAGGCAGTGGGGATTCAGACCCTTCTGAGAATGCCAGCTATGGGATTTTCATTCAGCCACAGATGTATATAGATACTAAGATTTTTTATAAGATGCTTCTACTCTAGAGAAATCACAAATATGTTGGAGACCTCTTTCCTGAGACATCATTACAGTACAGCAGGAATGTGATTTTCTCTCCTATGGGAATTGAAATTATCATCCCATCCCAAACAAGAATTCAGAATTTCAGACTTGGCAAACTAAAACACTGTCCACAAAATTTCAGAGGTTCTTCCCTCTATTTCAGTCCCCATTCCTTTATCCCTTTGCTCTGTACGGTAAATCAACCAAAATTAAAAAACATAAATAAAAGTCAGCTTGAAGAAGAACATGGAACTTTTTGTTCCCCAACTGTCCAAATGGACATTTCAAACACCTCAGACAACATATTCCAATAAAGTTGGGGGTTTTTTTGAGGCCAGTTCACTGAAACTGCTCCTCTCCCACGAACAGCTTCCAATGTGATAAACTGCCATCTTCTGACAATAATTGTCTAATCAAAACACTATCCACCAGCTCTAGATATGATGTACCTGAGAGAGTCACTGACTCCTGGCACACAACCAGCTCCACGGATCCTCGCTGGGCTGGGAGGAAAAGACATGGCAAAATCACTCAGATTTTCTCTCTGAGGGCCAGAACACAGCAGCTGGGGGAACTAACATCCTTCCTTTGACTAAATGATATATTGTGGGAAAAAAAACCCTCCAGGACCACCCCAAAAAGGACATTTTTCAGGAAGCAGAACCTGAGGTTTCTATGCAGCACAAAGCCTCTGCCCACCACCCCCATTACAGCACAGCTGCCACAGCCTCAGCTTCTCCATTAAAAGAAGAGTCTGCTAATTCTCTCATCAGTAGCAGCAGTGCCTAATTAAAAGGAAAGCATCCTATGATTAAACGAGCAACACTCAGAAAGAGCGAGATCCAAGCGTAATTCAACTGTGGTACAAAACACCAGCTCTGCCGACGAGCCCTTGGTAAATACCGAATTTTGTTTCCAGGACATCTCGCCTTGCTGGACACACAGATGTGTTGTCCTGGATAAATCATTCCCTGTTAGCCTTCTGTTTGTGTAGTGTCGATTTGCTGATGCACCAAACAGCACATTGACAAGCTGTGGCAGCACATGCCATCGGAGCAGACAGGGCAGCGCCGCTCCGAAAACACCGCGCGGCATCGGGGCAGCGCGGGGATGTGAGCTCCAGGCACCCACCCAGGCCTGACCCTGCCTGGCAGGGGCCAGCGTGGCAGCCAGGAGGGCATGCTCTGTGCACCCTGCCCGGAGGATTCGGGCACGGCCGTCCAGCACCAAGCAGGGCACTGCCTGGGGGGACAGGAGGAAGCAAGGGAAGGTGCCCCCAGAGCGCCTCAAGAGGTATCTCAAAGCTGGACCAGCACCTTGTCCTTTTTCAGCATTCAGAAATAGGCTGCAATGCATTTCTTTCTCTTTTTTTCCCCTATTTTTAAAGCTCAGTAGAAGCTCACGAGCGAGATTTCCGATGACAGAAAGGACATGCTCCATTTCCATGTGGGCACATGCCACTTGTCTCTGCACACGGGGCTCCAAGGTGTCTGCTGAGCAAGCAAGGCTCTGGGCTCACAGAGAGTAGGGAAGAAGGTGAGGACAGGAGATGGGGCCGTGTAACCCCGAGACCTGTGATCCCCAATTTCTGAAAAACAAGCCCTGCTGCTGGATGAAGTGCAACCAAGTGCCCTGTCAGACAGTGCCCAGAGCTTACGAGGCTTCCAACTCCTGCTTTCCTCCAGCTGTGACCCATTTGGGGCACAGGGTCTTCTTCATCATCATCATCAGACCTGCACGCAGCGCTGTGGGTACAGCTGGCACTGACCCATCCATCCCACACCCCCCCTGCACAGACAATGAGCTCCAGGCTGCGGCCAAGCCTGGTCTTGCCCAGCCCCTGCTCCTGGGATGCCAGCACAAAAGAGCAGAAGCACCCCAGGGTCCTTCCTCTCTATCTTGCTAACAATAAAACAGAAAAACCCACTCTGTCTCACCACAGCACAGAGCGAGCGATGGGACAGCCAGCCAGGAGGCAGATCCCTCCTGATCCCAAGGGATGTCTTTGGGATATCGCTCTGCTTCTGTGAGCAGATCCAGAAGACCGTGAAAACTTCTAAACCGTTCAAACTGCTGCAAGAATAAGACCTTTCTGAAATCATTACCATGGCAACTAGGAAAAATAACACAGAAAGAAAATAGCGACCTCAGCTATTTCACAGGAAACACCAACAATGTTTTACTGACTCATCACTTGCAGATTTCTAATATATATACATAAGACAGAAAATCAAATGGGTCACACAAAGATAGGATTTTCGACTCGACACTGCTCTGTTAAGATCCTCTCCACCCTCCATGTGAGTGCAGACACACAGCAGGTCTACCTCGAAACAGGAGCCAGACCACAAGTCCCGGGGCAAAATGCAAGAAATTCTGACAAACAGAAGCAGCTCTTAATTAACAAAATGAGGCGCCCTTTCTCTGCCCTCTCCCACGCTCAGTTCCCTATCACTGATAGCTCATGGCTGTGTCCTCACTCAACCCACAAGCCTTCTCCATGCACTGTCCCCATCACATCCCCCTTAATCCCCCTGTATCAGTGCACCCACCGAGCCACGACCGTCCAAAATACCACTGTGGTTCCCTTCAGTAAATACAGCTTCTGTTGGCTCCAGAGCTGCTTGCGACTCTATAAACAGAAATTCAATCCACACTTCATTGTCTTTGGGGCTCCTTAAAAGGTATCAGGCTTTAACTATTGTTCTGTGTCCAGCAGTGCAAACCTGAGTCATGCTTAATCGGGGTCTGATAGGCCTCCTCTACTTGTCCTTTGCCAAATTGGTTAAAGAAAACAATTCAGAAAGTAGCAGGATTGCAGCAGGTTTTGCTCTGCTCCTCCTGGGGCTGGAAACATGGAAAAGGGCAGCACGCTCACTGCTTAGTGGGCTGGAAGAGGACTGCTGGGATGTTCAGGATTTATAGGCATTTATTATAAGGAAATGACTTTGACAGACAAGTGAACAAGTCCAGCTACATCCCTTCACTGCATGGGAAAGAAGGATTTTCCTACAGGCTGAATGGAGGCTGAATATTTCATGCCACAGCAAGTAATGCTGTAAGAAAGAGAGGAAAGCAGCTTTCATTTCAGAGAAATCAGAGCTGTCTGCACAGGAGGGATTCCCCTTCCAGCACCTCTGCTAATCTCCTTGTCTTCCATCCAGCCTTCCCCATTCCAACCAACAAATGCCCCTTCCCACCCCACATCTGCAGAGGGAAGGAGCTGAGTCCTGTGGATGTGGAACCTCTTGGTGCAAGACCTTCCTCTCCAGCACATCTTTGTCGAGGAACCGTGGCAAACAACTGAATTCCCTGGCCCTGATTGCCCATACGGGGCTGCGTCCCCAGGCACCTCCTGTTTACCTGGAGAGCAGGGTGCAAATGAGGGAACGAGCCCCAAATTCGATGGAGAATTTCATCCACCCACCCTGAAGGGACCTGCCATGAACCATCACTGCCCAGACCCATAAACAGGGCCTGCAGACCACACCCTCCTTCAGCAAGTCCAGCAGCTGGGCTCTCTTCATCACTCTCAGGAGGCACAGCAGATATTCTTGCCTGAACTCCTTATCTCTCTCTCTGCTTGAGATTTCTGGATGAATATTATCCCAGAAAATGCAAGAAAAACATGAACTGGCTCATCCCTCGGCCCAGGTTTCGAAGGAGCTTAAAGTGAACAAAAGCTGCATTTCCACTTGGTCACACCTTGTAAGTACTTGAGATTTAAAGCCCTCTATTTCTGGTTAATCTAAACCAAGTCTGAAACTTATCTCCCCATTAGTACTTGAGAAGGGACCAGGGGGAGGGAGGAAATAAAAAGAGGGAAAGAAAAACACTGTCACTGTAGCGCTCCTGCACAGTTCTGCTGAACCTGGGTTTCTGATGCTGGTAACACTATCTCTAATGCTGACAGACATCCATGGGGGAAAAGCCGCTCATTTCCTCACATCAGCAAAAAACCAATTATAACAAAGAGCTGAAATCCAGCAGAGATGAGGGAAAAAGCTCTTGGCTCCTGTCCCCAGTCCCACTGGGGGCTGAGCAGGGTGGGAATGGGCTCTGTGAGGACACGAGTGGCAGCAGGGCAGAGTTGTGGGTGCCAACAGCATTGGGACAAACCTCTACCAGGAGAACCGGGAAAAAATATGGACTGATCCCTGGGAAAACACCAACAACCAGACGTGCTTACAGATGAAAGCATTTGCTGGTGCTAGCTGAGGGTGCTCAAGATGCTCTAGCTGAATTTCCTGTCTCCCACCCAAGGGGAACAACCACAATAATAAAAGAAGGAACAGAGAGAAATGCCTGGCTATCTGCAGAGAGCAGCGATTTTTCATCCACACAGGGATGAAGTGAGTTTTGAAAGTGCACATCATTTTCCCATTTCACCAAGCTGGAGTCTCTCCTCAGTGCTGCCTGAGCAGAGATAACACGAGGGTATGGATGGCAGCTGAAACAACAGCTGTAATGATAGGATCTAAGGCAGCCCGAGTATCTCCAGCCTCTGAACTAAATTAACAGGAAAGGATTGACACTTATGGTTCCCCAAGCAGGGAGCTGAAGAAAACTTTAGTACGTGTCAAGGAATCTATATAGGCTCATCCCTAAAGCATGCAGAGAACTGATTTATCTGATAAAAAAATAACCTTTCCAGTTGCATGAAATCTCATTTAATTTTCAAATAATTCAGTCTCCAGAACCAGGGTAAAGTCTCCTTTGCAGGCACAGCCCATTTTTTAATGACTAAGAGGACTATGGCATTTTTTACCCCTAGAAGAGCTTCACAAGTGACTCAATTAAAACATGCGAGTTCCTACAAGACCTCATAAACCCTTAAAATCCCCGAGAAGCAGAAGAACCCCCAAGGACCTCCCCAAGGTCCATAAAACGAATTACCCCCAATAACAAATAGAGAGCTGGTTTTGAAGTCGGTGATCCTAGCAATTAACAGCTCCGATGACTTCCATTAGCACTGACTCCTCCAGTCTCCAGCAACAAACCATTAATAAGAGTAATTTCTGCGTAAGCAGGACCTAATTGAATACAGCGCGTGCAAACCTATAGGGCACCTAATTTTCCTGCTGTGGGAGTGCCCCTTGCAGCTGGAGAGCTGAGGAATTAAGCTGATGGTAGCTCCGAGCCCTACGTTGGGCAAAGCCAGCAGGCACCGAGGGAGGGAAAAGCCTCGCTGAGCTGCCAAGGCTTTGATTGCTTGGCTAAGAGCAGCTGGCACAGGGCTGGAGGGATGTGTAATGGAGTTAAATAGAGATGCGGGATGTGCACCTGAGTGGAAATGGAGATACCTCTAGGAAGAGAAGACAGTGCATGAATGCGAGGCCTTGTGAGCTCCTGGGAAGAGCCCAGGGCAGATGGAGGTTTCCCAAGGAAAGGCTGTCTCAGAGATTCAAGGATGCACACACTTGTGTAAGTGCCCTTCTGAAACAAAGCCTAATGAATCAGACTCATACAGGGGAGTTTCTGACTTTCAAATCAGAAATTTCACCACAAAGATGGTTTGTACCATTCAGCTGGAGTGAGACAGCCAGGGTACAGGGTTCAGGGGTGGAGTGCCAGTTTGCATCAGTGTGTGATGCAGAGAGCCCCTGGTGCAGCACCAGCTGCTGCCTGGACACAGGACAGGTCTCTGAGTCCCTGCATTCGCAGGAAACAACTCAGAAGAGATTCAAGAGACACCAAAAATATTTTACAAAACAAAAGGATTCCCTTCCTTCCTGACCTGGAGACCTGACACAAATCCATGCGCATCAAAGAAGCCAAAATATGTGTGTCCTGGACTGAGCTGGCACGGAGCCACAGAGGCTGGAAGGGACACGGTGCTGCCTACGGCTGCCCTACGCAGCCAGACAAGGGTGAGCTGAGACCAACCCCCGGACCTGCCACGGCCTCCTGAGGAGCTCAACGAGCACTGGGCAAGATCTCGTTTTGGCCCACAGGGATGGGCAAGGGAGCAGCCTCCACACACCTGACAAATCTGCTGCTGCCATCCACCAGCAGCAAAACATTCAACTGGCCTTGAAACTGGTGAGGATTGGGATGCTCTTGACCAACAAGTCCTGGCAGCAAAGTACTTCTCATCCCAAAGATGCCCCTGTCTTTTGAGGCAGTGCTCATACAGGGATCCAGGCCTGCTACTCTCCAGCCTGCCCAGAACTTTGGACACGCAAGCACCCTGAGACCTGGGGCACCAGCCTGCCACATCCCCACTGCCCAGTTCCCTCACACCATTTCTCCACAGAACAGTTTTCCTCCCACATGGAGAAATCAATCAGTGGGTGTCATGACAGCTAATAATTTCCAGTTACCTTCTTCCCTGCACATTGAATTCAGGCAGAAGAGAAGTACATAAATACCATTTGGGTGACTATTATTAATGCTTGAACCTGCAGCCTAATGGTTGCTCCATGCTGGCAGGTTTTCTAACCCTTCACCTCCCCTCTCCATCATCCTGGATACCTAAAAATTTCATGTTCTCTGATGCTGATTAAGACAACCCTCATGTTCTCGAGCCTTGACTGTTTACATAAATAGACACTTTAATGCATTTTGCCAGCAAGGTTTCCTTTGACTCCTTGGCACAGATGGTTGATATTTCCGTGCTGCAGCAGCTATTAGATTGTAACGTTACCAGTGACAACTCTACATCATCTGTACCCTGCTCTCTTCCCTGCAGCAGGATGCACCAGGAATTCAGCCTGAGATACTGCCATGGGCTTAGGCTGCTCCTGTCTCCTGCAGAAGGAGTTTGCCCACCTTGGCTTGGGGCACTGTGGCTTTGTGGATCCCTACAACACCCTGCTGTAGCTGGGGGTCCTCCACTGGCTGCACTCGTGCTGGGGGGATGTCAGCCATCACCTCATCTCACTTCCTTGAAGAACTGCCTGCCATGGATAAGGAGCTTTTCTCTTTGGGTGATGTCCCACAGAGTCATTCACCCTTGTCACCTCTCCAATTTGCTCTGAAAAATTAAAAAAAAAGCTCCCCACAGGTCTGAACCAATTCCTTCTTCCTTCTTTCAGAGACACCAGGGTTTTGGATCAATCTAGATCCAAGTTCACACAAGATCCAGGCAGGGATTTGAACCCACTGCAGCTTCGGGGAGGCCAGTGAAGGACTCTCCAGTCTCTTTCTTGTTATGTTAACAATGGCAAAACACCGCAGAGACAGCGGCTGAAATTTAAGTGCTATTTAAACAAATGAATATGTAGGGTATAGTTCATACAATGTGAGTTCAGACAAGGAAACTCAGAACAGCCAGGAAGCTCAATATGAACCAGATTTTAAAAACAAAAACAAAACCCCAAAGCCCTTCCTCAAGGAAGCCCTTGCCGAATTCTTTCCCCTGCTGAGGAGTCCAACATCACGCCTCATACTAAAGCCTTTGCTTTTCACTCCAAGAAAGGACTTGGAGGAAAAAAAGGAAAATAAAGCAGCACATTATGGAACAGAGCCTGGCTTACAGCCAGGGCTGGGGAGAAAGCAGCACAGAAACCCTCTGGTTTAGCAGCACATTTTACCCCAGCTCTATGGCAGAACAATCTTTTGCAAAGCCCACAGCGCTGCAGAGGCTCAGCTTCCCCAAGGCGAATCAACCAATTGGTTCAACAGTGTATTTAAAATCCCCCTGAGCCTACCTTTAAATCACCTTTATATTCCTCTACCCAAAGCTAATAGTTTCTACCTGCATTTTGCTTCATCTTTGTAGAAAAAACAAGCTATTTAGCAGCCACATTAATAATCCGTGGCAATCTGGTTGTCATTTCCCTGATGGAAAATTTCACACTGCTGCCCAGCAGCCACGACATGGCGAGGGCTGCGAGCACCTCACACTGCTCTGCCTCCCTTCCACTGCACCCAGAGTCAGGAGAACAGCAGGAGTTGGATCTGGATGGGTGGGGTGGGGAGGAAACACAGAATTACACCCGGTCAGGTGTCCCTACAGCTCAGGCACGTGCAGGAACCATGTGGAAACAACCTGGTGTCGAGTGAGAAAGTCAGTCAGCTCATGTCAGAAGGAGCTTAGAGGAAACCCAGCTCTTGAAGCCCGAGCCATGTGATGGTAAAATGTGTGTTGACAATTTACTGTGGAAGGTAGCCTATGGAAAAGAGCTTTGGGTGGAAGAGGAGCTTCATCCAGCACGGGTGCTCAGTCTGGCCAGGTTTACTGATGGGTGAATACAAATAAACAGCAGGAGGTGGTGTTGGGGAAGATGAATCAGGGAAGTTTTACTGCCTGGCAAAAGATGCTGAGAACATGGAAACTATAGGTGAAATTGAAATGAAGGCATACTTTGAGATACCAGGCCTCAGTTACTGAACAACTGGAAAACAATGGTGTGGCTGACTGAAGATAATCCCCTTTGATTGAACAATACCTTCTGCTAGTAGACAGGTCCAAGGGTCAGGGCAGACCCTGCTAGCTTGGCAGAAAAGATCCAAAGAGTGGTTTTTAGGGTTTAAAACGTAACACAGTATGGCAATGCAATGATTCTTATAGGCTGTATTTAAATGCTATAGGATTTGTATCTTGTACTAGATTGGCTGATGAAAATCAGAATATTCAACACAGAAGATGATTTATTGTATTGTAAACGAGAATCTCACTACTTACTGCTATCTTGCTCTTACACTTCTTACTTCTTACATCTATCTTGCTCTTACTCTTACACTTACTTCTGCCTCTCTTACTCCATCTTGCATTTACTTCTTACTTCTGCTCTCTCTTGCTTCTCTCCCTCTTGCTCTCTTTCGCTTTCCTGGGCTCCTTCGAGCTGCGGCTGGCAGCTCCAAGCAAGGCCCCTGTATCCACGCCCTTAGCAATAAACCTCATGCTCTAAAACCAGACTGTAGAGATCTCTCGTCACCATCCATCCCGACCATCCACCGAGACAACCTCACAGGTGGGGGCCAGTGTTTCCAGCACGCTCCCAACCGCCACTCATTTGTATGTGCCTCCAAAGAAACACTGTCATCTTAAATATCTCAACCTGGCCTGCTCGGGTTACTGAGTCTGTTGAAGAAGGAACTGAAAGGCTGTTTCAGGTCCCTCCAGGCTGCCTGTCCCAAGGTGAGATGTCAAACCTTCAGAGCAGCAAACTTTTCTCCCTGGCAGTTACGAGGATCTCAGCTCACCAGCTCCTGTCTTGCAGTCCAGGATGCTCTGGTGGTCCCAGAGCTGCTGAATCCCACCCAGCACTGCTGGGCACAGATGGGTGGGCAGAAGCCTGTTCCTTCTCGAGTTACCTCCAGCCTGTCCTTCCTCTCAGAGTGGACCAGCCCCTCTGCCAAGGGGCTGCTAAACAACACAAGGTTTTGACATGACACCTTAAAATAGGCCCTTAAAATATTTACCCTAATATAGCCCACGGGGCCCAGGGCAGCATGTGGAAAGCCCAAGAGGTAAATACTGTCTAAATAAGCAGAGAGCTTAATATAGAAAGTCATGGAGTCGAGTACTCTTCAAGCGCCCTCACATCTTTGCAAACATCAGTCAGTAAAGATAAATTTGACATGGCTGATCACTCACACTTTTAGGAAAGGCTCTTCTAAAAGAAAAAAATCACGTTTCAGTGTTTATAATCTCTGCAGGAAGGCCTGGTCCAGCATTTTGCCTCTCTAATTCCTGCTCTCATAACTGTTGGATTATGAAATTGCCAACTCTAAGCCTTCCGAGGTTACAAAGAAACACCTCTCTGTTCTCTGCCGCCACTTCGAGCAAATGAACTAATAAAAACAAGCTACTCCCTTCAAATGCCCGGGAGAAAGGAATCTGGAACAGTAGTAGCTTCAAAATACTGTTAAAGAAAGCAACCACCTACCACGTCTGGAGTCCCCCCACGCTTATCAGCTCCCTTCACCCTTGTTACCCAAAAACCACACAAAAATCTGCCTCTTGTCATCCAGGTGTTTGCTGGGACTCACCACTGGCCAGGGCAGAAACCAGAAACCCCCCGCCCTACTTCATCCAAGGCAAAGAACTAAGGAGTTGGGTGGCACTTAGGGTGTTTGATGATGGGAGCTTGCTCAGCCACCCATCCCCAGCGTGGTGATCCCCCCGGGTGGGAGCCCACACCAGCATCTCCCAAAGATGCTCCTGGTAAAGGGCAACAAACTCTGCAATCCGCCCCTCGGGCAGCCGCAGCAGGCACCGTGGATCCGCTTTCACCCTTCAGCCAAGGGAGGAATAAAAGTGTTCATGGTTTCTGTGAACCATCTCCTCCCAGCTTCTTCGGAGATGATCTTCCCGAGGTTATTAAATAAAGGTGGAATCACTCAAGCTTCCCCGCAGAGCTCCAACCAAGGGCAGCACATGAAGGTGTAACCAGCAGGGCTTCGGAGCACGCCACTGTTTAATGTGTACTGAAAACAACCCTCAGCCAGCCAGACTGCATCAGGGTGTCAGGGGGAAGGTGCTGGCTGGAAGGGACACATTGAGCACAGCCACGTCTCCCTGGCACTCGGTCACTGAGGCATTAATGCCACAGGATGACAGGGGAATTGGGAGTTGATCCGCAGCCACCACCGCTTCCGCCGGGAGCTGGGGGAGAAACACCTCTGCGTGCAACCGTGAGCAACCCAGCAAACATGAAACATGCCAGGAAGGGAGAAAAGTGGAGTCACGACTTGAGATGCAATGAGTTCCCAGCGAAGACTGGTGTTGGCACAGGGGTGGCTGTGTCTTTCTGGGAGCACAGAGCTCTGGCACCCCGGGAGAAGCAGCGTGCTGGGAGCCCTCAAGAATGGGAGGGGTCTATAACGAGGTTTTGCAGCATCTCTGTATCCCCACCAACGAACTCTTCACCCCAAAGGAAGCACGCACCTGCAGCCCCAGCACACGTTGTGCCTGAGGCAGGATCAAGGGCACCACGCCAGGCAGGCCCCAGCAGCAGCCACAAAACCCACGTGAGGCCACAGCACGCAAAGCCTCTTTGAAAGCAGCGTTCTTGTCATCCTCATCGAGATGTTTCAAGAGGAACACGGCAACTCCTTTTCTTAATGGCTATATATAGGGAAAGCTCTGCTAGGTGACAAGCGGTGAGAGGCTGGAGCAGAGGCAGCCTCTTGCCTGCAAGGACTCCGATAATTGCACGAAGGAATAGCCAGTGATGAGTCTATTTTGGACTCATCATGCTGCTGCTGGAGGCTGCAAAGCCATTTGTTACCTCCTCTCCAGGGAGTGCAAATTCAATAGAATTCCCTGCCTGCAGCTGCACTGACCCCAGAGCCCACAGAGCCCACGGCTGCCAGCAGCACCTCAAGCACTGCCAGGCTCACACTGACCTGGTGGCAAAGGGCTGCCTCCTCTCCTTGGTCCCCTCACCACAGACCCCAGCACCACCTGGCGCTGCCCAGGGGACGGTGCTGACCATCCCTGGCAGGGCTGGGATGCAGGAGCTCACACAGCCAGGTACCAGTCAAGGTGATTGCTGCAACCTGGAAGCAGGCTCAGAAGAAAAAGCCTGCCTCGTTCAATCCTGGGATCTTTCCCAGAGCATTCCAATGCCTCTCACCCCAAACCATCCCGCCAGCAGCTGGATTCGGACCCATAACCCCACCTGCAACTGCTCTGCACCAGGAGCTGCAGGAGAGCACTCACCTGCTCGTGGTACTCGATGCCCATGCTGAGCGTGTTAATGAGAATGGCCACCATGATCCCACGGCCGAAATATTTGCTGTCCACGATCTTGCGGAAGGTCTCGCACACCACGTGCCAGAAGGCCAGCACCCGGTGGGCTCTCCTGGCCCGTGCTCTGCCCCGTTGTGGGTCCCGCTGGTCACTGTAGTGGGCATCCTGGGTGAACTCGTAGACCCCCTCGCTGTCCGAGTCGGCCGTCTCGTTGTCCGACAGCTCAGCCTCGCCCGCCAGCGCTGCGAGGCAGTAAGGGCAGCTCTCGGGGCTGCAGGAGCCACCATCCAGCTTGGTGCAGGGGCTGGAGATCTTGCAGGAGCTTTGGCAGGGACCTGGAATGCCAGCAGAGCAGGGAAGGGACAGCTCGTCAGCTGGGACAGGGGGCTGCAGGAAGCAACCCCCACTCCCTCGTGGCACCAAGCCTTTGCCCCTGCCATGACAGGCATTTCCTAATGGAAAAAGACTCCTGCTGGGTTAAAACCTGGGCTCCTCAAGTGCCTTCTCTCCGTTTATGAAGCTCTCTTTGCTGCCCCCAGACAGACAGCATTCCAGCCGTGGACCCTGAGCACACCTCATTACATCTCTACCCATTAGAGGGAGGAAGCAATTGGCTCCCCTGGCCCTGGCAGGCTCCTGGCTGTAATTGTCGGGAGCGCTGTCAGCAGCCTTCTTTCCTGCTCCCTCTGCTGATGCTCCAAAACCACCAGCTTCCCTCTCCACATGTTGGCCTCCGTGGCAGCTGCCAGGTGTCTCCTGTGTGAAATACCAGTGGGATATTCCCCAAAATTCCCACCAGCTGGCTGCGAGGAGAAAGGCAATGCATGTGGCTGACTCCTGCACGGCAGCACCCAGCAGGGAGAATGTAAACCCTGCATTAAACCAACTCAGAGCCCAGTTCTGTGTGTTTAGTCTCTCGGCAGCGCTGGTCTAGGGACAGGATTTGGTCTCTTCCCTGCACAGCTCCTGGCTGGAAAGGTCAATGACATTGCAGCGGGGTGGAAAAGGCACTGACTGCCTGGGAAAGCTTGGCCAGAAACACTTCTCAGAGGCTGAGAGTGTTTGGTCTAGACTGGCCTGAACTCTCAAATTTCAGGATGTGGAGTGGGAAGGAGCATCTTGCAGTGAAGACATGAAACCCCTGATCCAAGAAAGGTGCATTCAGTGTCTGACTCTTACAGGCTTCCTGAGCAAACCACAGATTTTTAATACTCGGCATCTGTGATAGCCCTTGAGCACTCACACAAAGCAGACACTCAGTCTCCCTGAGCCTTGTGTCCCACAGAAGCAGAGCTATGCCATGCTCAGGAGTGTGATAATACTCAGATCTGCAAGCTCTAGCTGATTTTGGGAGTACAGGATCTGGGAAGTGTTCCCTGTAAATGGTGTGGGGGTGGCGGGAAATCATGGAATTTTGTCCTGACATTTAATCTAAACTCACCCTCTGCAAAGTCCAAAGCCATTCCCCCCTTCCTATCACTACATGTCCTTGTCAGAGTCCCTCTCCAGCTCTCTTGTACTTGTCTAATCTAAAAGACGGGGATTGCAAAGAAAATGGATTCACTGAAAACCCTCGTATCCCTTGGATTATTGCAGGTATGAAGTCTGGGAGGTTGAAACCTCTCTCCTAAATTTGGCTATAAGAGTCATTAGGTAGGTCAGAAGATTCCTGTTCATCTCACCTGGAAAGCCATCGCCTTTCTCTGTAACGTGGACTGAAAAGAACCCTGCAAAAATTCAGAAAGAGAAAAAAATTAGGACAAAAACTGTATTTCAGGAAAGCAGCCCCAGATGTAGATCCAGTCCCAGCTCACCCGTGCTCTGTGTCTCCAGCAGCTTGTGCATGGTGCTGTACGGCCCAGGCGGGATGTTGAGGCTCGTCAAGGTGCTGCTCCCAGCACCCACCGCCGCCTCCGCCAGGTTCTTCTCTTTCAGCATCTCATGGGAGGTGCTGGAGTGCACCGTGGGATACACCTTGCTGCCCACCACGTTCTTGGGGATCCCCTCTGGGCTCGGCAAGCCGAGGCTTGGCTGCGTCAGGGACGACGGGCAGCGCACCGGCTCAAAGTGGCAGTCGGCGTGGTAGATGCTGTGCACGGACTCGGTGTTGCTGGGAGAGGCGCTGGGGGCCCCCAGGGAGTTGGGTGCCGAGGGAGGGAGCATCAGCCGGTTGGTGCCATTGTGGAGGGAGCTGGTCTCCACGTCGCTGATCTCCGGGCTGGCGCGGGGCGCCCGCAGGTTCCCGTTGCCCAGGTGGTAGTGGTGGTGGTGGTGGTGATGGTGGTGGATGAGGTGGTGCACGGAGGATCTCTTCCTGCTCTGGCGCTTCCTAGCACGCCGCTCGGCCCCCACCTTGCTGGTGGGGCTGCTGAGGAAGCCCATCCTCACGCCTGCCGCCCTGTAGGCCTTCACCAGCTGCTTGCTGCCTTTGCGGGCAATGTAAACCAGGTACTTGAGGAGCTCGTCGTAGCAGCTGCCTGGCTCTGAGAAACTGGCGAGGGTGCTGGCATTGGACAGGTAGCGCACACGCTGCTCCTTCATCAGCTGGCTCTCGCGCTGCTTCGTCTCGGAGAACTGCGTCGCTATCACTACCAGGCACAGGTTGATCATGAAGAAGGAGCCCACCTAAGGGGACAGGGGACATCGGCCACCTCAGTGTGGTCGTGGCACCCCACAGATCTGCAGGGCACAAAGGGGGGGGGCAAACCCCAGCCAACCCCACCCCCGTGTCACCCAGTGGGGACCACTGGCTGGGCTGACTCACCCCCCAAGCTCCCGCCCCAGGGACTCCCACGCCAGCCCTCCACGGAGGACGTCAGAGATCAAAGACGAGAGAAGACTATTTTGACAAAAAGCTCTTGCTCTTTTAAGATGGTGTTTTTCTCTCTCCGCAGACAGCAGTTGTAATTATCACAATTAGTGGCATTACGATGAATGCACTGAGCCTTCCTGATAGGAGCATTTTTTTCTGCCAGTGTGTGGGCAGCTTGCGAGCAGATCCCTTTCCCCTGCTAACGGGATTTGCGGGTGACTGTTACGCAAGGGCATCAGCAGCCTGTACCCACAGCTTGGAGATTTTCTTTCCAGCCAGGGCTTCATGAGGTTCTGCCTTCTGCAGAGCCCAGCCTGGATCACAGGGAATTACTGACGTGCTAATGGGCTATCACACACTGCTAATGTTACTCGCAGGGCATCTGGAAAAGTACTGCTTGCTCTTCCTCTTCGTCATCTCAGGGAGGCTGAGAGCAAGGGTTTGTTTCTCTCTTGGGGAAGCTAGTAGAAGAAAACGGCATCATGGACTAAACAACCATCTACTTTCTCATCAGAGTTTGAGTCCTGGTTTGATGAGGAGCAGAAAGCCCCACAATGACCTAACTGACAACGTGCAGCTATTTTTCTGGACTTAGACCAATTGCGTAGCAAGAAAAGGACTCATCTCACTTAGCTACATCTGAGTGAGGCACCTAAGGATCCTTTAGAGTCAAGAGAGAAATAGGCGCATCAAGTCTGCAATGCATCTAATTTATTTTGGATGTCTACCTTCAGAGGAGATGAATCACCCCCTTAAAGCACCTATTTTTCTCCCTTGACGATAAAGGGAGTCTAGACAACGAGCTCAGCCAGTCACTGTAGACAGTTCTGCTTGCATAGATGAAGCCCATCATGGAGCCCACCCCACAGAAACTCTTTGTTGGCTCCTTTGTGGGTGGTCTCCGATGATGCTGTGAAGTGTGGGTGGGCTGTGGGCAGTAATCTCTTCCCTCCTTTCTTAATGTGCTCTCTGAAGTTTGGGACTGTCTTCCCGAAACATCCCCACTGCACCAAGGACCCAGCCAGATGGGTTCTTCGGTGTCGGGGAATTTTTGGGCAGCCTCTTCCCTTTCTGGTGCCCAAAAACTGACCAGGTGAAATTTGCCTACTTTAAAACTTAAATTCAAGGTGGCAAGCAAGAGAGAGAAGCTTGGAGCACAAGGAGAGAAGTAGTAGAAGCAGCAGCAACAACAGAAGTGTATCTACCACCGCTTGAGCACATCTTTCTTTCTTTCCTTCCTCATGTTTGCAGCAAAATGCAGCTGCAGCACAATTCCATAGGGAAGCTGCGTTTCTCCCAGCAGCCTGGTTGCTACTTCAGCTTTTATATTCACTGCATCCTCTGCCCTGCTCCCCGGGGTGACTCCACTCTGCTCTTTCCAAACGCCAGGAGGACCCCCCCTGCTCCCCTAAGGCCACTCACAATGATCAGGAGGATGAAGTAGATGAAGTTGTAGAAGGAGTGTGCATCCATGACAAAATACATGATGTCCACCCAGCCTTCCAGCGTGATGACCTGGTGGAGACAGGAAGGGAGAGCAAACTCCTCAAGGCTCAGTTACAACAAAGTGCACAGGCAATGTTTCTTCTGGCTGGGTCATGTCTGACACCCCACAGTTGGTCTTGGTGCAGCACAAGATGCTGAGGAGCCAAATCCTGCTCCTCCCAATGCCAACAGCCACATTAGCAGCTGCCCAGGCTGAATCCAGCCCCTTTCCAGCCGGACTTAAGGGCCACTAGTGCATTTTGCAGAGAGAAGAGCAGTCTCTAGGCTCTGCCCCACACCTGTGTCATCTGACTGCACACCCACAGGGTTTTGTCCATGCATGTGAGGAGGAGACGTTCTCAAAACAAGGCATCATATTGTACCCCTAACACTTTGAGCACCTGTGCACTACTATGTAAGTGCTCATAGTGCAAAGCAGCCCCCAGGAGTGCAGTTACACAGCCCCTGGGAACACGCTGGGGGCAGGACCTGCTGTCTGCCCACCCTGGGACAGCTGGCACACGGGGCTCACCTGAAATATCGCGATCCAGGCGTAGCCAATGTTATCGAAGTTGATAGCTCCCTTGAAGGGGTTGTGCTCCCCAGCAGAGCAGTTGGTGTAGTACTGGTTCCAGTTCACACAAGACGTGTTGGTGGTGTCATTGTAGGAATAATAATCCAGGGTGCACTCCAGACCCTCCTCCCTCCGCGTTGGGATACTCCGGCAGTAGCGCATCCCGTTCTCCCGCGGCTGGGAGCAGATGAAGGGATTTTCATCTTCGTTCTCCGTCTGGTAGTACCGCTCCAAATCCACCGTGTAGGGGCTGAAAGAGTCCAGACAGGGCTGGGGTTTGCACACCAATTGCAGGCAATCTGGCAAGGAGACAGCTGTAACAGCACGGTCTGATATCTGCTTTTCTGGATCTTAAAGGTTTTTTTTTTAAGAAGGAATCCCCTTGGACTTACTGCAGCCCCACAGGGTGAGCTGATGTTTTGAGAAACTGAGGCAGTGCACTTGGCCCCTTGCCAATCCTTCTGATGGCATTATTAAAAGTTACTCCATCTGGAAGCACTCTGGCTTTGACTTTAAGAGACTAAGAGAAGAATTCAGCAAGACAGGGCTTCTCTGAAATGTCTTTGTTGCAGTAAGATGGAAATCAGTCAATTTAAGCTCCTGTATCTCCTGTCCTTCTGGAGATGCTGAGAATTGTTTAGGGAGACTCTACGTACAAGGACCTCCCAAGATTCCTAGAAATCAGAGACAGGGCCTTCATCTGCATTTCACCGTGTCAGTTCAGCCCACAGATAAGCTCTAAATTCCCTCTGAGGGTGGCCTTACCACAGCAAACCAGGCAAAAATATTCTTCAGGGAGATGAAACAACCCATGGCCAGCCAGAAACTGGCTCCTTGCTCTGCACACACTATCTCCTTAATGCTGCCAGGACTCCCACTAAAGCTTGCAAAGATATTTTTAAGCCTAGTTCAGCCCGGTTAATTCCTGCAGAATTGCCTGTAATACCCTTCAAAGCCTATCTAAACCCCTGGAATTCTGGCTCAATTAAACAGCACCCAAACCTGTGGCTCTATTGGATTTACTCAGTGGTGAAGCTGTCCCTCTGCTCTGCTGACATTTACTTAACAGGGACGTGTCCTGGTAATGACACTTGCAGCCACCCTTGGAGGGCATGGCATGCAAGAGGGGTGGGAATCGATGAGGAGGTGGGTGGGAAGGGTTAGAAGGTGCCTCGTGGCAGCCTGGCCACAGCAGCAGCAGTAGCATGGTCCTGCTGTGTGCAGGGAAGAGGCTTTGGGCTTGTAGGATTCCTCCACCCAGGTGTGAATCCAGCCAGATCCACCCTGGGGAGACAGCAATCCACTGAAAGATGACAGGCGTGGCAGAATTTGGCAGAGCCATCAAGGGTTTGCAGTCACCTGCCTTTCTCCAAGCGTCTGAAGGGATGGAGGTGGTGGAAAAAAGCAGGAAGGTAGAACAGGCATGGAAACCCTGAAAGAGGCTGTCAGCTACCAGGTATTTCACCCACTGTCCAAACCGTACTACATCAGGCCGGAAAACTGATCACAGCAGTTCTTTTGGCCTTAAATTCAGGGATCTGTGAAAATTAACACTTTGGGATAAGGACTATCTCTTGCTCTGAGGCTGAAAAGTATCTAGCATCAAAAATGCACAGCACTTCCATCAGCTGGGGTTTAGGTGGGGCTACAAAAGACGTGGCAATAAACACCACCAGCAGCTGAAGGGAATTCGGGCCTGGGCATCTCCACACAGAAATGGTCACACATTCATGATATGCTGAATTTAGAAAGCCTGAACTCCCATTCTCAGAGGGTTTTTTTGGAGGCTTTCAGCAATCAGAGAGGTTCCCAAGTGCTGGCTGAGGGTTCAGGACAGCCTGCAAATGCAAATGGCAAATTGTCGCAGCTCGCTCTGCTCCTGCTGCGTGTGCCCAAGCAGGAGTGATGGTGGCATTTAGGAGCAGGCAGCATTTACAGAAGAGAAGGGCTTTTTTACAGAGGAGGCCCTGGAGGGACAGCCTCCCTCAGGCTGGTAAGGCTCTGGTGCTGCCCACACAGACTCACATGCTAAAGTTCTCAGGGAGGAAGCAGCGGTTCCTGAGCAAACCTGCCCACAGCTGGACTCCCACAATGCCAAAGATGAAGAAGACAAAGAAGCACAGGAGGAGGACATTCCCCAGCATGGGCAGTGTGTCCAAAAGCAGCGTCACCAGGATGCGCATACCTGAGGCAAAGAAGAAAAGTTCATGTTGAATCTTCTCGTTCCAGCTACATCCTCCTGACCTTTTCCTTTCCACTGATACTTTTCCACCTATATTTCCTTCTGTTCCTTTCCTTCTCTCCTCATCACACACATGTGGCTTGTGAAGAGCCACAGCTTCCCATCCCCTTTGACTTTCTCCCAAAGCCCCTGGAACACCCCCCACTTCATTCATGCCTTGCTCCTGGACACCAGACCGACCTTCCCTGCTCCTCAAGTCCTCTTCTCCAAAGTTTTATAGCAAATACGTTTCCTTTCTTCCCTCAGATTGAATTCTGACGCTCTCCTTTGCTCAATCGTATTTGTTTCTCCGCTCAGTATATTTCAAAATTCCCTTCCCTCCCTATTTCCCCATATCTACCCCAAATGCCCTCTTTTCCTTAAAACACAGGACTCTCTCTGGCAGTTAATTCTCACAAGTTCAGGAACAGCCAGTTCTGTAACAAAGACAAATTGATGGTGACTTCAACTTGACATTTACACACAAAAAACTGATTTCATCTGACATCTGTGTAATATTCTGTTCATCTCGCACTCTCCTTCTTTCCCCATGTTCTGCATTCTCTCACTTGCTTATATTGACTTTTATCTAAGGAAAGCTTTACTGCTGCACCCTTTACTTTGGTACTTCAGGAAGACCTTTTCCTCTTATTGTGATGCTGTCACCTCCTCTCTCAGGGTTTTTCTTCTACTCCCTTACTGGGGAACAACCACCTTGCATCAACTCCTAATTAACTAAAATTACTTTCTGTGGTTATTGCATTGATCATCATACAAAGCTCATTTTTTTATTTTTCCCACCTTGCATTTCTATCCCACTGTAACTACGATGTAGAGAAGACAAGATAAATTACCCAGGATTTCAAAACACATTAAGTGAATTACATCCCCAGTTAGACACTGCTGGATAAATTCAGCTATCCACCAGTTCAGCAGTGGGGATAAGAAAAAAACCATTGCAAACAGGATTCTGAAGCTTCTGTAATGATTGAAACATCAGCAGCAAAGCCAGATTAAGTTCAAGAGTCAGGAGCAGGAAAATAAATAGATCCCAGGCACTTCCAGCATCAGCAGGGAGAACTGAAGCTGATTAGTTCTCATCAAGGCATTGGGCCAGTTCAGATAGGGGAGTGCAGACTTGGATTTAATTTGGCTAAAACAGTACTGGATTTGATGACCAGGATTGCAGGACCAGGAAAAGGATGCTTCTGGTGCAGATGTACTTACATTTAACATCCCTGATCCGCACAGCATCCGAGAGGGATGGTCCTCGGTGTCTCCAGGGGAGCAGTGGGATTTGCCCAGCAGGGGCAGTGGGAGGGTTTGTGATGGCCAGTGCCATCTGGGGCTGGGCTGGCACGCAGCAGCAGGCAATGCCACCCACTGCTGCTCAGAGCAGGGCTGAGACCCCTGTCCATGACCTGATACACCAGGACTAAGAGCCACTGCCCATCCCACCCAGGGCTGCTTGGAGATGCCGGGGGTTTGGGCTGCACAGACCAGCCCTGGGGTCCTCAGCACCTCCCAGGGGCTGTCTCCAGGCACAACAAGACTTCCTCACCCCAGTTTCTCCGGGGAAGGATGGAGTATCCCAAGGAAGGTGGGAGCAGCATGGCTCAGACCCCTCTGCCTGTACTGCCTGGCAAAGGCTGTTGGCTCAGTCAATCCCTACCACCTGCAGCCCTTCAGCAGCCTCCTCAGACCCTCTTCAGATGAGAAAGGAAGGTGTCTGAAGACAGTCCTGGGTAACTTACTGACTCATCTCTGATGCCACAGGTGTCAAAAGGAACCCAGACAGTGGTTGTGGGACCCAGCACTGCCAGGCTTGGGTAAACATCTGAGCTGTGATGTAAGATCAAAGCATCTGGGTTTGCCCTTCCACCTTTGGGGCATGGATCCAGACAGCTGGCCCCAAGAGGGAGGAATTAGGATCTGACTTACTGGGGACCCTGTTAATGGCCCTGAGCGGCCGCAGGACTCGGACGGTGCGGACGGCTGAGAAGCTGACATTCTGCAGGTCCAGGGAATACTCCAGCATCCTGAGAAAGACACAAAACCACGGCAGAGTGTCATGGATCCAGGGGAGAAATGTTGGATTATCAAACATTCTAAAGCAAACATTAAATGCCATCCACTCACAGAGGGACTTGTTACTGCATCTCTCCCATCAGGAAAGTTTGCCAGAGGAATTAATTAAGGGTTGTTTGAGCATCAGGATAAAGTCAATGAGGGGGAATGTGATACACCAGCTCACACAGCCACAGATCTCTCTCATCTGCTTTGGTTACTGTTTTTGCACAGGGCCAGACAGAAGCTTCTGAAAGTCCCTGCGCACTCCAGAGAGGAAATTTCCAGGTACAGCCGTGTTTTCAACAATTTTACAGATACTGTAATGAAACTGAGTTTGTTGTGCTCAACACCACCACAGTCCTGAAAGGAAGAATATCTCCTGGTGCAGACCCCTCTGTGGGCTGCAGGAGATGAGCAGCACAGGACACTGAGCTCTGCTGCCTCTGCCCAGCAGAGACCCTTGGCAGGTGGGACCAAAACTGGTGACACTTGCAGATAAAAAATGGGGCAAACATGGACCAAGAGACCTTCCAGTGCTCCCACTGTCTGACAGGGTTATTTCCCAGCTCAGGACATAGAGCAGGAACATCCACAGGACTCAGTCTCAGGATGCACCTGGATGGCTGCAGGTCCCTGGGGTGCCCCAGCACCTCCCACTCTTCTCATGGCACCTTTGCTCAAGCACAACAGAGCCATCAGTCACAACACCTCCAGGACTTTGCTCTCTGGCCATGGGAAGATCCAAGAGCTCTGCCCAGAATATTCTTGAAGAGGCAGAGCCAGGCAAAGGTGAGGAAGGCAACACTGAGGCTCCCCGGGCAGCCAGGCTCCCACTGCCACAGGCAACCACAGGATATTAATCTCTTCCCAAAGTTACCAAGTTCCATCTCCAAACAGGCTGGGTGGTTCCCTCCCTCCAACTCTGATGGCTAGAAGCCTAACCCAGCCTGAATTTCTTCAGAACAACCTCATATCCATTTGTTCTAATGGCAGCACTGTCTTTTAAGTAGCTCCTCTAGCTGTTATTTGTCCCTGATGTTTACCCACCCATGTGTTTACAGAGGACAAATCACATCTCCTCTCAGCCTTGATTTTGCAAAGTCAAACAAATCAAGTTCTTCCAGCCCCATCTCACAGACAGGCTCTCTGCTTCTCAGTCACAACATTTTTCCACCCTTACCCTGGTCTGAATTAATCTCACCTGATTAGGCATCAAGTTTCTGGAGGAGGTTTTGGTGGCTCCTTGCACAAAGGCATCAGTGCTGTCCCTTTCCTCCCTGCTGGAAACCCCGCAGGAGCCATCAGTGCTGTGCTGGGTTTGCCATGGCTGCAGCACACTGGGGGCTTCTGCTCTTGCTGTGACCACCCAAACCCACTCTCCTCCCTCCTGGCCTCCGGCAGGTGAGGGGCAGCCAGGGTGGAGCAGGCTCCCCTTCCAGCCCCCAAATAAACAACTCCACGTTCAGTGCAGTGAGGCTTTACCTGAAAGGTTCTAATGAGAATGATGATGATGATGATCAAACCGTATCTAAGGTCAAAATAACCTCAACATATTCCTCTTTGTTTAGCTGACCCCCACAGCAACGGGACAGCCCCAGGAGATGGAAGTTGGACAGGTACATACGGATACTACAGATTTGTTCTCAGCCTCTGACCAGACAGGAAGGCAGCGTGTTCTCAAAATCCCACCTGGCCTGGGGGTAGAAAACCAGCCCCTTCCTCAGGGCACAGGATTCCCTGCATCGGGCAAGCTTTGGCTATGGTGAGGAGAGGGGCAGTGATTTCCCCAGCTTTCATGGCTGTCAAGTTTCACTCACTGTTCAAAAGGATTTCTGTATGGTTGGCAATATTCAGGTAAAAAGCCCATACCACAAATTCAGCTTTTCTTTCATCCATTATTAAAACAGAGGCTGCAAGCAAAATTCAGAGCAGCACGTGGTTACTTGCACCAAGACAAATAATTTTCTGATTAATGACAGCTACAGATGCACTTCCAGAGACGTGAGTGCATGTAAGCTGCAAAGGACATGCTGTAAAATGCATTTTGATTTAACTTATTAAAGAACAATTATAATGCCAAATTTAAAGGAACAAGCCAAAAAACAACCCAGAGGCTTGAGCATACACTTGAACACCAAGACCAAGATGGTCTCCTGCCTCTGTTGCTGGACACTGCTACCAGAACTGGTATTACAGCACTGCTGACCTCAGCCTCAGACACAGACTACAGGGTCCACACCTTGCTGGTAACCAACAGCTCAAGCGCCTCGAGAGAGCCCAGCATTGGGGAAAAAAATGCCAGTAAAGCTCAATCACTAAAGAGCAAGTCCAGTGAGAGCACCACCAGTCCCCAGCTCTAAGGTCACTTCCCAAGGCAAGGGGAAGCACGGGAAGAATCAATCCACATCCCTGGCAGGGGAAGATACCCAGGGAGAGCAAATGTCAGGCTATCACCAGCTGGTGAGGTGACAGGTACATTTACCAGCACATATAGCATTTATGCATTGGAAATCTGCAGTGTAAAAGGCTCCTGATGAAGCTTCAATTCAAATGTCATCTCTGCTCAGAGGGGAAGGCGTGATGCCTGTCAGCGCCGCTGCCACCGACCTGGTGCCCAGCCAAGTTAAAGGCTCAGAGAGAAACTCAGCATTAAATAGGATGGATTCACAGCTCGTCAGGGTGATCAGCAACCCCCGATCGCTGGAGTTATTCAGAAGGAAAGCGGAAATATTTAGGACTTTCTAAGAATAAAAGTGGAGCATCTGCAAAGCCAGACGTACAACGGGCTGGTGGTGGGAGGCAGAGAGGGAGCTGATGCAAACCTTTGGCAAATGCTTCTCCAAGCAGGAAAACTCCCAGGGCTCAGCTGACAGGCAAAAATGATGGCTCAGGATGGACCAGGCAGGTGAAACTCATTCCTATTCCGCCTGGAGACAGTAAGTTGAAGCATGCTGGGGCTTCTCTCATGTAAAACCCAAAGCACCGGGAAGGATTTCCTGAGTGCAATGCCACGCAGCAACCCTGAGGCAAAGGGCTTTCAAAAGTGATGCTCAGGGCATCACAGGAAGGATTCGAGGGGATCTGCTTACCCAGAGAGCCTCTAACAGAGCACAGAAATTCCAGCGAAGTCCTTCCCACGCCCAGCCAGCCTCGCTTCTCTGAAGCACCCTGCTCCCAGCCCTGACTCTGCTCCCATCACCGCGATCACTCCTGCTCAGGAGGCAGAAGATGTGAAAACCCAGCAGAGTCACACAGAGAGTTTCTGCTGAGGGCGCTTTCCAAGGAAAGCTCGAACTCTCCGTTTTCACAGCTGGGTGCTGGGGATGCTGCACAGCCAGAGGATGTCACCAAGGTCACTCGAGGAACCGGTGGCAAAGCAGCGGTGGCTGCAGGCAGGGCCACCCCCGAGAGCTGGCCGTCCCCTGCACACTGAGAGCCCTGCACTGCCGCGGAGAGATAGGCTGAGATTGATTCAGCGTTAAAAAGCTCCCGAAACTGGGCATTTAGACACCCTTTATCTACAAAGCACAGCCATCAGTGGGTGATATTAAGCCATCGGTGCTGGAAAAGACAAGGGGAAATTATTTAGGCGGCGTTGTATCTTCAGAAAGCTGGAATAAAATTTCCCCCTGGCTCTTGCCAGCTTGGCTGTGCTCTGCTTTCACTCAGCGGCTGCGTTTGGAGCCTTGCGAGTCTCACCGCATTCGTGGGTGTTGCTTAATTTTAAAAATACTCATTTCAATCAAGCTGAACAGAAGAAAAAGAATAGCACACAGAGAGCACGAACCCTGCAGCCTGCTGGATCCGGCTGCACCATGTGTCCCAGCCAGGACACTTGACTAATGAGGCTTTTAAAGCAGCAGCAAGTTCAGCTGAAGAACTGAAAGAAACTAAAGAACTACCTTTTTAAACGTCCTAAAACTTAAAAAAAAACCCTGCCGGCTTTTCACAGGTGGATTTGAGTCAGCTCAGCTGCAAGGGAGACTGCTGAGGGCTTTCTTTTACCCAGCAGGTTTCTGTGAGTCAGGGATGCAGCTTGTTCGGGATGCTCTGCTCCAAAGGCTGCGGGAAGGCAGCACGGAGCACAGAGCGCAGAGCATCCGCAGCCACGGATTGCATCCGAGCCCAGGTCCTGGCCACCCTTCATCCTCCCAAAAGTAACTTAAAACATTAAATTGCACAGCTCAGCCCCAGATATCGAATTCCTGGAGGTTCATGATGACGAGTATTGGCTTGATGTTGTTCTGGCACTTCTGCTCAGAGTACAAAGCACCTAATTTGGGATTGGTCAGGACACAGTGGGGCCGCGGAGGAGGCTCCCAGTTTCCAGGACACTCACATCCATCCTGGAAAACCCACGAGCAGGTTTAGTGCAGCTTTCCCTGCGGCCCAGAGGGGCTGTGGCCGTGGCAGTGGCTGCACATTGGGTAATTGCGTGTGCAAATCAGCCTCTTACACGGGCAATTACCCCCAGCGCTCGCTTGGGGTGTCCAGGCAGCACAGAGCTGCCACGTCCCCACGTGCTGCTCCTCGGGTCAGACGGCTCACCAGGGGCAGAGGGGATGAAAAAGCAACATTCATCCTGCCTCCCTGTTAGTTTTGCTTTTAAGGGATGAAGAAACTAATACATGGGGGAAGAACTGCCTTCGCAGCAGAAGGCTGCAGCAGGGGCTCCTGGAGGCAGCCCCACACCAGCTCTTTCTTCCCTGTGTCTGAAGCAGGGAGCTGGAACAGCCCCTTGATCAGCCTTGCACAGCTCAAACGCCCTTCAGAGGAGCCCTGCCTGCCCGTGGAGCCATCTGGCGCTGTGGGGTGAAGGCCACATGCTGGAAGCTTCACCCCGAGCACCCAGCAGGAATCTTGCTCTGCCTGCTGCAGCCATGGGATCACAGCTCCCCGCAGAGACCCACCAGGCTCCACAGCCCTCATCCCAATTTCTGAGCTAAAGAGCTTTTCAGACTCCATCCAGATTTAGATGGAGCAGGGATGGAGTGGGGGTTGTGGCATCCCCGTCTCTCCTGTCACCTGTGAACACAACAGGGCTTCCTGCAGCTTATTTCATCTCTGAAATTCAGCACTCAAAACCAGGAGGGAGAAAGACATCCTTAAAGGTTGTTTATGAAGGCTTCAGTGGAGCTCAGTTTAATACAGCCTTCAACAGAGAGATAAAAAATCTTAACAAACATTAGAAATGCTCAGGAAGCAAAGAAAGAAAGAAGTGATGTCTACTCCTGAATAAAGCGGCCTGCCAACCACCTCCAGCCCCAGCTCCTCTTCAATCGTAAGCAAAATATTCCAGAAGTGTTTAACTTTCCTACAAAGTCTTTGAAGAGGCTCGTTACCATTACAATGAGCAAAGCATAAACAGGACTCCTCAGCCTTGGCCAAACAACTGACTGAGCCTGGAGTAACCACAGAGCCACACAGCTCAAACGGGATGATGCACAGCCCTACTCGGTGGGGAGCAGAACGTGGGCACAGGAAGGCAGAGAGGAACCCTGGGAGCTCTTACAGCTCCAAATTATCCCCTGGTGTAAAGCTCTCTCACGGGAAAACAATAAACCATTAGGGATTTTTGTTGTTTTGGGGTTAGAATCATAGAATAGAACCATAAAATCTCCTGAGCTGGAAGGGAACCACAAAGATCAAAGCCTAGCTCCTGGCCCTGCACAGGGTAACTCCAAAACCACACCATGGGGTTTCCTGATGAGGATGGCTTAAAGCCCGTTTCAATCCACACGGATGCAGAGGTTCGTGGAAGTCCTTATCTGAGCAAAGCCAGAACAAGCTGTGGTCCTGCAAGCTGCTGGGACTGCAGCAAAGTGTGGGGCTAGGGCTGGCTCCAGTGAGCAGAAGGGAGATCTCAGTCCTTGGCCACCCTTGTCCCACAGAAGAGCAGAGAAGATGTCCCTGTGCCCGCCTGGGAAGACAGGGGATGCTGGGTCCTACAGTGGCCAGGGAGACACCTAGCCAGGGCACATCTCCATCCCACAGCTCTGGCTCGCCAGCCCAAGCCTCAGTCAGCACTAAAGCAAAACCACTTCTGCGTAATTTGGGATGCAAACAAGCATCCATCCTCAGTACATCTGTGTCTTACACTGGGAAAGGTCAAAATTATATCGAATCATCTTTAGAGGGCAGGAGCTGCTTGCAATGCATGTTAACCTTCAAAGTGTTCTCTAGCAAGCAAACTCCCCAAATCCCCTCCTCTAAAAATAATGCAACACAATCATGCCATTCATCACTTTTTTCTCCCTCCCTTTTCCTCCATGCAACTCCGTAACCTACAGCCGAAGCCGTGTTTCCCCAAGCAGAGTTTTGATATTAAAGCACTATTCTCATCTCCGGCAAGTTTTACTGTAATTACAGAGATGTGTTGCAGACATTACACACTCTACAATTAGCACTAATTGCATTACATTGTCACAAAGAAGTCATTTACTCTCCATGAGTTCATGAGATTGGTCTGGACAGTTTAACAGACATGAGAAGCACTTAATGGCATCCCACGGAAGTGGCCAGCAGGAGCAAGGACAGCATCCAAGAGGCTCTCCCAGACCTCCAAGAGGCAGATTTGGAGCAAAAAATGCACAAAAAAGGCTTCTCCACAATAATAACCTCTGTCATGGCTAGAAAGTTCTCCAAGGATGGGGAAGATGAAATGCTACAAGTTGAGGGTTTCATCTGGGGAGGGAGGGTGGTGTGAGCTGAAGCCTGTTCTAAACTGGTGGTGGGCTGGGAAGGATTTCTATGGATGCTGTGCCCGTGGGAGTGCACAGCCCCAGGATGACATGCTTTCCCTACCTGATATAGCCCCACAGATAGAGTTTGCTGCTTCTCCTCTCCCCTGACACCACTTTCTGCAGGGAAGTGGCAGGGAAAGCAGGAGAGCAGGAGCGCGGGGTTCTGCTGGGCGCTGGGGAGCTCACACTGCTGCTGCTTCCCTCCTCCCATTTCTTGCACGTAAAGGGCAGAGAAAAAATGGGAAGGCAGAAACAGAGTTGCTTCCTTGTGGCCACCAGGACCACATGGAAACCTCAGCCTCCTCCCCTGGCATTTCACTGGGGAACCTGGTTGAGGCCCTTATGTGAGACCTCTGTAAAAACGTGACTGGCTTCATCTGGTATCTTAGCAAACCCAGCTCGGTTTTGAGGATTGCCCTGGCACACACCCTCCAGGGCCCCAGCCTGACTCTGGCATCTTTCCTGACACCTGCTCAGATGCAGGACTCCTCCACGTAGAGCTTGGCTCGTCCCTTGCTGCTGTGCTCTGCTGTGAGCACTGTGGGCTGGGTGCTCACTGGGGTAATTTGCCTCGTCTGGGAACCAAAGAGCTGCACTAAGGGCTGCCTGAGGAATTTCCCTCTGTCTGGTTGGGATTTGACCCTGCAGCACTTTTATCCCTTATTCCTTACAGCTTTTTTTACCTCTGTCTTAGGTCTACTAAGGGCTTGAGTCCTTTGGGTTTTTTTCTGCTACAGCAGTGGCCCATTCCTGCAGCTCCTTTGGCTTTCCCAGGTGCTCAGCAGGCTCTCCAGGATTGCAGCAATGCTCTGAGCAGGATGCAGCACTCCAGGATGGATGGGCTAGGATTGCTGGAGAGCACGAGGGCACAAAAGGGAGCAGAGAAAGCCAGTGCTGGGAGAGGAGAGGCTCTGCTTCGTATTTAAATCCAGTTCGATCCTTTGCCAGCGGAATTGGTTTTGACGGGGCCCAGATGGGAACAGCTCATGCACATGAAGGAAAGAGCCATCACTTAGTGAGAGGCAAAGCCAACCTGGCAGAAGGCACGAGAGGGTCAGGCTGCCACGCTGCAAAAAACCTCTGCAGCAAAAAAATGTCTCTGCACGTCGGGGATGGGGGAGCAGCTCCTGCAGGGGGGATCTTTGCCATGATGCTCTGCCCAGGAAGGAGATAACTCTCACACACCCAAACACCTGGCCAGGTGCAGCAGGGACGCAGAGATTTCTTTGCTTAAGCAAAGAGAAGTGTGATGGTCCCTGCTGGTGTCTGTCTAGAGTGAGGTCCCATCACGGTGGGGTCCCCACAGAAGCACATCAGGGATAAGTCTGGCTCCAAAGGCTTTGCAAGATCAACAGGGAAAGGCAGGACCAGGCTGGGAGGGGAAGGTGGCAGCACCCAGGACAGTGGAGTTGTGAACAGCTCATGACCATGCTTCCCCAGATGGGATGTCTGGCCTTGCTTGGATTGGGTTCTTCACCACAATTAATTCCACTATAAGACACAATAAACCAGAAGAAATAAAGGTGGCTTAGCAAGCTCCAGCCCTTGGATGTGCTGCTGGTGTGCACAACCCTACCAGACCTGATTGGACCTGTGGTCCCCTCTTGTCCAACATCCCATCACTGCTGTCCCTAACATTGCTCAGACATTTCGGGAGGAAACCCTGAGCCTTCTCCTAAACTGAGGAGCCAGAGGCTGGTGGGGATGGAAAGTAGGAGGTTGTGGCGTCCTGCAGAAGGCAGGTTTATGGGGATAATTACAGCTCCTGGGTCTGAAGCTAACTGCATCTTTTCACCTCTGAAGCAATGAATTTTTCAAGCCAAGGATGCACTGGGAGACCTGGCACCTCCTTTTCACTTCTCCCAGCTGACTGGCAGAGGCATGGGCCACGTCCCTGTGAGGCCAGCAAGGGACCATAAGCAAAACTCACCAAGGTGTTGCCCCTTCTTGGTCCTGCCAAACCCATGCCAGACAAACAAGCTGGGAGGGGCTCCTGCTTCTTTCCAAGAAAATCTAGTAAATTTGATCCCAGCTCTACCAAAAAGGTAAAACCCCACTGTTTTCCCAAAAGTCTTGAGGCTCTTGAGGCAGGGAGGGGAGGCAAGGGCCAGTAAGAGATTCGTGTGTCAAAGAAACTCAGCTCGCTGGCCAGTGGCCAAGGACTTTTCATGTGGATTTCCAGCCTCTGCCAGGAGACTCTCGGATTCTGGAAGAGCCTTTAATTCAAACCAGGTGCCTCTGAAAGGAAAACACTCAGAAAGGCGAACTTAGTCACTTTCCCTCAAGAAAAAAAAAGGTATAATCATGAGGGCAATCGTGCACGTTTCAGTGAACGATCCTTCCTGGCACAGCCCTCTGTGCTCCCAACCACCCACTCCAACCATGGAAACTGAAACCACTGCTGGGCTAGTGGGAGGAGAGCCAAGCCCAGGGCCCAGCAAAGGAGCCCCAGGGCACGGGCTGGTCAAAATCCACCACAAACAACTTCTGTCACCCTGCCCTGCTCTGTCTGTGAGCTGAGCATCAGCTCTCCCTCAAGCTGAGAGCACCAGAGGGGTGGCTGCAGCTCGGGAGTGACCCTGCTGGGAAGCTGGGATGGACGACACCAACGGCACCGACACCAGCCAGCCTCCAGCCTTCACTGCTGCAAACCAGCTGCTCCCCCAAATCCAGTGCCTGCCGAGCAGAGCCATAAATAACAACAGAGAGACTTGGGAAGAAGGGGACCTGCCTCCCCAGACTCACCCTGCAATGACGATGAAGAAGTCCAGGCGGTTCCACGTGTCTCCCAGGTAGCATTTCTTCCCAAAAATCCCCAGCGCGATCATTTTGACAATCATTTCCACAGCAAAGAAGGCAAAGATAAAGTCGTCGAAGCTCTGCAAAAGAAAGGAAGGCAGGAGGGATGCTCCAGCACACTTGCACCACGGGAGGGAATCAGAAACCTGAGTCCAGCAAGGTCTCCTCTTGCACTTCTTAAAGCTAAATCCCTGGGAAGAAGCTCTGCTGAGAGCAGCCCTGTGTCTTCCCCAGCCCAGATGGTCCAACAGCACCCACAGTGCCAGGATAATGAGACAAGTACATTTCGGGCTCTGCTTTCACTGTCCACTAGATGGTTGGGCTTCCCCAAGCACCCCAAGAAAGGCTTGGCTAGGCTGGGGCTGGCAGAGCCTGGCAGGGGCTTTGCCTGACAGCACTGCGTGTTCCCACCTGAGCACCAAAACCAGCATTTTCCAAGTGCTGTCAGGACAGACAGTGCAGGTAGGACCTGCCATCCCGGGACACAAGGCCACCATGGCTGGAGCCAGCTCAGTCCTTCCCTCTCCCCATCAACCCGAGGCTGCTGTTGAGCTTCCAGCAGCAGCGGGGCCGTACCTGGAGGATCCTGCAGCGCGGCGAGTCGCAGGCGATGTCCTCGCAGGGGTGGAACATGCCCAGCGTCACGCAGTTGAGCAGGATCACCAGCATGCTGACCCTCTCAAACCACCTGCACACAGCCATCAAGGAGGCAACAGACCCAGAGGTGCAGCCACGAGAAGCCACCGCTGAATTGGAAAGGTTTTCCTGGTCTGCAAGGCCAGGAGCAGACCAGCTTCCCCACGTTAGGTGCTATTTGGGTTTGCATGTTTAGATACCTGCACGTGTTCTCCCCATGCTGCCATCAGTAGCTACAGCTGATATGAAAACCACTCTAAAATGGAAGTTGCATGGAAAGAGTGCTGAGTACTGATGTGATGGATTAAAATATTAAATTAAATGAGCAATATCAACTTTTAGAAAAAAACTAAAAAACCCCACACCATTAATTTCCTCTCCTGGTGTTTTACAGAAAAGCACTTTAACAACATTACAATTTCTATTAACCATGTCACAGCTTATCCCAGGGGTGTTTCCCTGAAGCCATTGCTTGAACTTTCATTCCCAATCCAAATTAAGACTGCCAAAACCATTAATGAACTGCCTAAAAGCCTTTAAGTGAGGGCCAGCAGAGCCCATTCCCTTACTCTGCCTCCTACCTCTCAGAGCAATTTTTAAAGAGCTGAGCTGCTGGGACAGATGCTGGATGCACATCTGGGGCACAATAAAGCGTGCTGCTGCAGCACATCCCCATAAGGATGGTTCAAACCTGGGACCAAATTCCTGCATCCTGCTGGGGGCATTTCCAGGCTGCCTGGAGCACAGAGATGGGAAATCCAGGTGCTGGTTCAATGTGGAGCTGGGGTTATCTTCCAGCCTAGCATGAAAAACGCCCTCTCGACTGCCAGAACCCACAGGCAGCAGGGCCATGCTCCTGCCTGGGTGCCAGCAGCAGCTTCTATGCTCCAGGAAAATAAACACAGCCCTTGTCAGACGAGAGTTTTCACTGCAACACAGCAGCGGGTGGTGTTGGGGAACCCGTGCTGTAGCGTTATCTGCCTGGGCAAGGGGAAGGTGAGGATGAATCAGCAGGTGCCTCCCCAGCGGGCACGCAGGGCTGGGGCTGGCAGCTCCTGCCACCCATCCTGGGCCAATTCCTGGAAAACCACACGGGGCTGAGTCACGGCTTGCTCGTCGGCAATCTGGATCTTTTAATCGGGAGAAATGTTTACAGGATATTGGGACAGACATTCCAACTGTCAGGTTGGGGCTATGGGCTGGGATATTTAGCCTAAATACAGTCCTGTGGGAGCGGGCGTGGAGGGCAGCCAGAAGAGGGGACAGCTTTGGAAGGGAATCCCCAAGGTGAGGGGCTGGGAAGATCCTCCAGCAGAACCAGCCGTGTCCAGGGCTCTGCCAGCAGGGAACTGCAAAACCCTTGGGAACATAAAGAATTAAAAACCACCCTCTATGATCCCAAAGGGGCAACACAAGGAATGCCACCTGCACAGGCTGTGCAAGACACGCAGCAGGGAAGTGAGGAGGTCCCGGGGCAGCGAGGTTAGTTGGGTCAAAACCTGCGGAGACAGATGGACACCTCCCCAGACAGCCAAAGATCCATTCAAGCTCTACCGTGGCAGTGGACAAGAGCCTTCACTGGACGTGGATCTCCTGCACACACTCCATCCCAGCTGGGGCTGCTTCTGCCTCAGTGGGCAGCTGCTGGTGCTGGCTGGGGGCTGCAAACTCCTGGGCAAGCAGAGGTGGGTACACAACCATGGTGGGCATCAGCTTGGAGCCACTCTGATCTCATCTCCTCCCTGCCCGAGACCCAGCCCAGCCCTGATGCTCACGCAGGGCAGCTGAGCAGAGCCAAGCCCACCACAGCCCCACAGCCGGCACGGAGGGATGAGAAAGGGCTGAAATGGAAGAGCACAGTGGTTTGGATGGCACCAAACACCCTCCCTGTCCTTGGCTGGCATGCCACAGCCTGCAAAGCCTCAGAAGCCCCTCAATACTCATTGGAGTGCTGGCACTGGCACCAGTGACTGATTGCAAGCGGCGGGGAGCCAGAAGAGTGCAGCCCCCAGAGGTGCCACAACCTGCCATACACAGGGCACCAGCTGTGGCCAGCACGGAGATTTGGGGACCAGCACCGTATCTGTACCCCCAGGAGGGTCCCTGTGGTGCAGCCAGCAGCCCCCACCTGCCCAAAGCCACACTGCCCCGGGCCAGCACCCCCATGGTGGCACAGCCACGGCCTCCCCCATGCTGTCCACCCTGGCCGTGCTGAAGGTCCCCCCATCCTGTCCTGTCCCCCCTCTCAGGGCTGCCCTCCCCACACCCCAACTCCTCTCGCAGGAACAAACATCTTCAAGCAGGAAAACAGCCTGGAGAGGGAGGGGGACCCAGGGAGCGGGAGGGGTGTTTATTTGCTGATGGCAGAGGGTTTTTTTTACCCCAAATTTAAATGCAGACCCACTTATCAGCACGTTGCTCCCTGGAGTACATACATTTCAGTCCAATATAACACTTCACCCTGATTAAATATTCCCGGGACAGGCACCCCAGCAGTGCCGAGGGCAGTATGCTAATATGCAGCTGATAGATCAGAAGGCTGGGGGGGTGTTATTTTATTTTTTTTTGCCCTCTTTTTTTTTTCCCAGCTGAATGAAAATCCAAGCTCTTTCTTCTGCTAATGGGATTTTCAGAGGCACACAAAGTGCTGCTGGCTATGGCTTTGTACTGACCGTCCTTTGAGCCGAGAGGCTGACAAAGGGAAACCCTTCAATTAGCAAAAGCAGAAGGTGCTTTTTTGAATGCCTCTCACTGCTGCAGTGCAGGCAGGGAAGGGGCAAAGGGGCTTTGGGGAAGCACCAGAGACAGTGCTGGTCCCTGGCCAGCAGTTCAGGTGAGGAGGAGAATACTTGAAGGGAGGGGCAGAGGTGGCACTGCCACCACCCCAGTGTTGAGCTGAGCCCACAGCCCTCACTACGTGAGATAAATATTTGCTGGGAGGAGAGCTGGCCCTCACGGTCCTGCCCCCTCCTCACATCAAGCAGGGCTGATATTTAAAAGAAAAAGGATTAATAATGAGGTTCATGTCCATTCAGCAGGTGATCACCCCATCCACACCACCTCATGGGTGTCAGAAAGTCACCACTTTTCAGGGTCACCTGCTCATCCCAGCGTATTCTTAAAAATCCACATTTTTACCATCAACGCGCTCAAGGCAGGCAGCCAAAATCCTCACAGATTCTTTTCAACTAAAAAAAAAATCTGTTTCTGCCACACAGAAATTCGCAGTAACACTTCTGATGTAACCTGACTCTTAAAATTCGTAAGATAGAGAGAACAAAAGAAAAAAAGAAGGAAAATGTCCAGAAGTCACTCACTTGTTATGAAAGGAGCACTTTCACAGAGCAAGAGCCCTCAGCCCCTTCCCACCTCCGGCGCTCCCAGTGCCACCTGCCCGCGCTCCACGGCACCTGACCTTTCGTAATTAAGAGGCAAGAGTCCCAGATTCAATTAGCCAGCACTACCCAGCCTAATATAATTAAAAGAGAAAGATATTGCATTACGCTTGCTACGATTTGGTTGCAGAAGTTCAGACCAAATTCCCCAGCGAGTGAATTAAACGGGGAGGTGTTGCCCGAGGGCAGCGGTACCCAGGTGAGATGCTCTGTCCAGCTGCAGCCTGGGCTCTCTCCGAGGAGCCAGAGCATATGCACTGCTCCTGGGGGGCTCTTTGGCTTGGGGGTGAGGAGAGCAGGCACCTCTGTGCCCCAGAGATGGGCGTCCCTTTCCCTGGGGGGAGTGTCACCGACCGAGCTGAGCACGGAGGGGAGCGTTCGGTGATGCTCTACAGGGACACACACTCTCCTACGGGATTAATATTTATTTCTTCCCTTGGTGCTCCGCTATTCCCAGGTAGCTCCCAGCACTCCCCCTCTCCTCCTTCCCTGCATCCCTCTCTCTCTTTCTCTGACCCCTCCAAGCACCAGCAGCGTGATGGGAGCAGGGCTGCGTGGGCAAGAGGGGGCAGCCCTGCAGCACCAGGGGCTGCAGGTTCGTACTACATGATGAAATTCAACCTTAGGAATTAATAAAACCCCCTGGATCTGGCCAGGTGACACTGCGATCTCTCTACTGCCTGATTTTTAGGGCAAGGAGTCGTCGTTTGGACCCAGGGATCACATCCAGGACCAAGTCCCCCTTCAGCACCCACAGCCATTCCTTCTGTGCCAGGAGGAGCCTTCACTCACCGGGACAGCGGCTGGGATTTGACAAATGTGTGGAAAGCGCTGGCAAGGCCTGGAAATTTTTGTGCAAATGTGATGTGAAAATTGGGTTGAAATGACAGCCTTCCCCTGCAGTGTCACCAAGTCCCACCAGCATAGGAGTGACACCGGGATAAGCTGCAGACGTTAATGAGAGTGGAGTTTTAGGCTTCATTCATATCATCAATTCCAGAAATAGCCCCTTTGACAGGAGCATAATGGCACTTCCAGGGCCTGGCCTTTGGGGGGGGTGGGAGAAGGCAAGGACTAAAATCCTAAAACATTAATTTAGGCCCTTTGCAAGGGAAGTTAAAAGTCCTCAGAATTAATCTGCCTCACAGATGGAAATAATAACCCCTTCCCAGCTTTGCCTCTGACTGCACCAGGCCAACAGGAAAAGGCTCTTCATGTCATGCCCAGTTAAAAGTTACAGGATTCCCATCACAATCTCGGACATTTAATTAGACTTTTTTCCTATCACATTCCTTTGAAAGCAAGACCGGCCTCTGTATTTTGCTTTTAGCATTTGCAGGAAGCATTTCCACCTCCATGGATGCAGCAATGCCAGAGGTGCTCTCAAAGTATCTCTACCACTTCCCTGACTTGCAGCCGAGCACTGGCAGGGATCTGCCTCCAGTGTCACTGGAACATGGTCTCTACCCCACAGCTTTGCCCTCCCAGATGCTTTTCCAGGCCTGGGCCCTCTTGTCCCTCTGAGGGACACAAGCACAGGATGAAGCAGGGAAGATGCTGCAGGTTTACAGCCCTTCCTGCAGTGTCACAGCACCCCAGCAGCAGCAGCAGCAGCAGAGCTGCTTTTCCCTGGCAGGATGGAAAAACCGCTGCAGGCACGGCAGCCCCGGCACGCTCGTGGCACACGTGTGATGGAGCACGTGCCTCCTGCCCTGCGCTCTGCAGGGACCTGTGCCAGGTGAGTCCCATCGCCAGGGCATTCCTGGAAAGCAAAGCTGAGAGGCTCCTCCAGTGGGGCTGCACAAAGCGGTTTAAAAATTCAAGCACTGCCATGAGAGTGTTTCCATTCCCACCGCGTGGCCAACGTCTGCCCCGTTCTGGGTTACCGCAGCTGGCAGGCTGAGGACACGCTGCCAGGAGCTGGCATGACCCCACTGAGCCTGGCATATCCCCATCCACAAGCTCTGAGCCGGGAAAAAGCCAGGCAGGAGCATCCCTGCCTCGTCACTGCTCTGCAGCTCTTCAAAACTGCTTCCCTCCCAGCACAGACAGGCCCAGGAGGTTCTTTTAATTCATGCAGCTTCACAATTAAACCTGGGAAACCAAAACAGGGCAATTATTCATGGCAGCGTTTTTGGAAATGTCATCTCTAATTCATTTTGGCTTGCAGATGCTCAAAGGGATGCACTGCTGGCTGCTTCCCCCTGCCATGAAAGGCAGCACTCTGCTCCCATCCCGGTGGGACCACGGAGTCACCAATGGCCCCGTAACACATAACAGGGATTATAAAGCCCAAAAGTGGAGGAAAAGGGGGATTTCAGGGAGCAATCATCTTATCATTCTTCTCCCAAGGGCTTAGAATCAGCACTGTCAGCTGCAGGCAGAGATGCTCTCCTCTGCCTGTAAGATGCAGCCACCTCTGAAGGGAGAGGTAGAATTTGCTCAGCAGTGTGGAGGAGCCCTGTTCAGCCACCCAGGTGATGAGGCAAAGAATGATGCTGTATTTAGAGGAGATGAAGAGTGACAAAAAAGGTTGTTTGGCCAAAAAAAAAATTTAAACCCTAATGAGGTTCTTATTTGTCTTACAGTTTTGGAATTGCTTCCTTTAGATTTCTACTTCAAGGGTTTTTTTTCCAGCAACCAAAACGGTTTAAAATCTTATTGCTTAAAGAAAGAGAAAAAAAATTAAGATAAAAAAATCCTGCAAGCTGAGTGACTTGCATAATCTCCAAACTTCAGGAGCTGGAGCATTTAAGAAAAGCCCTACATATCGCTTGCAATTAACTCCTGAGCTGGGAGGGCTTGGCTGCTGGCAGCCCGGCCCTGGGACCAGCATCTGCAAGGATGGATGTTTTAATAAAATAAATACAATATAAAATAATATAATATAGTATAAAGTAATAAAATATCAAGAAAGAGCAATTTAGCCTAAATTTATTTTGGCTTCTTGTCCCAGTTCTTCCCTCCTCCTCACGCCTGTCTCAGCACCAAGAGCAGTGACCAAAGGAACAGCCCAAAACGAACTGGTGCAAAGGGTCAGTGCATGGCCCCAGCCCTGGTCCAGCAGGATGGGTCAGCTGGGAGCCCCACAGAGCTCACCAGCTCTTTCACCAGCTCTTTCACCAGCCGATGCCACGTGCTGGGACCCCAACTCCCGCTGCCCTGCATCTCCTGGAGGGAAGAGCAGAAGAGAAGAAGGTGAAGCCTCACTTGCCCAAACCAAGCTCCACAGAAGCTTCAACTTCCCCCAAACTTCCTCTCCCGACAGTGTGGCACCTTCAGCTGACATCTGGGTGGCTCAGGGACAGGCTGTCCTGCCATTCACCCCACCAGAGCGGGGCTGCAGAGGTGGGAGCACGTCCCCATCCACTCCCCAGACCTGTCCCTCTCAGCTCCTGGCTCAACCTCCACACCAGCCATCACCTCCCACGACAGAGCCAGGGGATGGGCTCCCTCCCAGCAGCTCACACATGGCATTAACAAAGGTGTTATCATGAACAGCAAAATCCTTCCTAATGGCCAGGTCTTCCAGAGGGAGACTGGGGCTACCAGTTAAAATACTCTCAATATGCCAAAGGCATTGCTGAGGCTCAATAACTTATTTAAGACCTTTTCTCCCACCACGCCTTATAAAGTGCACGGTGGATGGACACTAACCCCCCAAATATATATATTTAAACTCACTCACTGTAAATTGTCCCTTAAGCTCAGCGGTGCCAGCTGCTCTCCAGGACACATCCACAACACCCAGCAGTGCCACCCCTTCACAATGCACAGCCCCAGCCACTGGCAGGATGGAGGAAAACCCACAGAAACCCAGGGAAACGCTGCAGCACGGGCAGATGCATTTTCCCCTGCTGCTCACACAGAGCAGCGCCTCATGCAGAGCTGCCAGAGGCACCTCTTCCTCACTAAGAGACTCCGGATATTTGGGATACTATTAAGTTTCTGCCATCCTTGTTTCTGCTTGCTGCTACACTCAAGACAAAAACTGTTATGCAAGACTACCTAAACAAGTTGCAGTGAAATCTTTGTAACATCCTACACCGACACATAGTTGGGATATGTCACATATTTGTCTTATTTTGTTCCTTCTTTGTCCTTTTTTTAGTCTCCTTCTACTTTTTCCCCCTTGGAAGTACGCTGGTTCCCATGGAAACAGTGATGTTATGGGTACGGACAGAGCCCCAGTGACGTCCACAAGTTCAGTATAAAAGTGGATTTATGTAACAGTTGGTGAAATGAAGGAATTGAAGGGATGGCCACACATGTGGCATCAGGGCTGCTGTGCCAAGGAGGTTGTGCTGGTCAGGCGAGTTCACACTGGAGTGGGAAAGAATGACAGGACAGGGAGGAGTTCCCAGACTCATGGGAAGATGGATGAGGATAAAACTAGTCCTCAGCTTATATATCTATATACATTTTTTATCTACGTTCATTTATTTATATTTTAATATGGATGTATTTCCTTGAAGAGCATCTCTCACCCTCTGCTGCTGGAGCAGAGGGCAGATGAGATCCAGGGTGCTGACCCTGGGAACAGGAGCTCACTGGGAGCTGCAGGAGCACAGCCAGGTCCTTGCTGCTGGCCCAGCCCCAGGATGGAGCTGACAACGCCTGGCTCCATGGCCGGGGAAGGAGATCCCCCCTGAGCCAGACCTGCCTGAAGCGGGAAGGAGATCATCGTCAGAAGGCTCCTGCAGGCTTCAAAGCCTGAGCAAATCAGGCACATTTCCTCTTTTCTGCAAACGTGTGATTTAAATCCCTTCCTAGAGCAGTGCACAGATGGAGGGGATGTCTCTCCTCCTCCTCCTCCTCCGCCATCAGTCCCCAAGGAAGAAGCCTGAACAGCTTCCAAAATGAGGCACTGCCATGCCCGCAGACGTGCCACCTTGAACCCCCACTTCCCACAGAGGCTTGGCTGGCAGGCACCACGCTGCACGGAGCCAAAACCTCCAAAAATCAATGTATTAATAAAGCCAGGGAAGCGACAGGCTGATTACAGTCCCACTGCATCCCAGGGATGTGCTGGGGAGAACAAGCCTGTGCTAATTGTCCTGGCAGCTCCTCCACTTCCCTTACGATCCCTGACAAGCTCGCTCTCTGCTCCCATCAACACTGGGTTAACCCTCCTTGGCCAGGAAAACTCTGTGCCCACACCTGCAGAGCCAAAATATTCCTTGTGGAGCTGAAATATGCCCTGTGAAGATCAGCACCCTGCCTGTCACGGGTGAAACAGGCTCTCTGCCTCCCTCCACGGGCCTCTCCTCTGGCGACCATGCCCCCCCTCCAGCCACATCCCACCGGAGGATGCAGCCCCCAGAGCCCCCCAAACCCCCACAGGAGCTCAAACCCAATCCCAGCCTATTAAATATACACAAGGCAAGCGCATGAAAGATTCATCCAGGGCAGGGAATGTCACCGGGGCAGTGCAGGAGGTGGGACAGCTCTGCAGGATCACCAGCGCCTCTGCTGATTAATCCAGCACATCCCTAATCACCCAGACAACTGGATGGCAGGATGGAACCGAGTGAGGACCACAAAACCTGGTGAACATGGGGAGAGACAGCAATCGCAGCTGGTCTGCATGCTCCCTTCAGCAATCCCAGCTGGATCTTGGGCAGAAGGAGAGGGAATTCCCTCTGCTGACTGAGGGCCAGGGGAAACCTCGGAGGAAGAGCTCTTGGTGAGCAAGCTAAACAAACAACCCCACTTCCATCCCAGACACATGACTCGTTTCTACCCTGCCCCAGCCTTCCACTCAGCCCATTCCCATTCATCCAAGGACACTGGGCAAGGGATGCTCACGTGCAGAATGTGAGAGACAGGGAAATCACGGCACGAGGCAGGAGCCCTGGAGGGAACCCTCCTAGAGAGGCAGCGCATCCCACCCTGAAGCACAGCACAGCCCTCACCAGCAGGCCCCACACTGCCACACCCACAGAGTCATCGCCAAGAAGTCCCAAAAGGCAAATAGGAATGGGGACATCCCACAGCACCTTCCATCCACCCTCTTTCACCAAGCAGGGAATCGTGTTCACTGCACCAAGGCAAACACCTTCCACGGCCCCTGGAGAAGCTCAGGCTCTGGGGTTTGTCCATTTGCACTCCCCAAATGGGCAGTGTGGGGCTTGGGGGAGGAAAAAGGGAGACAGGAGGAGAGGCAGAGTCCTGGCTGCAGTGGCTCCAAGAGGAGCCAAAAGCATCGGGCTCTTGGCCACATCTGCTGCAGCTGCGCCCTGCGTGTCCCCTGCACAGTATTTTGATCCCAAAAGGGCACAAGCTCAAAGTCCCTGAACCTGGCCAAGCCTCACAAAAAGCTCAGAGGGCAAATTCAAGGACAAACCCAGAATCATTTTAGCTCTACGGAACAAGCCAGGGCAGAAGGGCTGGAGGGCCCCTTACCATCACTTCTGAAGGGTCCAAATGGCTTAAAGCAGAGTTGGGGGACACAGACCCTGTGCCCCACATCTTCTCCTCTCCCCTCCACTGCTGCCCTGACACAGGTTCACCAGCCAGGGGAGTCCCCAGGAGCTTCTGAGGGCAATGCCTGACTTGCTGTGATTGGAAGGGGAACTGAGGGAGAGCCTCCTTTGAGGAAACCTTTCCCTGGGAGCTGTGCCCGAACAGGGGAGAACCAAGCCCTTCCCACTCACTGGTTGGCATTAGCCAGTGCTGGGTACAACTTTCCACTCAGAGTGTTGCTGGAGAAATACAGCTTTGGGGCGACTCAAAACACCCACCAATTTTTGTGTATGTTTTCTTACCCGGCTGCAAGTTGCGGGAAAAAGAATATTAAAGAAATTATGTTTACAAAGTCTGAACATGATGATAATTTTCCAAATGGCCTGCTAAAGTGTTTCATTTAGAAACTGAGCCAATGTTTCCCTTCTAAAAAAATAAAAATCAATGTAAAATACAATATTTTGTTGCAGGTTAAGTACTAATTAGACTGGAACCATCTTACACACTTTGGGTTTTGAAGTCTACGATCAATAAAAATAGGGAAAATAGCGATTTTCAGTGAAAGCAACACAGAGCTTTCACAACGGAGATGAGTGGCAAGGAGGTCATTCTGCAGGTGGGCAAGTGGAGGTCAAGACTACCCCAGCCCACAATCCCTGCCTTTTTCCCTGCATGGAAGAGGCTGCAGCCAGTCTGTGACTGCCCTGGGAGCTGCTGGTGTGCCTGACTCAGTTTCTGAGGTGTCTAGAAGGAACACTCATCTGTGGGAACAGAAACATCCTGACACCATGTCAAAATCCCACAGCGACTAAAATCCATCCCAGGCTTATGTGGAATGACCAGGAGCAGGAAACTGGAAGCTGCTCTGCCCAGGGCTGAGCCACTGCAGGCAGTGGGAGCTGGAGCAGGGTGGGGGGCTCAGCAGGGTGGGGGGCTCAGCAGGGTTGGGTGCTTGGTCTAACAGAACTCTGCAGGCAAATCCACGGCAGGAACTCATGGATTAGCATCTCACTGGCAGAGGAGAGGGAGGGAAGTGGTAGAGGAAGGAAGAAACAGGAAGATAGGGTTGGGATGGTGCTCAGTACAGGAGCCAAGCTTGCTGTGGCACTTGCATGGACACAGTAAGGGATGCCACCCCAAAACACCTCCCAGTCTCACACACCCACACAGCTGCAGCCAGGGCAAACAGGGCAAGACCAGCTTAAAAGCAGGATTTACCCCACATGCTCCAGCCCAAACCTTGGCCTGCACTCAGATGTGATGTCCTACACATGCCACACCCCACTGCCCAAAAAAACGAAGGGGAGGTGTACGGCCCCAAGAAGCAGCAAGTGCTCCACTGCAGGGTTTGCTTGATGGATGTTAGAGGAAATACCTCAAGTCTTAGAAAAGATGACAAAAGTGGCTATTTTGTAAAAGTTAGGGTGCATCCTATGGTATCTGCTTGCAGGGATGGCACTGCCCCTGGGTTCCTCTCCCCAGGTAAGGACAGCAGCCAGAGAGGGGCACAGAGCCAACCACATCCTCTGCTCCTGTAATTCCCCCCCAGCAACCTGCTTGCTGCTAGTGGTAGGCCAATTTGTGCTCCATGTGATCCTGGCATTCCCAGGGGAAACAGAGCAGTCCAGCCTCCCCTCCAGACACGGAAAGCCAAGGAGGAGGAGGAGGAGGCCTGGCTGGCAGCGGGGGCAGCTTCCCACCTTCCCAGCAGGCGAGATGCGGGCAGTGCTCCAGAGCTTCCCGGGGGTTTGGGGCATCACACCAGTTTGATGCTTTCAGCTTCGTGACAGCGCGTTGACATCTCCTTGCAAAGATGGGAAGTGGGAACAGACAGGGAGCGGGGTGAGCACAGGGCTGGCTGCCTGGGGCAGCAGGAAAGGGGACAAGATGGGACATGTCTCCAGGGATTCTCATCCTGCTCCAGGCATTTGAAGATCCCTCTGGGTCTCCCAAGGTGCTGCTACCACAGGCAAGGGGCTTTTCTTCCCAAGGATCAGGTAGACAGGTTTGCCAGGGTGCAGGGACGTGCACCCATGGGGGGTAGCACCCCCAGGGCTGAGGTGTGCAGGAGACTCTCAGGGAGAACCATTCCAGTGCTGCCACCCCGCAGTGGCACTGGCAGGGATCTGGCCAGTGCCCTCCTGCTGGCGTGACTCAAGTGGGAATTTATTAAACACAAAACACCCCATTTAATTAGCGTCAGGCTTCAACAGCAGCTAACAATAGCCAGGAAGCTCAGCGAGAGGATGGCACATCATCTGTAATGCCTTGAAGGGGCTCTGGCAGCAGCTAGGGACCGGCTCGACCCCTGTGGCTCCTCCTGTGCTGGCAGCACTGACAGTGTGGTGTCACAGAACCAAACCCCACAAAGGGAGAGCAGGGACTGAGCTACTGCCACCTCCTAAAGCCTGTCACCTGTGTCAAAACCTGGCATGTAAAATGGATTTATTGCATTCATTCATTCCTGCAGAGTAAGTCTCGGAGCCTGCTGGGTGCCCACTGTCCTGGGAGCTGCTTGGTGTTGGAGAGAAATCAGGCAGAGGGACCCTGGCAGCTGCAAAGGCTCCATTTCCACATCCCTTCCGCAGCTCATCTTTACTGAGATAGCTGGGAACAAGGTTGGTTTGAGCACGTTCAGGCAGAAATTTTCACTTTGGGAGTCTTTATCCTGCCGTGAGCCCTGTGAAGGGGAACTGGGCACCTTCGGTGGAGATGTCCAGACCCTCACCATCAGCAGCTGCTGGGCTGGGACAGAGGTGAGAAACATTCTCGGCACTCAGCCCACAGCAAGAAGCAATTCATCCTTTCCTCTCCAAAACCTTTACTAGACCCTGCTCCTGCAGCTGGATCTGGCCCCACACGCTGCTGTGTCCTGGAACAGCCCCAGGTTGCTCTGGATAAGTCTCACTCAAGGCATTTGGTCACTTCAGGAACCTTAAACCAAATAATTTCTAATGCTTTTGATCTCCCAAAAAGCTTCATGAAAAATGCACCCAACTGCCCAGGTTCCCAATCTCCTGCACAGCATCCGAGCCTCGCTCACTTTGGCTTAGGAAAAGCAACAAGGACGACCTTTGGTATTCCAAAATACCCTTGGAGCTGTTCAGTCCCAGCCCACTCAGTTGCCTCCTCACTGGCAGCCCAAGGCCAGCACCACTTGCATTGGAGCTCAGCAGGGACCAACCCACAACCAGCTAAAAGCCATAAAGAGTCCCGATATTCAGGCACTCACAGCCCAGCATATAATTACGGGATCAAGGTGAAAAATTCTGCTCCAACTACCCACAAGGATTAGCAGGCAGGAGCACACGGTACAAAGCCAGCCCTTTGATTTGGCACACCAGAAACACAATGGGCATTCCTAAGTCCAGGTCTGGACTCAAACCTCAGATTTCTTTTCCCTTTTTTTATATTGCCCCCCTCTCTGCATGTGACTCATCCTTAGGCGACATCTCCAGCCAGCACACGGCTCCTGATGAGCTGCTATTGATTTACTCCATGTGCAGACAAGCTTATTGGGGAATAAGGGTGCCTTGTTCCCGTTCCAGGATCCACGTGTCCCTGCACATGGAGCTCATTAAGAAAGAGCTCCGGGTGTAGGCAAGCCCTCCTCAAGCCCCAGCACCTACCAAGGGCACGCAGCCCATGGCAGCCCACCCCTGGCACCTTCCACGCCCCTGCCCCAGACTCTGGGTGGCACTCAGCACGTGTGACAGCAGTGTTCGGGTTGGGGTGACAGCCCCAGGGAAGGACCCTGCACCCCTACCCCGCTCCCCCAGCCCGGACACAAACATGGGCCCTCCCAAAACCTTTCAAAGGGCAGCTCCTCCCAGCCAGCAGCACGCTCTGGCAGGAGGCTGTAATGGGAGCAAAGCGCTTTAAAATTTAATGTGGAACAAAAGAATTTCCACAAAATAAAAATTGCAGTTTCTCTTCCATTAATAAGATATTACAAGCCTCACTAAAGAGGCTGCAGTCTCCAGCTCCTGCCCTTTGCTGTCCTATCTCCCTCTCCATCACAGCCCCATCATCTGCTTCTGCTCTCTGTGGTGAAAACTCTTTGAAATGGCCAAGAAAGCTCAGACTTCCCCATCTCAGCCCATCGCTGGTATCTCTCTCCGATCCCGTGTGATTTCATCATCTGCCCTCTAATGCAAAATGGATGTTCTAACTAATAAAGTGAAAAGCAACAAAGAAGCCGAAAATAAAGCCATCAAGCACGGGACCAATGTATGTTTGTCTCCTTTCTAATCCCATTATTGTTTTGAAACGAGCTCTAGATATTACTGCTCCCTCATTAACAGCTGCTCTGGTTTCCCTCCGAACCCCGGAGACTGGACCCTGATGAATTTTGCAACCAGAAAAAGTGTTTTTTAACCACAACAGCAGCAACACAGACAGAAACTCAGATCAGAGCATCTCACAGTGCTAATATTTATCTTTTCTCTGAGCCTGCAAGGAGACAAGATATTTCGGCTGAGGAGAAGGGGTGCAGAAGAAGCATGTGCATGTACAGAGCCGAGCGGGACATGGACATTTTCAGGCACAATCCATTTACACCTCATAAAATTCTCATTGCTTTTGCCTGGAACAAGAGCAGTGACTGCACCAGCCCACACTAAACATGCTGGAACATTCCGCAGCGGGCGCCGGAATGCCGCTGTCCCGGCACAGCTCAGGTCCGGGGATGCTCAGGAGAGAAGCACGTGCCTGCAACCTGGGTATCAAATGCTCCGTTTTGTAGTGTAGGAGATTTTGGGGGAGGTTTTCATCTCCTCCGCAACACTGCAGAGTGCAAATCGATTCCCTCAGGACTCTGTCCTTCCTCGTGTCCCGGTACAGAGCGGTGCTCTCGGATGTCCCTACTCTTCTTGCTGAGTGCTGAGCCAGAGAAAAGCAGCCCTGGGGCTTCTCGGGGAGTATTTCCAAGCAGGATGACCGGGGGGAACCGCCCCAGCGCCCAGCCCCTTCCCTCAGCAGAAACACGCTGTAGGTGCTGAGGGACCCTGCTGCAGGCAGGGGCTGCAAGGTTTCCCTGCCCATCTCCATCTCTGCCAGCTGAGGAGGGCACACAGAAGGGCTCAGCACTTCATTTCCCCACAAGCAGCCCGTACTGAGGGGCTGGGGGCTCCAATCGCCCCCCCAGCCATCCCCAGGCCTGTGCCTGCTCCGACACTCCTGTCTTTGGCTGTGAACAGTTGTTCTGACCGAGCTCAAAATGCTCCGGGGACAGCGAGCGCTGCCAGCAAATACATTAGTGAGAGCAAAGCAGCTGGGGGGAAGGAGATCAGCTCTGCGCATCTTGCCAGGCTGCTTTTCTCCTGCCTTCCCTCTCGGCAACTGTAAATAAGGAGAACTGAGCCGGATTAGAGGTTACTGTCCCGGTCAAGGGGACTTCTGGATGTCCTAATTCATTTTCCCCATATCTGGTCTTTCCCATCCCATCTGTGCCACGGCCACAGTTCCTCCTGCCCTCAGTGCCAGCAGGCCAGGAGGGGCATTTCAGGCACCCTGAGCATGAGGTATCTCTAAAAGACAAGAAAGCAAAGGCAGGTGGGTTTCCCACAAGAGAAGCCACCTGCAAGAGGAGTTGCTTCCCACTGAGCACCAAGAGCGCCAGGCAGCCCTGCTGGCACTGCCCACAGTCCTGCAGCACAAAGGATCATGTCCAGACTGAACAAAACGGGGAGGGAGCAAAAAATCAGGCATGGGGCCATCAGGCAGCAAGCGGAAAGCAAAATGCCAAAGCCTCGGTGCCTTTTCCCTGCCAGTGCTGCTGAGTGCCCAACACCCTTCCCCTGCTGAGGGCAAATATTGCCCTGCATCGTGGGTCCCCAGGGCTCTGGCAGGGGCAATCAGGGAGGAATCTGCCAGCACCAGCAGTGCCTAGAGTAGCTGGATTCATGCTTCAGCCCTGCCTGTCACACTGTGAGCTCCATCCCGAAACAATGCAGATTTGGGATGGAGGAGTCTCAGGGGCACCTGACCGTTCTGGACACACCCAGCCCAGCTACCCCTCTTCAGAGGGAGGGGATTTTGTGGGAGGACAAAACCAAAATAAAGCAAGCTCTGGCATGCAGAGGAGAAGATGCAAGTGCCAGGGCTGGGACCAGTCCTTGGTCACAGGAAATATCTCTTACAATTCTCACTCATCAGACGGGCCTTGATCACAAAGAAGGAGTTGGTGTTGTACACACATAATTAAATTATAATTTGTTCTTGCACACGAAGAGGTGCACAGGTGAGCTCAGGGCTGTCCAAGCATGCAAAACATGAAGACAGGCACTCTGTCCTCTCCTCACATCACCACCCAGCCAGCATCACCCCAAGGATCCCCACTGCCCCTGCACCATAAGCTGTGGGAAGGACCTTCCCAGCCTGGGCAGGCATTTTGGGAACAGGTCGCACTTCCCAGAACAACCCACCAGCCCCTATTTGTCCTCAGGTTGAACTTGTTCAGCTTTAGGATCCCAGCTAAGCCTATCTAATTCAAAGCTCCACTTCTGCAAGCATTTCGCCGCTCGTTCCTGGTGAGATTGACCCTGGAGACCCGGCAGACTGCTCAGCTGGGAAAGAGAGATCACGTTCTCCTTTCAAGGGATTTTGGGTTATATTTGGGCAGCAGGAGCAGGATGGGAGCTGAGAGCAGCAGCCTCAGCCTCACCACCTCTGCAGAGGTGGGAGATGGTCCATGCACTGCCAAGAGCCTCCCTGTGCAATTCCCCACCTCTGGAACAGCTCGGCTGCTCAGGATAGTGCAGGTCCTTCACTCATTTCCTTCTTTTCCTTCACCATCTGCACTATTTATTACTAAATAAATTTCAGAGGTTGGGGTGTGGTAACAGGGCTGAAAAGCCTGGATAACTTTTGTTTCCCAGACCCAGAGGGATCCAGCCCCTGTCCCCAAGAGCCACCAAGGGATCTGAACTCACATGGCTACAACAAGGCTGCTCCAAACATAAATTCTCTATTTTTCTCTTAAGTTCAAAGAAATTCAGATAAATTCCTTCTCATTAGTTTCATCTTATCCTAAATCTGAGCAAGGCTCATGGTGACAGTGCCAAATTAAGGGAAGGAGGCTCCCTCTCCAGACCCAGGCCACCTTTGCAGACCTACAGAGCCTGACTTGTTCCAGGTTTCACCCCGGAGACTTGACCAGCAGTCTATTAAAATCAGGTCATTTATTTAGGTACTTAGATCTGGACTTCAAATAGCTAAAATTAGTCAGGAAAGTTGCACTTTTCAGGCTTTCTCATCCCATGCCTCAGTTTCTAAAACCAGGGAAGAAAAGAACAATTATTTCTCTCCAACCCTTTCGAAAGCACTTGGAGATCTTCAGATGACAGCGCGATTTGGTGCAGACGTATTCATTATTCTTTCCCTCCATAGAGCAGTGTTAAATCTTTCTCCATATAAAGTCATTTTCTAAATTAGGTAAAGACGGTGAGTTTTGCGCTGAGCACATGTGGATATTTTTATAAAATGTTTAAAACTTCTTGTCTGACTTTTCCTTCCCTTGAAGGACAATGTACCGAATTAAACCCTTCTGTGACCCTGTTTCATTTCACCCTCGAGGAGTTCTCAGCAAGACTTTGCCAAAAAGCAACATTAGTGACTTCTCTTCCTCACAGACCACGAATGGCAAAGTTTGGCCTCGTGTGCTGTTTGGACTTAGTGGGAAGAAAGGGGCTGGGGATGCACTGGGACAGCCCCCAAAGGGTTCAACACATTGCTTTTGCTATCCAGAACCAGACAGGCGAGTCCACACGAATCCCACAGGAACCGCTGTCACAAATGGAGCCTCCAGCTCATCTCCAGTTTCCATCCCTGCCTTGTTCTGCTTGGCTAGAAATGCTGCCAAGGCGGCTGTGTGGCCGCTGGCTCCACTCCCCAAAATGTGCACCCTGATGGAATAATCCGTGGTGGGCCCCAGGCCAGAGAGAGGACCCTCTCCTCACTCAGGTGGGCAGGACTGGGTGTCCCCCCCACCCTGGGTCCAGGGCTGGGGACAGGCACCCTCCTGCAGAGGGTGTGACCCTGAGATTAACCTTCAAAGGTCCCTCCTGAAGAGGGGATTTTTTTCCCTGCTAATAGAGGGTTGTGTTGCTGGTAGCAATGCAGAGATGGGATAGATCAGCCCTTTACATCGAGTCCTTCACCGGGAAATTCTCCCCCTATAGGGAGCCTGGTTGGGGACACACTCCCCGGCTCTGAGGCACAGGTGCAGGAGGAGCCTGGCACCACACATGGCTCTGCATCAGGAAAACAAGACACATTTGGGTCCAAGGAGATAGGCCCAAAGCCAGGAGGACAGAAATGCAAAGGGGGAAGTGGCACTGGACCTGCCAGGGAGCTGTTGCTGCCAGGTGCTCCCCACGGCCCGCTGCCTGCGCTGGGGCTGCGGAGCACAGATGGATCCCAAGCCCAGACAGCAAACACAGGAAAGGTCACCCCTGCTCAGCCCAGCAAGCTGGAGCAAAACCGACACTGTGTCAACAGGGAAAAGGTTTGAGCTGAAGCAAAATAAAACACTGATGCCAAGAAACGTGCCTGCACAGGGGTTTGGGAAGGTTCGGTGTCTCGGCCAGCAGCGGGCTGGAAGGGGGGTCACAGGGGACAGTGTCACCAACCTGCTTCAGGCTTTAGATGGCAAAACCCTCTGGCTCTCCCTGTGCAAGGATGCTGTGCCAGGAGCATGGAGGGGAGTATCCGACCCCCAGCCTACATCCCACCTGTGACTGGCAGCGACAGGAGCTCGGAATGCCAGAGCAGACCCCCAGGAAGGCTTTGACAGGGCTCCAACTGCCAGGAATGGGGCAGCCAATGGCTCAAGGTGTGCCTGGCTGGCAGCAGAGATGTCAGGAGCAGGGGGTGGGAACCCCCCCAACCCCAGGAGAATAAACAGCTGTAGTGACAACCACGACCAGGGAGATGTACAGGAGCTGTGACCACACACTGTCCCCTTCCCACAGCCACCAGCACCCCTGAGCAGAGCCCCAGTGGGCTCACCCCTGCACCACCACTTGGCACAGCACGGTTTTTGGGGCTTCCCATGGTGCCCCCACTCTCTCTGGGAATAGAGATGATTCCTGCAGACACAAAACAGGACCCAGTGCACTGGGAGGAAGGAAGGGACTGTGGATCCCAAAGGACACAGCATGGGGACATCAGGGACAGAGGACAGCCAGCACTAGCCCTGGCATCTGAATACCAAAGTAAAAGTTTATCCTCCAAAACAACTTCCTGAGCTTAAATTTCTGTTATTTTTAACCTCACTGCTGCATTATAAATAACCACCAGGTCCAGTGCTTGCCTCCCAAACCAGCCGCTGCGGGTTCCTACTCCAGCTGGGGCAAACTTTACAGCTTTAGTTTTCCAAGAGCTGATCCAAATATTTGGAGGAGAGCCAGAGAAAGGCCTGACCTGCAGGGAGAGGCCAAGGGAACCAGAGCTGCCCTGTGGAGATGCAGGGTCAGGAGGCACTGAGACCATCCCTAGCAGGAGGGGAAACGGTCACTGGGAATTATCTGTGTGTGGGTGGGAGAGTGGGTCCAGCGAAGGGGTGTTTCCCAGGAAAGTCAGGCTTCTTCCATGGAGAGCATCCCAAAAAGCTCTCGATGCACTCACCTGCACAACTTGGTTTTCCTCACCCAAATTTACCACCTTTTCAGGTCTGGCACCCAGTCAGCCACCCAGCTCCCTGGGGACGGAGCTGACACGGAACAGCTCGGGTACAGCTTCCCCAGACATCTGCGGGGCTCCATGTCACTGTCACAGCCCTGAGCAGAGCTCCTGAGGGTCAGTGTGACCCAGGGGCTGGGCACCAGACCAGTGAGAGGGGATGCTCACCCCTGGGGACAGTCCTACCCACTCCAGGGGACACACCAAAGGGATGGCATCATTCCCAGACCCCGCCAGCATGCAGGGAGGGATGGGCAAGGGCTGCTCAGCTCTTTGCCAGAGTCTTTTCCCCCTCCAGCACCTGCAGCTGGGGGTGACCAGAGCTCCCTAGGGCAGGGCAGAGCAGGCCAGGGAGGCTGCAGTGGGGGGCTGGTTCCCACTGCCATCTTCCCATTCCCTATTTGTGCAGCAAAGGTCACTCCAGCATCCTGGGCAATTGTTCTCACAGTCTGCAAGAAGGAGATTAAAACCTCCCTGTTTGGCAGACATGAGCAGCAAAGGAATAATAAAAAAAGAAAAAAAAAAAAAAACAAACCAAAACAACGACAACAAAAAAATCCAACAAGAAGAAAATATTCAAGCTGCTCCAAGGCATAAAGTCAGTCCAGCTCTCAGCACAGTCCCATGGCACTGTGGCTGCATCCCTGCCAGTCCAGGGGGTCCCCACACAAGCAGGCTGGAGGAGAGGCAGACCTTTTGTTAGCAGCTCAGAAACTTTTCCTAGTAGAAGGTTCCCCGAAGTGCTGGGAATTTTGGCCCTGAGCTGTTTATTTTCTGTATTTTTGCAGATTTCACTTGTGGTTCAGAGGAATTCAGGCACAATTAGAGCCACTGCCATTCACTTGCCAAAGCCCAGCACAGCCACACCATGTCTGCTCAGGGGCACCCCCTCTGCTCAGGGGCACCTGCCCTAAAACCCCAGAGAGACAAACGGCTCTGCCCTGCACCTCCTCTTTGCACCAGGGTGATGGCCAATGCCAAGAGCTTCCAGGGAAATGCTTGTGGAGGACAGACTCCCACTGCCAACCCCAGATGCACATCCCAGAGCCATCCTGGCAGAAGGAACAACCTCCCATTGCTTCCAGATGCTTTCTTGCAGTGGGAAGACCAGGGTCAGATGAGGTGCTGTAGGATAACAACCCCCTCAGCGACCCCATCCTCCTCCAGCCCTCCCTCCCCTGCCACAAGGTGAGAGTGCGCCATGGCAGGGCTCAGGAAGCAGCTTGGCTGCTTCACTCGATCTTTCAGGGGGTTCTCCCACCTCTGGCACGTTTCCCTTCCACACTCTGTACCCAGGGATGCCTTTGGAGGTGGCAGCACAGCCTGTGCTTCCCGCGGGGTGGAAGAGGCTGCTCCTCCCTACAGACACCCGTGCTCTCAGCAGGGATTTCTGAAGATATCCTCCAACCTGAGGGCTGGGATGCACCATCCTCCTGGGTTACTGCTTCTGCTGGACGCCCTGCTCAGCCTGCAGCCCCCGCCTGCACACCCGATTTGCATCAGGGAGTCTGCCCTGCAATGCAGCCCAAAATAACTCAGAGGATGGGTCCAGAACCTGTGCACTTCCCAGATATTGTACCCAAGTGGGGCAGAGTGGAACAGGACCCCAGCTGGCCTCGGTCTTTCTCTGGGAAGTCACCTGAGCAAATCCTACAGGCACTGGAGAGGATGGACCTGAAGCCCAGTCCTGGAACAGGAATCAAGAGCGGGGTGCCTGGGGTGGTTTGCACTCTAGCACGGCACAGCTGGACCGAGAGGCAGGTTTATAGAGCACTCAGCCTGGACAAGAGCAACTCCAGCACTGCCTGCCCCATTCCACAGCGCTGAGAACGGGAGAGCAGCAGCCGCTACCAAAACCGGGCAGGGAGAGCCAGACAGAAGCCTGCACTCCGTTCTGTCCCCTCTGCCCGCTCTCCCCTTGCTTCCCACGGGATCCTCCCGTCTGCGGGAGCAGCAGCGGTGAGAAAAATCAGGGATCGGCTGCAGAAAACAAATCATGAATTAAAAAAGACTGCAGCTGCTCATGGCAAAGCCCCGGTTCTCAGAGCAGCATCCCACCCTGCCGGGGGTCAGCCACCCCCGGAGCGAGCTACGTGCCCAAATCAAAGGCAGGCACAATCAGAGGGATCCGAGTAACACACGCAAATGGGCGATTTGCAAATAAACAGAGCGAACCAGCGGAAACGGCGGGGGAAGGAATGCTCTCAGCTTTCAGAAGGTTGGGATCTGCTGGTGGGCAGCCCAGGGAAGGAATGCAGTGACGTCTGTCCAGCTAATAAATTAGCGAGCTGAATAATTCAGGGCGAATTATTCGCCTGGTTTTCCTTCCCCTGAGGAGGTGCTGAGCGTGCAGCAGAGAGCGGGCAAGAGCCAGGGACCCCAACGGGAGCCAGGGACCCCAACGGGAGCCAGGGACCCCAAGGGGAGCCAGGGACCCCAACGGGAGCCAGGGACCCCAACGGGATCCAGGGACCCCAAGGGGAGCCAGGGACCCAGGTGAAGCATTTGCCTCCAGTGCTCCCGGGCAGGGCCCGTATCTGGGCAGTTTTCACCCTGGTGATGGAGCGATGGGGAACAACAGAGGCTGGGATGTCACGCCAGGAGATGTGGCAAGTGCTGGGGACCACACACACGTTCTCATGACGGGTGACAGCTGAGGGCACGGCCAGTTTGGATCACTGGCAGCACACTGTCAGAGCAGGGATGGCCAGGGTGGGCAGGGCACTCTGCCCCTGCACTCAGCCCCCAAGGCTGTACATACCTGCTGTCCCACTGCCTGCCTCTGCTCCCCCAAAAGTGGGGTCATGCCGACTTGGTGACGCCCAGATTCACTGCATATCCCCCGAGGCATCCTGCAGACCTTAACCCCCAGCCCTGCGTGTCCATGGGGAGTAAGTGGAACCTGGGTCTCACATCCCCCATCACCCCACAGTCTGTCCTCTCCTGGGTCAACCCATCACCCCACAGCTCAGCACTTTTCAGGCTCCCTCAAACCAGAGCCACCCCATGCGGGAGTGAACAAGGAAGCCCAAGACTCTGTAGGTACAGAGCAGGATCGCTGTCCTCCACGTGCAATGAAATCCCCCCAAAACACCATGGTACCACACCTGAACTGGGAAAAACCTTGAGCGTGTGTTGAGAGCAGTGGGGAGCGTGCAGGAAGCACATCCACCACCAGCCTTCCCGCGCCCCCACTCCAAGCCTTGCACCAACCCAGCCCCGTTGGGTTTTTTCCCTCTTTAGCAAGCTGTCGCTCCCAGGGAGTGGTTTCCTGAGCAGTGATGTGACCCTGCTCCCCTGAGAGGCAGGGATGGCGCTGGAATTCATTCTCAGCGTTATAAAACCCCACAGCAGCCCCCAGGCTGGGTTTTCCCTCCATGGAGCCATGCTGGGAATCCAGCAGCAGGGAGCAAAGGGCAGGAGCTTCCCTATCAGGGCCCAGCGTCCCCACGAGCCTTTCACTGCAGCGGTGATGGAGAGGAAGAGGAGGGAGAGAGTGATGTCCTCTGCCTCCACCACAGCAGCAAAGGGACAAGTGACCATGGCAGAGGCTGCCCAGCTCCGTGGGTGCTGGCAGGAGGATGAGGGCCCCAAAGCCTCAGCAAAAGGCAGAGCGTGGATGGTGTGGGAACAAACTGCAAAGCCCCTGTGAGGGCGCAAAGGCCACGCAATGCCTTTGTCCCACCATCACTGAAACCCAGAGCAGCGCCCTTGGCCAGTCAACAGACAGACCCTAGTCCACCCAGGTTATTTTTATTAGAAACCAGCAAGTCATTAGAATCCAAATCCAAAGCAGCAGCTCCATTCTCAGGGACACACTGGGGTAAACTCAAGAAGGGGATGCTCCAGGACTGAGCCAGGACCAGCTCTGCCCTGCACCTTCAAACAGCTCAACTGCCACAAAGAGACCCCAGCTGTAAGCTTGATGTTTTGGTGGACGGTCGGGAC
>VZTG01005429.1:431764-446568 GCA_013397845.1 Melanocharis versteri | reverse complement strand
CCCGCCAAGTCCTGCTGCTGTCATGAGGAACACAAAAACTGGATAGCAAGCACCTTCCACATCTTCTTTAGCCTGGGAACACCAGGACTGCCCCAGGGACACCTTACCTGCCTGACTGCCATAAAGCCCCTGGTTTCCTGCAGCCCTTGGGACCCTCCTCCCCAGCTTCAGCCCCCCCTCCCCGCAGAGGAGGGTTCACCTCGGGATAAACCCCACCACCACCTCCCAGAGCAGAGATCTAACAGAGGATGCTCAAAAGCTACCGGGCCGTTTCCATGGCTACGTGAGGCACATGTTGCTATGTGATACTCGGCCCGTTTCCATGGAGACAGCAGGGCTGTCACCACGCAGGGCTTATTAGTTGCCATGGCTATTAAAAGGCGCTTGTCCTCTGGGGACCTGGAAGGACCAAGGCCACCACCTTCCCCTTCTCTCTCTCTCTGGGATGGCAGCAGCTCCCTGGGATCCCAGTGGGGACCTGGCCATGCAGGTCCCTGACACCACAGGGATGGGCAGCTCCCAGCTAAGCTGAAGAGGGAGCCCATTCTGCATTTTGCCATGGAGAACCACATGTGCCCCAGCCCCTGGGGTGCCTTCTCCATAAGTGAGCAGAGCATCCCAGCCACGGGCTTTTACTGGTGGGGTCACAGCTGACACAGACCCCATGAAGCAGGGCGAGCGCTCAGGAGGGCCCAGCTGCCATCTGCCCACTGAACCCTGTCACACCTGCCTGCCAGCATGGCACAGAGAATCTCTGCCCCACTCTGTACGGTGGATTTGGTGTGGCCAAATCCATGTGGCACCAGGCAAAACCACCCCAGAACTCTGCCCTTACAGACAGGACAGTGCTGCAAAACACAGACAAGAGCATCGTCCACCCTGGGGGAACCACCGTGCTGCCTCCCTCAGCCTGCTGCAAACAGCCCCGTAGCGTGGCACAGCCTCTGCCTGCTACTGCCAAAGCCCGTTCCTCCAAGCATGGAGAGCTCCTTGCTCCTTCCTCCAGCCCCTAGCATGAGATCCAGCCCCCGTCTCACCCCGCTCCAGCAGTTCATGCCACAGCCCTGCACCCACTACTCCATCATCTCTCTAACTGCATCCCAGGAGTGGAAATAGAGATGCAAGAAAGACCTGGCTTTTATTTAATTTCAATTTTTCCCCCTTTAGATAGTCCCAGGCCCCATTTCAGAGCCCCCACACTGCTTGGCCAGGACAGCATCTGAACCCATCTCTATACTGTCTCAAATCACCTCCCCAACAGGCCCTAAATGGGTTTTTATGCAGCTATATAAACCCTTATGGAAAGTACTCACATGCTCTATTAAATAAATTAAGGGTATTATTTTCTCATCATTCTGTTAGATTTTCTAGGAAGGATATAATTTTTCATTTAACTCCAATGGACCAAAAAAAAAAAACAACAAAAAAAACTCCAACAAAAAACCACAACCAAAAACCTCCAGAAAGGTATATTACCCTGTAGTGGAAAATTAGATTCCTCCTACACGATACTATAGGATGATTTAAATATAACACATAGGAATATAACATGTTATTAAATTGTATAGTATCTTTCTAGAAAGACCTACAGTATAGGATTCTAAAAATTACTCCCAAAACCTATTATGCTTCAATCTAGCCCAGCTGGTTTCCTTTCTATTACATGCCGCAACTTTTCCTGAAAGGCTCAGGTTTTAATTGTGTCTTGAAATGCTGCTGCAATCACACTCCAAGAATGGCTCTAAACTCCTCCAGAAATGACAGACCCAAGTGGGAAACCCCTGGCCTCGGGGTGGGATGGATGTGGGGATGGATGGGACTCTGCACTCTCCACAGTCAAAAAATTACTATAATTAGCAGAGGGGAGAGGGATCCAGTCAGGGCCCAGGGGCTGGGCATGAAGCAATTCTGCATTTCAATTCTATTCCTCTCCCAGTACTCACCACCCCAAATATTTGGGGTATTCAAGTAGTTATTGATGCTCCAGCACCACGTACTCATCTGCTTCCCCCCGTCTTCCAAAAAAAACCCAAAAAGGGTTACAGAAAAAAGTTGCCTGTAGCTGTTGCCATAGAGACTCTCCAGCTCGGCACAGAAACCCAAAATCTTGTAAAAAATGGAAGAATTTAGGATTTTAATCAGTGAAAACACATGGGAGGCCAGGAGCATCAACGCACATCCTCGCCTTAACAGCAGGATGTGTTCACCCCTCGTTTAACAGCATCCTAAGAGCCAGCTGAGCGCGGGGACAGAAAGGGAGAGGAATTAAAACAATGAAAACCCCGTCCGCTTTCGAGTGTTTTCTGTCCCCAGCAAAGCAGCCTCTTGCTGCCCAGGCTGATTCTGGACCAATACCCCACCGGCCAAGCTGTTTGTGTTCCCGTTTCCTTCATCCGCTGCCAGAAAAAGAAAATAAAATTCAACAATACAAGCGAGGCAAAATATTTCCCAGAACCGCGTTATTTCTCCCATAAACTTCACCTCGCCGCCAGCACGGCCAGCAGCGGGGGAGGAAAAACAAAGGAGAAAATCCCGACTTTTAGCACCACGAGATGTTTTCACAACTGTCTCAAAATTGCTCTTTTCTGCTACATCCTCCACTGTCACTCCCAACTCGGCTTCCACCATGACCACAAATCAAACATCGTGGGATAAACTCACTGCTCTGGCATTTTCACTGCTTGGCAGAGCCTCGGCTCCAATCGTGGCCACTGGCTAAGACAAACATGGCCCTGAGCACGCTCCAGTGGCTGCCTTTCCACTGGCGGCATGCTGCGGCACACCAAGGTGGCCAAAGGATCCTATTTTACCACCTTTTAAGCCTTGCGGTGAGTTTGGGAGGTGATGGCATCCACCAGCAGCCCGGGGCCGGGGCAGTGGTTTCACCTGGCAGCAGGATGCTGGGGATAACCAAAACCACGGCGTCGGGAAAAGCCTCCAGCGCCAAGGGGTGTTGTGTTTCATGCCTGAGGACACGGAGCTTGAGGAATACCAAAACAAGGAACTTCAAAAAGGAGCGGTGTTGGCCCAGGGGATATTGTTGTATGAGCTCAGCCGCTTCAGAGCGATGGAAAAAATCACGCACTGACCCGAAGGGTGGTGAAAGGACTCGGTGTGCGGGGGCTGAGCTCGAGACATGCCACCAGCATCCACCCGAGGGGCCCGAGGGCAAGCTGGGTGGGAGTGCAGGTGCCTGTGGCAGCACCCCAGCACCCCAAGCTGCTCCAAAGCCCCGAAGCCAGGGCAGGACCCAGATTTGGGGGCTCAGGTAACTGCCCCACATTGCCCCAGCACGCTGACCAAGAGGCAAGGTTACTGTCAGCTCCCAGCTCAGGCAGACTGAGGTGCCTCTCCAAAACCTTCTACCACCACTAAGCCCCCATCTGCTCAGCTCCTCACTTTTACCCTCTGCTGCACACTTAGATGCCCACCAGAATGAAGGTTCATTTGCTTTCCACAAACCCCATCCCTGACAGCACTGGGAGATGCAGGATGCATCCACCCCACCACCAGCTCCTCCAGAACCCAAGAGCTGGAGTCAGGACCTGGCTGGCAAGGAAGGCCCTGGAGGGAGATGGTGTGGATGCGGATTTACAGGCTAAAGGAATCACTCCAGCACTGGCTCATCTTTGGAAACAAGATGATTTTGGCTTGAAGCTCACTGGGAGAGGAGTTTTGTGACTTCTTTCTGTGCCTTTCCATTGCAAAAGCAGGTCTCACCATGGTGCAGCCATGTCCTGGGTTCTGCTCAGCCCGTGGTGAGGACATGTGTATGTACACACACACTGTGGGCAATTCTAAAACTGCCCTGGAGTCCTCCCAGATGTTCTTCAGGGCCACTGCCAGGCTCAGGGCAAGGGCTCTGCTCAGGGACCTTTGCTCCTCTCAGCCCCTCTCTGCTCTGGACTAAAGCAGCCAGGCACTCACAGGGCAGCCAAGCACCCGCATGGCCTCGAAATGCAGAGCAGAGGCATCTCCTGCCCTCAGACAAAGGCTATGGACCATTCCCAGCCAGATTTGCCAAGGCTCCCAGTGGCCATGCCATGGCCCCCAGCCCTGCCCATGCTGCCCCATCCCCCTTGAGTAGCTCCCTCCCTCCCCTGCGCTCTCCTCTCTTGCTGTGCCTGTGTGTGGGTGTATTTGGAAACGAGATCTTTCCAGCTGAACTGCAAAATGAAATGCAGAGATCACAACTCCTTGAATAGATTCAGCGCACACATCCCCCCCTCCAACATCCAGCCTGCCTCCCATGCAAAATCCAGACNGTGAAAAAAAAATCAAGGTGCTAAGCAGATGAAAGGGGGAGATTGTGCAGGGGGGGGAAGGGGGGAGGCACTGCAAAGCACTTTCCTTTTGTCCCCCAGTTCACCACGAGATCTGCAGCTCGACCCCCACTTGCTCAACCCTCTGAGCTCCCAGAGCTGAGACAGCCCGGCTTCGTGGGGCTACGAGAAAAGAGAAAACAAAATCCAGCACAAAGCCAAGCCCAGAAACCAGCTGAGATGTGAACATCCGCTGCTGGAGGAGCCAGAGCCCATTTACTGAGATGAAGGCAAAAGTGTCTCCACCCTCGCTGCGGGTACCCCGTGCTGGCCTTGGGCTCCTCTGCTCTTCTTTTCCTGGAAAAAGACAGGATTCCCCTGTGCTGCTGCCATGAGCAGTTTCTGAAGGAGCAGCTGTGATTTGCCCGCAGCAGGGGAAATTCCACCCATGGGAACAGCGTGTTGGTATCTGGAGGGGGCTGCTGTGGGGCAGGAGGTGCACCATCCTAAGGGACAGGATGGAAGAATAAAACAGAAGCATCCTGAAAAATACCCTCACCACAGCAATGCCTCATCCAGGCAGCAGGGCCTGAGGCAATGGGTGAGAGGAAGAGGAGGCTGGGGTCTCAGAGCACCATTCATGGCCTGGAGACTCCTGCACTAGCACTGGCTGTGCCAGAGAACGGGGTGAACACACTGCTGAAAGGGGAGTCACGCAGGCAGCGAGTTATCCCCCACACGAAACAGAGCCCAGGAGGTGGAAATATCCACCTCAGCTGAGGAAGGACGTCCTGCCACAGCTCAGCCACGCAGGGATGCTCCAGCTCAGCTTCACGAGGGAACCATGACAGTCAGCTTGGCCCTTGCTGTCACCATCCGTCAGCTTCCCAAGCACTGACCCTGCGTGCACCGGCACACGAGGGTACACAGCCCCAGGGCACCGGGCACACCGAGCTGTGAAATGCCCTGTGCCACCCGAGCTGTGAAATGCCCTGTGCCACCCTCACGGCCAGCATCGTTTGGGGTGCCCAGGGTCAGCTCACATCCAGCTGGAGCATCCGCACAGCAGCAAGGGCTGAAAGGGAAGATCTCACTCCTCTCCCCAGGTTCATGGGTACCCGAAGCCCTGGGCCAGGGCTACTGAGGGGCAGACTGAGAGGCCCAGCTTATCTCCCCAAGCCATCACCCTTAACCCCCAAAATCATCACCCTTAACCCCCAAACAACTGCCTAAGGGGCACAAAATCCCAGGCACAGGGAGAAAGGCAGTGGATAAGAGTATGAGGCTCCAGCTGTGATCCATCCCAATTCCAGAGCCAAGAAGCTTCACCTGGACCTTTCCTCTGAGTCGAATCAGGCTCCACATCCTCCAGTGCTGAGCCAGCCATGGATCACAAGCAATAAAGCAATTTATACAAGGCAGAGACCTTTGAGATTTATGCTGCGTGCTTGCCATATAGTGCAAACACATTCACCTCTGCACATGGCTGGGTCCTTTGTCAGAGGAATTTGGATTTTTGACCCTAGAAGTCAGGAGGAATCTCCAAAGGAACATCAGAGACAGACCTACACAGTGATCCTGAGCAGATTATGGTCTCGGGGGTATATCCCGAGACATATTTATGGCCCTCCAAAGGAAGATAAGTCAATAACCACATACAGTAGCAGTTACAAGTCAGATATTAATTTAATTCCTTTCCTCCCTATCTGCCCGGATAAACATTAATTCAATGGAGCATCAGAGGGCTCCATTATTTATCATCCTTACTGGAGTTTGTTTTCTCCCATTAAGGCAGAATTGCTACAGCCAGGCTATCTAGACACGATGGTTCCCAAATTAAAGACATTTTGCATCCAACACAGACACATGGACCACCAGCCCAGACCTGGGATCCGTGTTATTAGCAGCTAGCACCGATGCAGAGGAGGCTGGTTAAAGAGCAGCCTATCAAATGCACTTAGAAGCCTCATTCAGCCACAGCAGAAGGAACGTTTTATTCCTACAGACCCTGGGGCCAAGCAGGAGCAGAGACATTTGTTCCCTTCCACAGGATCCAGCCAACCTCGCCCTGTGAGCTGCACACCCACCCACAGCAGAGCTCCCACCACCTTCTCCCCTCCCCGGAGCAGGGTTCTTCCCAAGTCTAGTCTCAACCCGGAGTTAAAAATGAACCTTATTCATGATTAACATCTCTATTTGCATAGCGTGGCTGGCAGCTTAACACCAAATAAATGTTTTGGCAGCAGGAGTCCCAGGCATGGGGGTGAGCCCTGCCCTCCAGAAGGCAGTTTCAGCCTCGCCATGGGTTAACGAGCACTTTTTAATTGAATTAACAAATCATTAACAAGCCGTGTTCGCCATCTGGGCAGGGGAGGGCTCTGCCTTGGGCTGCTCTGGCCACCAGCGTGTCGGCAGGGAGTGCAGAGGCGGTCAGTAACGCGGGAGGGAGTGCGAAACCTGACCTGATTCAGTTATGAATCACAGGAAATCCTGGAGGCACGGAACCCCCCGGGGGCGGCTGGGCTGCCGAGGTGGGTGAATCCCTTCGAGTCCCCTCGCCCAGCTCCACTGCTGCCGGCTGTGGGTTTGCCTACAGCCCCCAGGCTTAGGGAGCATCCCGAAGCTGGTTCGGTGCATGCACTGGGGGAAACCTCTTGGAAGAGAACCAAATTAGAGATAAGTGGAAGGATGCTTTGCACCAGGAACCCTGTAAGTGTGGGGCGAGCGCCTGGATTACAGTAAATAAATCCCCTTTTTTTTTTATAAGCTCGTCTTTGCCAAGCTCCCAGCTCTCAGCCATCACCTGCTTTAGCATTTTGTTCCCATTTTCAGCCCTCTCCTGCCCTCGCCTTTGGATTTTGCATCCCGGCAGAGAGAGAGAGAGAGAAAACTGGGATGACACGGGTGACAAAAAAACCCCAACACCAAGCAGCCGCCAGTCCCTTGCGCCTAGGAAACACGCTAAAAATCCCAACCAAAACAACATTTCAGGCACGGGAGCCAAACCAATCGACAATTTCCATCTACTTGTGACTAAACCGATGAACTTCTGAGGGCTGAGTCACAGGCACGTCCTGGTCCCACACACGTGTGCGGGGCCGCAGCTGCCGCCCGGCCGTGCCGCACCTCAGGCACGGGATGCTGCTCCTGGCACCCCAGCAGCCCCTTTCCCGTAAGGCTCTAACCAGCACCACGGCAGCCAGCACGGAGAGCAAGCCTCAGAACTTCTCTCAGCAAATATCCAGGCTGAAAAATGTGTTTTTTTCCATCTGCTTGAAGCTTCTTTGCTGGGGCTTTGGTAGGAAGCAGATGTGAGAGCATCCCAAAGCACGACCGGTCGTTACTCAGTCTGTTATATAAAACCATGAGAATTTCCTCCCTTTTTTGTTTTGTTTTCTGTTTTGTTTTGTTTTTTGGTTTTATTTCTAAGCACCAGGCCAGATTCCTGGGTGAGAGGCCAAGGCTGGAGAAAGCCAAAGCCAAATGAACCCAGGTTGGGGGAAACCTCTGCATGCATCACCATCCAAAGGGAACATTTCACATCTAGGTTGCTCAGCAGAGAGCCAAGGCGCAGGGGAAGGGAAAGCCACGATCTGGCCTTGTAACAAACCCAGAAACACTTAGGCCTCCTAATTAACTAGGAAATTCAACCCCCTCCAACCACAGTGAGGCTTCAAAGCCTCCCAACCTGACTCCGGATGCTCCTTCCCCAGCTCCCCAAGGACGGCCTCGTTCCCTCAGACCCTCCTCCCAGCCAGCAAAGCTGCCGGGGGCAAAGGCTCCCCATGGGTCCTCTGCCAAGGGAAAATGATTCCATGATCCAAGTGAAAAAGCCATCAGGGAGGTTCACTTTGGCCAGAGGTTTTGCTCCCTTCCAGCAAAACAGTAGAAAAAAAAGGAGAGTTGAGAGAAACCTGGGCAGGGAACTTGGGGTAATCCAAAACTTGGGTCTTTTCAGAATGGGGAAAAAAAACAAAATTAAAGAGAATTTAAAATAAAAATGAGAAAGCAGCATTTTCAGCATGACACCAAAGCTTCTGCAGGGGGTGCAAGGGGGGAGAAGAAAGCAGAAAATTTTCTGGCCATCGTAAAATACTGGGCATTTCCAGACCGGCTCCAACACCCCGCACTACGGAACAGGGCAGAGAACACAAAAGCCGCTCAAGTTGAGAGCAGGGAGTCTGATGGGAGACACGTCAGCCCCAAGGATGAGCGGCGGCTGGGGTGGTCCAGCCCCATCCCAAATCACCACCCGCCTGTCTGCCCCTCCCTTCCCGGCCATGAGGGGCTGGGGGGGAGCTGGGATCCCCTCCCGGCCACCCTGCCCCAGCTCCTGGCCCTGGATGAAAAGCAGCCCCATACGGGCTCTAAGAGCTGGACTCGATGATCCCTGTGTGTCCCTTCCAGCTCAGAATATCCTGTGAACTGATACCAAGCAAGTCTCCAGAGAGGCTCCCCCGCCCCACAGGGAAGCCCGTGTTCCGGATTTCCTACAAGGAGCCGAAGCAGCGCTGTCCCCGAGCACGGCGGGGTCCCCCGGCAGGACGGGGCCACCCCTCCCGGCCAGGGCTCGCCGCGCCGGGATGACATAACCACGAACGACATGAGGCCGAGCCTTTTGTCTGTGAGCCGGGAGAGAGGGAGGGAAAGCAAGAAAGGAAGAAAGAAAGAAAACTTCTGGAAGTCATTACGATTCCTCTGCTCCAGTCTCCTTTTTGGCAGACAGCTTCCCTCTCCCCTTCCCTCCCCCCCCAACCCCAGCCTGCTTCAAAATGCCAGCCTATGATTTTTAAATGAGAAAAAGCTGCGCTGTACTCCAGCGCTTGGATAAACTCCTACACAAACTTCCAGATGTGACACAACAGCCTGGAAGAGGGAATTCGCAGAAGAATCTCCTTAAAAAACACACACACGCAGGGAGCAAAGGAAGCGCCTGGCTGCCGGCACGGCCGGGCGATGGACGGCTCCAGAGCTCGCTGCTGGATGAGGTGTCACCTAGATTAGGATCGAGCTGCTCCTGGCTCTTGCAGGCAGGGATGGGAGGAATGCTGGCCACTGCGCCCAGCTCTGGGAGGGGAACACCGCCTGCTGTTCCCGCTGAGCTCCCAAAAGGTTTGCGAACAGCAGGGAAGAGGATTTGCGGTTATTTGTCTCGTGGGAGGAGGGAAATAACCACAGCACCCCTGTGCTGCCCTTGCTAAAAGGTGATGGGTCCTATTTCTCCACGAGATCGTCACAATCGTCACGCAGGAGCGAGCCCAGGGAGCAGCAGGATGCTCCGTGCCAGCCAGGAGGGCCAAGGGGCATCAGCCAGGCCAGCCAGGTTTCTTTTCTCCCCAGGAGCCACGGAAGGGGCACAGAGACAGCAGAGGCTCAGCCACAGCGGGAGAAATTCCATCTGTCCAGGGAGGGGCGGGAGGCACCAGCTGGCGAACTGGGTCACGGGAGAGAAACAAGCTCAGGTGCCCTGGGATGGATCAGACACAGGTGAAGCAAATGGATTCTGGCTCCTTTGTAGGGTTTTTGAATGAAAACAAGATCCATTTCAGGTCTGACCTGTCAAATCAAAGCGTTTTGCTTTGTTAAACTCAGAAGTGAGGCTGGAACAAATGTATAGAAGTGTAAAGGACACCATGTGCACTCGCCCCAAAAAACACACCTTTTTGATAACAAAAAAAAATATATATATTTTTAACCCCGCACCACACTGAACTCTTCGAAGAGCAGCACAAGCAGTGCCTGGCTCTCCCCACGAGCTGACATGGCTGTGGAGGAGGTGAGGACACCCCAATCTCCCACAAGGTGACAGGGGTTCCACTTGCCCACTGCCCTCACCACAGGCGTTCCCATGAGAAGGGGCACTGGGGGGGGCACTGCTGGAGCTGGGGAGCCCAAACCACGACACAGCTCAGCAGCCTCACCCCTGCCAGGCAGGAGGGTCCTGGCTCTGGTGCAGTCGGACACATGGACATGCCCCTCCTGAAGAGCTGGGTCCAGCCAGACCAGCACAGCGTGCTCCCAACACAGACACAGGGTGAGCTCAGCAGGGGCTACTGTGCCCTCAGTGGGGCCAGCGCTGCCTTCCACGAAGCACCAAACTCCAGCACAGCAGCTCCAGCCATCCTCTAAGCCAGCCTGGTGCAGATCCCAGCTACACCTTGGCGTGAGGCCATGGGGGCTCCAGACCCATTCCTGGAGGTGTCTGGGCATCTGCAACTTCCAACAGGAGCTGGGGGCAATCAGCACCTCCCCAGGACCCAGCTTTGGTCACCCACCTCTCCCTGCTGGGGAGCAAGCAGAGCCATGTGAGGCAGCTGCTGGAAGAGTCCTCTCTGCTTCACTGCAGACAGAAGGCAGGGCTGGTTTCTGGGGCTGGATCAAGACATGTTTGTTTGCCAAAGCCATTCCCAAACCCCAGCTCCCAGGGACTGTGCCGCAGAGCAGCCAGGTGGGACGGGAGCACTCCTCCTGGTGCCACCCAAACCTCCCCTTCCCAGAGAGGGAATTTGCAGAGCTGCCCTTCGCCCTCCAAACCAGGAGGGAAAAATGAGATTTCAGCCAGTGTGGGTATGTCTCCCCAGGAATGGCACCTTCCAGCAGGTTTTGCAGCGCCCCGCTGCCGCGTGCTGCTCTCCAGGCAGCAGCGCTCTGCAGGCAGGCAGGCAGGCACGGGGGACGAGGCAGTTCTCAGTACTACAATAGAGACCAGAGGCCCTTTCAGTTACACTGTTATTTCTCTATTCAGAGCTCTTAATGCCAAGCGGTAGCATCCTCCCCACTTTCTCCATCCCCGCTCTTCAATCACTTCACGACTCTCAAGAAATAGCCTCGTTTCTTGTCTCTGATCAGAGGAGCAGCCTGGCACAGACCCCGATACAGCCTTTCATCTTCCCATCCTTCATGGTGCTTTTATTTTACAAGCAAAAGTCAAGTAACCAGCTTGCCTCCTCTTTTCTCCTCCTCAGAGACTCCTGCTTCTCCTCTCGCAGCCTCGCCAGCACACACACCAGGAACCCCTGCATGTGCCACAGCCCTTCCCATCTCTGAGCCTGTGGGTCCAGCATCGTGACCACTAAACTTGGCCCTGCTCCTTCTTCCCTCCTGACCCAGGCAGTTCTCACCCAGGAAAGAAGCTTGCACCCCAGAGCCACCAGGAATATGCAGGCTGTCATCCAGGCTCGTCCCCCCAGGTCCTCGTGGCTCCCAGACAGGTTTTCACTCAAAGACCACAGTGGAGTTGAGGGGGAGGACAAGTTGGCCATCTAGGACATGTTTAGAGTTAAAAATCCCAAGGTTTCAGGCTCTGGAAAGTTTCTGGATCAGGACAAACTTCATGACCTCTTTCTAGTCCTAAGGGAGAGGAGGAGAAGGAGAGCAACACAGTACCCCACATCTCTGCTCCAGACAGCAAGAGAAAAATCTCCCTGTTCCAGGCAGAGGATGCTCTGGACAGAAACATGGCAGAAAATCCCCAAAAGTCACCTCAACAGGACTTTGCATCCCTGCTGGATACTCAGCACCTCAACCATCACCCTCCCCTAACCCGGCCTCAGGTACCACAGCCACGCAAATTGCCTGGACAGGGATACAGAGCAGAATCCCAGGAGTTCCAGCTGCACCTCGGGGGTACAAACTGTCCTTCCCGGCCAAGAGTGGGTCCTGCACCTCCTCCTGATGCCCCATCAACAGTAGATTTTATCAGTCAGATTAGAGCACCTCAAACCTGCCTGGAAAAGCCCCAAGCTCTGCATCTCCACAAGCACAGTTCAAACCAGTCCTCCCATCCAGTTTCTGCAGGAGCTGATGCAGAAAGGTAAAATCCACCTGAGAGAGTGACAGAAGGCAGTGAAAGCTCCAAACCCCCCGGAGCTGGGGCAGGATTCACCAGCCACGTCAGCCAAAGTACTGTCACTCCTCGGCAGGGCAGCTGGTGGCAACAAAGACTTTCCAGCAACGTGATTACATGGTTTTAACACTGGGGCACGATTCCTAGAAGCTTACAGCCTGAGAAGAGCCACCACACTGAAGAAAAAAAAATAAAAGTAATAAATATAAACAAGAGCAGGCTCAGCTCCAGCACTGGAGTGGCAGAGAGGCAAAGGGATGAGCCTCTCTGAACAGCCCAGCAAGTGATGGGACATCGTGCAGGTACCAAAGTAGCCACTGCCTTCCTCTCATCTGAAGGCTGAACTGCTTTTTTTTTTGGTGTTGTTTTTAAATAAACTCCCCCAATTCTGGGTCAGTGACCCTGAAAACTAACAGCATGCAGGCACACGACTCAAAGATCCACAGCATCACCCTCGTGGCCCCAGGACTCCCAGCAAGATGCTTTCTCTGTCAGTAAGTGAAAAATTGGTGACAAAAACCCCAGCAAGCGGGACTGTACTTAATGCTCATCGCCAGCTCACAGTGGTGTTTGCAGGTGCCCACAATACCACTAATTTTCCAAGGATAAAAGTTAATCAGCTTGTTTTTTCAGCCACAGAGGAGAAAACACATTTCAAGCCCCTACTGGGATGGGGGATTTTACTGAAAACACTAAAACATGCAAGTGTTAACATCAGATTCAAAACATCATTTCAAAGATTAAAAATTAAAAAAAAAAATAAAAAGAACAGAGAGACTTGGAAACATATTTAAACCAGCAATCATAAATAATATTAGTCATAGTAGGCAACAAGAACACACTGACTTGCAGCCTGTCGTTAATATTTCTTTCCAAAACAGAAGGCTTCACAAAGTTGCGAGATTTCATAAGATGTTTAAATAAAGGCAGCTTTGAACTGCTTAGCTGGTCTGAAAGAGATCTGGGGAGAAGCTGCTGAGAGTAGTCATGACTGGGAAGAGAAATCTTGGATTTTTCCCTCCTGGGGGACATTTTAGGAGAGAAGGCAGCCTGTTTATCAGAGAAATCATTGCTGAAGCTCAAGTAAAACAATATTCACAACTCCAGCAGACCCTCACCGCTCTTCCCAAGCACACCAACCTCAGCTGAGATGTAATTCCTAACAGTGCCGGCACACCAGGAGTGGAGGAGGACTAGCACAGGGTATTCTGGTCCTCCGTACCGTGTAACATGTCCTCCCTGCTGCTGCACAGCCTCTCCCCCTCCAGATGTGGGGCTGCTGCCCTAAAAAACTCGCCTGCCTCTTGCTCCGGCAGCACAGCACGGACACGGGAACTTCCCGGGAAGCGGCTGCCTCTCCTGCACCAGCCCCTGCTGGAAGCCACATCGCTTCACTTTATTTCATTTAGGGGTTTTGTTTCTGCAAATAATAAATGAAACTGGAGTTTGGGGAGGGTAAAATACTTGGAATGCTACAAGCCATGTGCTGGTTGCAACTCAACTCCAAAGGGAAGCTTTAAAGACACCAAGACTGTGGAAAGAAGAAATTTTTCTATTGTCTCCTCTATTTCTTTTTTTTTTTTCCCTTCTTTTGAAAGCTTAAATTTAACTAAAGCGGCTCGGCCTCTGCCAGAGCAGATAGGGAGCTTGGAAGGAGATGAGAAGCCTTTGAGGGGTCGTGGCTCACCCCAGGATCTGGCAAACAGCTGCCTTGGCCAATGCACAGCTGGGGGACCATGACCCCCACCCTGCCCCGACCCCTCCAAGCGAGGAGCATCCCCCGGGGGACTGCAGAGAACGGGCCCTTCCACGGGCCTCGAGCACCCTGAATTATTTAGGGACCCTGGAGCTGGGCAGCCACCCAACCCCCCAAAACCTCCGCCTCCCTCCAGACTGCACCCCCCCTCGCAAACCCTCAGGGAAGGGACCAGGGAGCCTAAAATGGGCAAGAAACGGGGCAAGGGAGGAAAGACCCATTCGCAAGGCGAGAGACCGGGGTTAGAGTCCTTCGGCGTGTCAGGGGAGCGGGACCGGAGACGGCCGATCCCCGGGGAAGGATGCTCCCCGGCAGCTCCCACTCCGGCTCCCGGTGGAACGGAGCGCCGAAGCCCGCGGGAGCCGCGGCACCGCGGCGGGGCGGCCGGGGGAGGGGAGCCCTGCAGGAGGGGAGCCCCGCACCCCGACACGGACCGCCGAGCCCCTGCAACAGCCCGGCAAACTTCCCGGGCGAGCACCGGGCAGGGGGTGAGCATCGCCGGGCGCTCCCCGCTACCCCGGGGACGGCGGGTGACGGGTCCTCCCAAACCACGGCTCCTTCCCCATCACCCGGCGGGCTCCGGCCGGGAGGTGTCCGCCGCCCTGCCGGCCGCTCCGGGGGCGTGGGGGCCCCGTGGGGCTTACCTCGCCGCCGAACACCTGCAAAGGATACGGGTTACAGACCAGCCGGAGGCACCAGCTCCGCGGCCGGCTCTCCTGGCTCAGGTAGAAAAAGACGACGGGGGCCAACGCCGGGTAGGGCAGCGCCTCCGCCTCCGAGTCGCCGCTGCCCGCTTCCCTGTCCCCCGGCCCCGGGTGGCCCCCGGCTCCGGACAGGTCATTAAGGCGGATGAAAGTCTTGGCTCTGCCCGGCTCCGGATCCTCCTCGGCCGCTCGCGGTCCATCTTCGTCCATCCTCCGGCCGGCGGCCCCGGGGGAGC
>VZTG01005429.1:415280-430909 GCA_013397845.1 Melanocharis versteri | reverse complement strand
CCGGCCCCGAGGAGGGGAGGGGGACCCGTCGCCCCCCAGCCGTGCGAGCAGCCGGTCCCCCGTCCCCCCCGGCCGGAGGACGCGGTCGGAGCTCCCTCTGCCGGTGCGAGTCCCGGCCGCGGCGGGAGCCGGCCCCGACGGCGGGGACCGCGCCGCCAGCGCCCCGGGGACAGGCGGGGGACACACGGCCCGAGCGAGGGGCACGGCCCGCTGGGCGCTCCCGGCCTCTGCCGAGTCAGACCTTCCTCCAGCGGGACCCGAGTAAAGGATTTTCTGCCAGCACGCCGCGTTTTGACATCCCCAGGCTGAGCCAGGACCCTGCTTCTATATGCTTAGAATTTTTTTTCCACTTTAGAAACAGCTTTCTCGCCCTTCCCCAGTACCCCCTCCATCATATTTATATAAATATGAGCATGTCCTTCCCAAGAGCTCCAGCTAGTCCAAAAACACCTGCAAGAACAACAGGCAGATGCTCCTGTCTGACCCAAAATACCTTCTCTTGGCCAAATCCTGCTGGCCTGGGAGCACACTTGATCTTGGATTCACAGCCTGTGCTGTCCAACCCGAGACAAATCACATGGCTATTGGCAAAACTTCAAGGCCAGCCAGGCTTTGCTGCAGAGCTGTGAGCGGCAGTGTCCAGGCAGAGGAGATTCAAACCTGGCAGGGTCACGAGACCCTCCTGCAAGCCCAGAGGGACACTGGTGTGACAGCACATGGCACGTGTGACACCAGGCGAAGGGAGAACCCATGACACGTGTGCTAAGGACAGGGGCTCCCATTTTTTCCCACAGGTTTCTGGGCGATCTCCCCCTCTGGATGCAGTGTGTGCACAGAAAGGGCAGAGCTCAGCCCTCTTTGGCCTCTCCCTGCCACAGCCAGAGCACAGAGCAGACACACGAGCACACCAAGAGCTCCCTGAGCCCCCAGCCAACCCCCCCACGGTGAGGCACACACCAGCCCTTGCTCCCTGGCAGAGCACAGCTTGGCTGTGCTACAAGTGCAATTCCCAGGAAGGTCCACAAACACATTTGCATGTACAAGGTGCAGTCTTAGATCAAGCAATTTCCTCACTACATATGTACAGCCTGGTCACAGCTGCTTTTGATCCAATTCTCTTTGTATCCTGATAATGTACAGAGAGCCTTTGTGTGTCGGTCTGTTTATTTAGATGGATTTGGAGCAAACATTTTTTGAAAGCTGAAGCTTTAAACCTCTAAGTGGGTTACCAGATTATATGCTGTCTCCATTTTAATTACATTTGGCTCATTTTGTTTATTGCATACATTTTCAAGAATTATGCTCGCCCTGAGAATTGAAAGCATTTTGCTTCAGAAGATACCTGCCCTATTAAGGGATCCAACATCACACAGGAGAGACGATGCAAACCTTCCCATCTCCAATAGCATTCTCCCTTCAACTAGGACAGGGAAAAAGAAAGAGGATATATGGTCTGCCAAGCCTAAATTTAAAGTGAAGCACCCAAGGAGAATCAAGCCAGCACCACCAGCCTAACAGGAGTTTGGCACGAGCAAATACTAAACTAAAAAGATGTTCTTGCTAGGGGAAGAGTGATTTTGGTTGTGGATCTCGGAGGGATGAGAACCCAGAGCCTGGCACAGCCCAGCCAGGATGTTCGTTTGCCCACCCCTGTCTCAGGACAGGAGCTCTTCCCATCACTGCCTCAGCCCATGGCATCTCCCCAGGGAGCCCTTCCCTTGTTCCCAGGCTCGACCAGGAATTTGTCTTCCTCAAACAGAGGGGTTTGTTTGGGGAGGACTCAGCTTCCAGACAGAAGTGGAGCGATCTGTCAAGGACAGGGAACAGAGCTCCAGCCCAGAGCCTCAGTGAGAAGGAGGGAAAGCAGCAAGAAGTGACCCCAGAGACCAGAGCCGCACATTTAGGGATTTGGAATGTAAATGAGTAGAAATTTCAATACAGCATAAGGAACTAACGAGGTCACTGTCACCTCACATGCACAGTCCTGGCCTTCTAATTAGACCAAAGATAGCACAGGAGAGAGGGGTGAGGTTGAGCCAGGGACAGCTTAAATAGTGGCAGGAATTTTAGGGCTCTGGGGGTTTTGGAGGGGCAAGAGGAAGGGGACTTATGCACTGCAACATCAGTTATGCCCTCAACAGCAGTCGAGATGAGCCCCAGATTACTCAGCAGACCCCTGACAGGGACACCTGAGGAGGAGGAGGAGGAGGAAGCAGCCCCACCCTCATTCCAGCACAGCCCTCTTGCTCTGCTTTACCACCCCATGCAGGGGGTTTTGTGGGGGGAGCACAGCCCTGCACTCTCTCCCTTAGCAGTCCTTCTAGGAAAAGCGTTGTGAGCAACATTTCAGGTCAAGGGGGAGGTTTAGCCAAGCTGATGATCACCGGAGGCTCCGGCTCCAGCATGGTAATGGGATTTGGAATCAGCCATACAGGAGCTACTCTGAGCTGCAGTGGGGAAAGCCTGCATCTGTAACCACTTTGGCAGGAGGAGGATTGAAGACAGCCTCAGCAGAGAGGCTCCAACCCGATGGGAACCAGTTGCTATTTGTTTTGCTGTTGACATACAGCTGCAGTAGCTGTGGGTGATTTTAATAAGGTGGGATGATATTTCTATCAGTTCTGAGAGCTATGGATGGAACCCATACAGTATCTGGCTCAGGGCTGAGTGATTAATCACAACAAGGTCCAAAGCTCTTCTCATGCCTTGGAACCGGAGGGAAAACACAGATTTCATTTTGGATGTCACACTCTGGGGGCAGAGCAGGCCTCCCACAACCAATTCACAGACTCAAGTGCTGTGGAAGAGCACTTTGAGAGCAGTAAATCTGCTCTGTCCCTGCTCCCCCACCCCACCAGGGACAGTCAGTTCTGTGAGATTGGAGCCCTTGCTGTGCAAAGAGGCTCCTGGCTGCCCAATCAGTGAATTGACCCCCTGAGAAACACCATTCACAGTGTTTGAGCTGACACAGCTACAGCAGAGACGTCCACCAAACCCAGCCCCACGCACACCCCGCTTCCCTGCCTGCCTTGTTCCAGTGACCTGGCTGCTCCTCCCAGCTGCAGCCCCGGCAGCCCTGCTGGGATGCTCCCACCCTCAGTATCCACAGCTCAAAGAATGCTTTCCCCCCTGTGGGCAGCGGTGGAGGACCTGGGAGGAGCAACAGAGCAGCCCCACGTTCCACATAGCACAAACCTTAACCCCGCATAACCCCATGCAAACATCTGCTTTTTCCCCAAGAGGTCCTTTTGCTAATTCCTTCTGTCATCATCCAGACACGTTCTTGCTCTTCCCAGTTATCCCATTGGTGCCATGGCGTTCCCAGTCTGGTGCTGCGTCCCCAAACCTCAGGGGCTGGGTGCTGGCACTGGGACCCCCATGGAGGGTTTGGGAGAAGCATAGTGAAACCAACTGCTAGAGGCCACAAGCAGGGCTTCATCTTTCATTTTTTTTCCTCTTTAATGAATGTTTTTATTGTCTCTCTCAATCTTTATTAAGTGAAGAGCCAGACAAGTAGTTGGAGGGAATATACACTACGGCAGGAAGCACAAGCACTGTGCGAGGGGACATCCGTGACCAGCACAATCCGCTTGGTGTGCATGGAAGAATAAATAATTTAGGCTGGGGAATGCTTATTGTTGGCTGATGACCAGCACTTTCCTGCATGATCAATGTTTGCACCTTGACTTTTTGGTAGACAATCAATCCGTGCCTGAGCACGGCCTGAATTTTGGGAACTGCTGTGTCTGCGAGGGCTGAGCTGCTTGAGGCTGTAGCACTGGTGTGGCTCATTCTCCTGACTCGGCAAGAGCTGAGCCGAGCCCAGATTTCAGCTCTGGGGCTCAGAACATAATTTATAGTAAAAATATAATTTATAATAAAAATATCTCTGCCCCTGCTGTCTTTAAAAAATTTACATTTCCCTTCGCAACCTCTGTTACCTCCAGAAAACGTGGAGAGGAGAGGGAAGTGCCCTTTCAGGGCTATTCTGTCTGGGCAGATCAGGTGTTTTAGTGGCCACATCCTGGCTCTGACCATCATAAGGCACAAAGACAGCCCCCCCAGGCAGCACACAAGGACCCAGCACCACACTGGATGCTGTCCCTGTTAAATATCCTCTCACATTTACGGTGGTTTCCTCCCTCCAGAAGGAAAATAAACTCTGCTGAATCCAGTCAAGACCAAGGCAGGTCTATGTCCAATGCACTAGAGAGGCTCTGCCTTGCTCTCCCCCTGGACGTGGAGCCTCAGCCCAGCCCTGGCTTGCTCTCCCTGCTGCTCTGGAAACCCAGCTCTGAGGGATGAGGTTTTGGGTGAGCAAGCCCTGCTCTGACACCCAGGCTCACCCCGCTGAGCACACGCTGTGGAGCAGATCTTCCCATCCCAGCCCGGTGCTGCCCCAGATCCCTCTCCCGAGCAGGCACCACGGTGCAGTGCCAGGGGCTGGAGCACATCCCCAAGCCTCCAGCCACAGAGCCATGGAACCCTTTAGACTGGAGAAGCCCTCTAGGAACAGCAAGTCCAATCATTAAGTCAGCACTGCCAAGCCCACCGTGAAACAATATCTGTAAGTGCCACATGCACACGCTTTTAAATCCCTCCAGGGATGGTGATTCCGCCAGTTCCCTGGGCAGCCTGTTCCAATGCCTGGCCACCCTTTTTTTCAGTGAAGAGACTTTTCCTAATAGCCAACCTAAACCTCCCCTGACACAACTTTTGGCCATTTTCTCTTATCCTCTTGCTGTTACCCAGGAGAAGTGGCCAACCCCAACCTGGCTACAGCCTCCTTCCAGCTGTAGAGAGTGATAAGGTCCTGCCTGAGCCTCCTTTTCTCCAGCACAAACACCCCCAGCTCCCTCAGCTGCACCTCATACGTCCTGTGCTCTAAAACATCCCTCAACCTCCTCAAATACGCATTTCTTGCTTTTCTCCTCCCAAGTTCTTTGGCTTTTGTTGAGTTCCCACTGAGCGGGAGCACAGGGCACGAGCAGTGCTCCAGCCCCACCACTATCAGCGACTCCCCCTCTGATTGAATTTTCCAATCTTTCTGACAGGAAGAGACAGGAGGGAAATGAGATGCTTGTTGCCAGGCCCTGGATCCCCGAGCTCTGTTGCTGCCAGCTCTGCTGAGCACCGGGATGCCGGCGAGCACCACGTGGTGCTCCACAGAGCACTTGCCCTGGTCCCAGCACTGCTAAAAGCACCTCCAGCACCCCAGGGAGCTCAGGAAGGCATCCCCAGAGATGGGAATGGCCTCGGAAAGGATGGGAATGAGGTGCCAAAAAGGGAAAAGAACAGAGAGTCAGGCAAGGGGAAGGGCAGAGCCAAGGGAACACCTGAGGATGGGCTCTGGAGCTCAGCCTTGGGCTCAGGACACTGAGACCTCACTCAGCATGTGCAGGTTGGCAAGAAAAGAAACTTTCCAAACAAAGCAGCATGCCCAAAAGTCACTGTCCTGCCCTAACAGCAGCTCCAAGCTCAAGAAAAACCCCTTGTCTCCATCAAAGACCCTATAGCAGCCAGAGGCACCCAAGGGCATCACCAACCCCTCTCCACTGGCACAAGCAAATTGCTAATTGAGAAAAGGTGGACATGGGAGGGGGTGAGGATAGGGAGAGGTTAGTATCTCTTAGTGTTGGTGGCCAGGCATGAGAAAAACAGATCTTGGCCCATATTTTTAAAAAGTCAATCAAAATTTTCCCTAGTAAAGATTTTTTCCCGCCACCTCTTCCACCACCGAGCAGCTGAGCCCCACCTCATGCAGGTCAAAATCGTTAAACCCCCGTGCAAGGGCTGTGCTGCTGTGGGGAAGGGGGTCACATCCCTCCCCAGAGAGGCCAGCTCTGTCCCCAAACTCCCAGCTCTGGATGGCAGGTCAGGAGAGCACCGCACCCTCCACACCTCTTCTCCTGTCCTAAAACAGCAGCTGCCCCCTCCAGCTGGGGAGAAAACGACCCAGAAGGCTTTAAAATGAAAAGACTATTAAATGAGCACGTGGCACTGATAGCAGTGACCGACTGACATGGCACAAATGTCTCCCTTTCTCCAAGGAGCAGAGAACAGTGAGGACAGGGGGATGGAGAAACCTGGCCTGGGGGGAGCAGGAGGAGAGGGGTGAGAGCAAGAGGGACAGGGGGGCTTTAACCCGGGCTCTGGGGAGGTCAAGGGCCAGGTGTCCTGGGGTCAAGCCAGCAGGGTGCTGGGTCATGAGCAAGAGCTTGTGCTCTCCACCCCACTGAACATCCCATCCCAGTAAGTACTGCCCCAGGCTGGCAGCTGCAGGCTGGAACATCTGGGATGGCTGGGATGGCAGCTCTTTCCTCCAGGGAGGGGGATTCTGCACCCACAAATGATCTTGGCCATGAACTGGAGGCACCTCTCGGTGCCACAGGCCCTTACATACTCCAAACTTTGTTCCTTCACTGCTTAACCTCTCTCAATTTTATTCATATTCCAGCTCACCTGGAAGAACCCTTGATGTGGAAAGCAGGGGTTTTTTACCCCTTTCCTTCTTGTTTTTTTTTCATAAAAGGTCTCTGCTGGGAAATCTTTGTAATTAACAGCCTTTTAAAATAAAATGTAATTTAAAATAATGTGGAACATGACAAAGCCTGCCAGCAGCTCACAGTGGGGGTGGCTGATGGGGGGCAGTGCACCTGGGTGGCTGCAGACAGGGCTGCTGGGGTGGGGTCATCCTGGCCTCACTTCACCCTGAAGCAATTTCTGCATCACCAAGGGCGTCTGGGCTTCTCTGTCCAACCTCAGGGGACATTGGGGTGCATCTCATCCCCCTCCAGTGGGAGATGGGGCATGGTTGGCTCTGCTGGGACGAGATGCTGAACAAAGTGCTGGGGCAAGGGGAGACCAAATCCCACTCTGCGCTGGGTGCGTACACACCCAGGGAGCGTTCCTGGATAGAAAAGACCGATTTTGACATTCTTAGAAAGGCAGGCAGGAAGAGGTGGCTTGTTGAACCCCCACTGAAGCCTGTGCTCCCCAGTCACCCTCTTGCAGGAGCTGAGCGCTGCAGAAGCGTGGAAATGAGGACTGGCTCATTTAAATTTAATGCTGATGAGGAGATCTTCCTCCTCCTTCCAGCAGAGAGCAGATATTCTCGCTTCACCTCGGCAAAGCAACTCTAAATCACTTCCCCAGCAGCGAGGTGTACGGTGACGTCACTGTTTATAAGTTATTATTTCATAGACAAACCCGAATTTTTTCCCTTTTAAAGGTACATTGAGATGAATTCTCGGCTTCTGACACCGAAAATATCCCGGCGATCCCATAGTTAGCCTCCTTTCAAGACCGAGGCTGCTTTCCTCACGGCACACAATTAAGCCAGCACTTTGAATTTTCAGCAGCTCACAGCATCTTCAGGACGCTCGGGAAGCCAGCCAACAGAGGCAATGCCCCGAAGCCACGCCAGGCATGGGGACGTGCGAGAAGCGAGCGAGGGATGCGGTGTGAGAGGCGGCAGAGCGGCAGGGTGACCCCGGCGAGCCCCGGCTGCGAGCCACGAGCCCGCGGCTCCGAGCGCTCCCTCCTCCGTGCCGGCTCCTGGCCGTGCCCGTGGGTGGCTGCTGGCGGCGCCCGCGGTGCTCTGACCCAGTTCCGCACGTTTTAGCTGGAGCACACCGCCCGTGTGCGTTGCCTGGCACGGATCATCGCTCCCTGAGCGAATCCGCGGGCGGCTCTGCCGCTGGGGTTGGGCCGTGCGGCGGCTGCGAGGGGCAGCGCTGGGCTCGGGGTGCCCCGCGCTCCGTGCGCCCGCACGGGCAGAGCCAGCGGGGACACCAGGAGAGCCGCAGCTGCAGGAGGTGCGGGGTCCCGTGGGTCAGGGCTGTCAGACAGCGTGGGAGAAGGGCAGAGCTGGTGGGGATCCAGCTGCCCTGTGGGGTGCAGGGAACACAACGGAACGTGGTGCTGTGGAGCCCCAAAACACCAGGGCGGCCCAGTGCCAGCCCCACGCCACTTCTCGTGCTCTGCGTGTTGGCACCAGCCCAGTATGCCCCTCCATCCCCCCTTTTCTCTGGGTAATGAGTGGGTTTGGAGATTCCAAGGCATCACAGCCCCAGCCTTTCCCATGGGAGCTCTCCAAGGAACAGCCCAACTCTTCAGACCACCCAAGGATGGGGCAAAGGACTGGCAGGTGCCCCACACCGACCTCCCAGCAGCCCCGCAGCAAAGCACAGGACATCACCAGGATCAAAGCCTGCCTCTGCCTCCTGGGAGTTGTTGCAGTGGACAGCCTGGACCCGACTGTGCCCCATGGGGCTTCATCTCCGCTCAGCACAGCCTTGGGCAAAGCCCCCGCACATCAGACCTGGCTGTGGCACTCAGCCACCCTCAGAACAGCAGGTCCCAAGACCTTCCCCAAGAGCCACCTTCCCACAGCACCCAGGTCCTGCTTGCTTAGGACAGACACAGCTCACCCTCGTGGGGACGAGCTACCACCCAAAAAGCACCCGGGGCCTCCTCCCACCATGGATGTGTCCCATTTCACCGCCTGAGTGCCCAGCTGTGACAGCCCTGGCCCGGCCCCAGCACGGACCCGTGATGCTTTAGTCTGCATCCAACCCCGTGTGCACCCCCACTCAAGCAGCAGCACAGTGGAGACTTTATTTCAGTCCAGTTCGGTCCTGGCCCTCCAAGAGCAGATCTCTCCCAGGCCTGGAGCTGCCCCTGCCCTTCTCCTGCCCCAGTTCCTGCCCATAACAGCGTGAGCAGATACAGAGCACTTGCACGCACAGAGGAGCCAGCAATGAAAGGGAACATATTAATGCTCCCCTAACCAACAGAGGGGAGTTAATGACATCAAACTGGTTTGTTGTTGTTGGTTTTGATTATAATTTTTTTAAGCTCTGGCTTCTATCTGTCATTACTGTTACATTGCATAACCAGTGAGAAATCTGAATGAAGTTAATACCTGCAGAGTGCGGTGCAGAATATTCATGTACTGTGAACCAGAATGAGGCAAATGTGAATCTTTATTACCAGTGGAGGTTGTTAAATATTTTATTTTCTGTTTGAGACACGCTGTGACACATGAAACTCAATTAGAATATAACTAAACCCCACTCTAAATTATAGATAAATGACAACAAATGAAGGGCAGCAGCCTAAGCTCCCCAGTGCACAGCCTGGGGGAACAAGGAGGATAGCTTTGAGAGAAGAGGGCAGCCCCCTCAAGACACCTCCATCCCAGCCAGCAAGCAACAACACAGCAATGTGTTTCCTCTGCAGGGCTGATTTTTGCCCTAAGACATCCTGAAGGAGGCCTTCAGGCAAGCAGGGTGGATCCCATTTCCCTGCAAACCAGCTCATGCTGTCACCTGAAACACCCTCAGACTTCCCCCTCCCAATGCACCACAAGAACTCCTGAGCCCCCCATGCCTGGGCTGTGTTTCCTTAAATCTGACTGTGCCTGGTAATAAAAACCACAGCAAAAAGGACAGAAAGATGTTAAGGAGAAATATGTATCAAGGGCCAAAGGCTGCACTGGTGCCATGTTATGGAAATGCTGGGGTTTTCATTCCTTGGCTCATCAAAGCCAAGCTAAGGACATGGTCAGGGATGGAAAATTAGGGGCTAAAAGGCCTTTGGGGTTAATTCTGTAATTGTTTGTTCTGGGAGGTGCTCATCATCACTGGAGAGGTTGCGTGGACTGAGTGAGTTGTGAGTGGCTGCTGCTGGGATCAAGCAGAACCTCTGAGCAATATCCACAGTGATATTGCTGTGCGTGGGCAGAACACACAGGCAGACAGGCATGCTCTTAACCCGGACAGGCATTTTCTCCCTGACTTTGCCAAAGTCCTCAGGCTGCTGGGATTCCCCTTGGTGGCCTTGAAAGAGCATCCAGCAGGAGCATCCGGCAGCAGCATCCCCCAGTGTTGCCATGGAGATAGGGTTCAGGAGGAGCCTGGGTGCTACGCTCTTCTGGGGGGGCTGCAGGACCCCCACAGCACTGCAGCCCTTCCCCTTGGCTGTCCTGGAAGATAAAAGGCATTTGGGGACCTCATTAGTGCCACAAGGATCTCATCCAGAAACAAGCTCAGGATCTGTGCTGGCAATCCAAGCCGAGGCCCTTCATTAGTGGCAGTATCCAGGACCATCATTAGCATGTGATGAGGGAGCTCAGAGCAGCGGGGCAGACAGGAGGATGGGGAGCTGGTGTGGAGAGTGAACAGCATCTTCCTAGAGGGGTTTTTGCCTGTGCTTCTCAGACCTGCAAGTCTCAAAGGACACCAGGCCCTTGCTGTTCCCTCCACCCCAGTCCCCTCTGGAGGCTCTGCCAAAGCACTGCAGTCACAGGGATGGTGACACTGAACCTCTGCCCTGCATTGACCTAGGTTAACCCAGCCATGCTCAGTGCTTTCCCTCCTCAGGGTGTGTTTCCAGCCTGATTACCTCCTAATTTTGTCTCCTATCTCCTTTTGCTCTGCCTCACTGCCTCTGCCTGCCTGCTCCCAGCACAGGGTCCTCCTCCTCCTCATGCCTCCTCCCAGACTGGGCCCTCCCTGAGCTCCTTGCCAGCACTGGCCACAGAAAACAAAGCAAGAACCCTTCCCCTGCCAGGGTTTAGCCTGTCCAAGCCTGCCCATGGGCTGAAGGGTTTCCAAACACGATGGGGACACCTACTCCTGCCAGGGCACATCGCATCCCCGTGGGTTTGCTCCATCGACACCCAGGCTGCAGCTTCATACTACAGCCAGGACCCCTCCAGCATTTTCATCTTTGTAGCCTCCTTCTAAATTAGATTCTTCTCTTTATTATCCCTGCCAGCCACTAAGGAGATGGGAAATAGCTTTATCTCCATCTTTTCCCCCTTCAATTTCTATTTGTTCTCCAAAACATGGATTTCCTTTCTTTTCTGGGAGATAAACACACCTGTTCTGGCTGCATCCCAGAGGCAGCGCATCCCCAGCACGTGGTGGGGGCAGCAGCTCCCACAGCCCTCAGCAGCTGATGGAGACTTCATTCACAGCCACTAAAACACGAGCTTTAAAGCACAAGACGGTGAGGAAGAGGAGCCAAGAGGTGTAGAAGTCTGGGTGCTGTCGGCACCCTGAGCAGGCTCCCAGGAGGGATGAGAGGGTCGCACGAGGGAGCAGAGCCTGGTCCAAAGGCAAGACCTGAGAGCTGCCCGTGCAGAGGGACAGAGATCTCTGGCTCCATCCCATCCCAGCCGAGGGGCCATGCCACAGAGTCAGGGGTGACACCAGTGCCACTGCATCCTGTGCCCTGCCCCTATGCAGCGCCCCATGACTAATTCGGGATGCAGTGGCCATTTTTAATAGGCTGCTATAAATATTCATGGACTGTCAGCTATGAAAAAGCACTGTGCCTCGTGCCCTGCTGCCAGGCCAGGAGACAACAGGAGGGAGACAGACCAAGCCCTCGCTGGTGGCCACGGGAGCACAGAAACCCCAGAGGTCACTGGGACATCCCCACTTTCCATCCGGCTGTGAGGATGCACACCTTGCAGGTGGCCCAAGCCAGCTGACATCCAAATTGTGGTTAAACATCAAACCAGCTTCCTGGCGGCCGTGACGCCCCCGGGAGAGCGGGGCGAGCGCAGCGGCACCGGGCCCGGCTGTCACAGCCGCGCCTCGGGTCCCGCAGAGCCGCAGCTCCGGTCGCGGCAGCCTCCGCTCTGCTGAGCTGCGCGAACGCGATGAAAGCCTTGTGCTGAGTCGCAGTCCTGCCGTGCTGGTGGCCCGGGGGTCGCACGCCACCCGCTGCGGTGTCCCCACCGCTCCCTCCCAGCCCTACAGCGCTGCCCCAGCCCCAAAAGCGTCATCCCACAGGGATGTGCAGCCCGGTTTCTGCATTCCTGAATACCTATTGATTCCCCCTTTATACTCTTCACCCCGTATCGATCCGGTTTAGCTTCTGTGGCTCAAACTAAATTAGCTGCCGTTAATCCATGGATAATTGCAGTGATCCCAGCTCTGCCTGTCCCAGATTCATGGATGTCAGGGACGGGGAGGAGAGTGCTGGGTCACACAGGGACATTCAGGTTTCTCCTCTGTGGGTAAAAACCCCGAACAAGCCAGCAGGCATCAACCCAGAGGCACCAGGGAAGTTGATTCAGCACATCCATGCTGCAGCCAGAAACCTGGCTCCTATGGCTGGGAGCTGCTATTCCAGGAGGAGCTTTGGCCCCAAAATCTGGGCATTACCCCCCAGCTCCGGCTTTCCCCAAGCCTCAGCATTCCTGATGTGGATTTTAGTCTCAGGTGATACCATGGAATATTGCTACCTGCTGCTGCCAGGCTGCAGCGCACAAGGAGTTAACTCCAAATTCCACCCGACCATGGGGAGAGGAGCAGCCTCAGCCCTCCTGGAGCCTTGGATAAAACCCCAGATGGAAAGCAGAGCCTGTTCCCCTTTGATTAGCAGCCCGGGCTCCCTGGGAGCCCTCAGCATCTCTCGCCTCTAATTTAGCAGCTCACAAAGCGCCAAAGGCAGTGGAGATGCCACTGTCACCTCAGCTGGACTGACAGCCTGGCACAGCACCTGGGGACATCCCCACGCTGATGGCAAGGCTCCTCCACCGCAGCTCTGATTCCTCTGTACAGCCCCAAAACCCCCCTCCCACCCAGGCACCCACAAACCTGCACCTTCCTCCCTGCACATCCTCCTCTGCCCTTCCGTAAAGCCTCCAAAATAAACATTTAATCTTGATTTAATGCAACACTTACCACAGTCAGTAAATACCAAAACTATATTAAAGGAGAATTAATGGCCACATAATGGCCAAGTGTCCATTGCATAACCCTTAATTGGTGCCAATGACCTCCTGCTGTGCTGCAGGGCCTCCAGCCATCCTTCCCCATCCCTCCCTGCCCCTTTGGCAGTCCCTTGAGAAATGGGTGGGATTGCTGCAGCTGCCAGGCAGGAATGGGAGACTTCCAAGTGTTAAACTGGTTCTAAGCATCAGCCCGTGGGTGCAGAGCCTATTCAGAGCAACTGAGTATCGCATGGGGATGATGGTCCCCAAAACACCTTGGCCAGTGCACCTGGCAAAGGCAGCCAGCCTGGGGAGAGCTGCGAGCTCCCCTACAGGGCTCTGAAGCACACGGGGGCTCGGGGAGCAGCCAGGCAGGGCACAGGCTCCAGGGCCACGCAGAGGTGGTGCAGGGTTCGGATAGAAACGGCCAGAACACGCTTTTGTGGGAGGGGAAACTAAAGCAGCAGCTGGGCCAGGGGGACACCCCCCCAGAGCCCCAGAGCACAGCCTGGCTGTGTCCCCTTGGTCCCTGGCACCCACCTGCCTGGAAAGGCAGTTTCAAAAGAAAGAAGCACATTTTGAGCAAGTGTTGGACAGCCTCAGCTGCAAATTCACTTGTCAGGAATATTGGAATTACTTGGATAATTCCAATAGCTGGATGGTGTGAACATCTGTGCAAGGCAAACGCTGGGGCAGCAGGAGCTGCTGAGCCCCCCAGCTCCCTCCACTGCCTGCAGATGCTCCATGGGATGCCAGAGGAGGGTTGGTGCACCCCAACATGTACCCCTACCCACCTCCTGCTGCAAGGGGACCCCAGCAAGCATTCCAAATTACCCAGGAGATGAGGATGGAACTCAGGGATTCACCACGGCAGCTTATGCTGGCTGCAAATTCCATCTGGGTGAGTAACTGGCTCAGCAGCACAGGATTGGCTTGGAGGGACTCCTCATAACAGCCCCACATCTCCTGCCCCCCTGCACCTGCCTGTCATAGGCTCTCCTGATATTTTGGGGCATTATGGAGCCTCTCCATCACTGTCAGAGCAACCACTGAGCAGCACTTCTGAACCTCCTCCTGCAGCAGCCCCCAGCTACCGAAACCTGCCTGTTCAAGCCCAAAATAACCCTCAGGTAGGAGCTAATAATCCACTCAGGCAAAAGCAGATCAGTGCTCAGGTGTTGACTATTTGGCCACGTAAGCGTGGCCACGTGTGAATTAACCATGTGCCCAGGTTAAGAAACCTCATTATTTTGCCCGATGTACCTTCACAAAGGCTGGCGTGCCCAAATTGCACCCCCACACGTGTTTTGGATGGGGTTATTGACACTGGAGCAGGGCTGGATGTAGGCTTGGGACACCCTTCTCCATTCCCCCTCTCCCGCAGATGCAACATCCCCCACAACAAACGTCTTTCAAAGCCCGTCTCCCATTGATGTCACATCAATGCCACAGGAGATAAAAGCTGAGAGATGCAGAACCAGTGCTGGGTTTTCCAGGGCCCGTTAATTAGAGGGAAAGCCTCATTAGCACAGCAAGGGTGGCTGCTTGAGCTGCCTCCCCTTCACCCCATGTGTCCCAGACCCCCAAAGGGGCATGGTGGGTGTCAGGCCTCCCGTCTGCCCTGGTGGTCTAAGCAGAGGGCTGTCCTGCATATCCCCCAATGTAAGTGTTCAATGTTAAACTGTGTTAAGTGTTAAAGCGTCAAATGTTAAAATGCTTATATTAAAAAGACGCCAAGGGAAAACCTGTTTCTGCCAGCCCACGGCTGCTGGGGCTCCCAGGTGAGCTCAGAGCCCTGGGAAGGAGGAAGCCCCCCTGTGCCCTCTGCAGCAGCCTGATGGCAAACCCAAGTGTTTGTGGGGAAATGGCAGCACATCGATTATTTGATGTGGTTTTGGAGAGCTTTTTTGACAGCTCTGCAGCTGGAGAGGAGCAGGGGGAGTGCAGGCTGCTGCCTCCAGCCATCCCGAGCCTCTGCACTGGTGGAGAAAGCCCCCATATCTGCCACCAAAGGGAACGCAGGAAGAAATCAGGAAAAGAACCACTGTGAAGTGGCACAGGACCCCTGAGCTCAGAGATGGCACTCCACTGTCCTCCTGAGAGCCCGGGCAGGCTGGGCAGCACCCACCAGCCCTGTCTCCTGGTAACTGGCCCAGAAAACAGCCCTTGCAGCAAAACAGCATTTGCCGTGAAAGCGGAGGGCTGGGGACAGGAAAGGGATGGCAGGACAGGAAGCGCCGCTTGGGAGGGTTTAACCACCAATGAGGAGCAGCAGCCCTGGCTGCCCCAGCACCGAGCATGGCCAAGGGCTCCAGAAAGGAGGCTGCAGTAGAACTCAAGCAAAGCCAGCCCCTGCTAAGGCCATAAACCCCAGGGGTGGCTCCAGGGACAGGCAGAGTGTGGGAAGCACAGGACGTGGCCACCAGCACCCCGGGACAGCAGCAAGGCAAAGGCACCGGGAGGACAGAGATGCCACAACAACAGTGATTCATCACAAAGAACTTCTCATTCGTTTTTGTTTTGTTTTGTTTTTTACTGAGAGGTGAACCCAATTCATCCTGACAGAGGTTCACAGCACAGCTCTGCCTGGGGGCTGCTCACAGAGACACCAACAAGCAACACGGTGTGGGAGGAAAGCACCCTGTGTCTGTGCCACAGGGGGCTGGTGGGCACCAAAATGGGCTCAGCATGTCACCCCCAGCCCTGTGCCACCTTGGGGACAGCTGCCATTGTGGCATCTGAGACATGTGGGCTTCCCCACGGGCACTCAGCACCAGCCCTGCTCTCCCAGGATGCTCTCCCGGCAGACACAAACCAACTCGCTCCGAGCACTCCTGAGGACGGGTGTCAAATCAATCCCCACAGCAGAGATGCCAAGTTAAAAAAAAAAAAAAAA
>VZTG01005429.1:404105-415239 GCA_013397845.1 Melanocharis versteri | reverse complement strand
AAAAAAAAAAAAAAAAGAAAAGGCAAAAAACCCCAGAGGAAAGCAGGAAGCCATCTGCCAAAACAGCAATTTTCAGCTGGATTTCCAGAACACTTCAGCTTTTAAAACCAAGAGAGAAGAGAAAACAAAACCCCTCCTCTTCCACAAGCACAGAAAGCATTCAGATGAAGTGCAAAATTCCAATTTGACTTCAAAGGCATTTCTCCTGGCTAGTTACCCCCAAATCCTGGCACAACCCACTGGAAAGCCAGTGGGCAGTGCCATTTTGCTGCCAGATGATGGCACCCAGCCAGCTGAGGTGTGGGGCGCCGTGTTGGGGGAGCCCAGGGTGTCAGAGGGGTGCTGAAAACCTGGTACTCACCCACTTGGGAGCAGGGAGGACAAGGAGGGAAGGAAAGGGAGAATAAAGTTTTCATCAGCTGTAATCAGCACATTTTTTTCATGCACTATATATTAAGTTAATGAATGTTACAATCTCCTCTGTAACAAAAATACCACGGCTGTTGTAGCCAGTAACACTTTTAAGAGCACTTGACTCCCAAGTCATCCAGGTGCTTTTGACAGTGTTACCCTGGGTTGCTATAGGAACCCTAATAGTTTTCCCATCTGACTTCCCCATTAACACTGGGATTTATATTTGTTTTCCTTTTCCTCAGCAAGAAGAGGTGAGAAGCGAGCGTGCGTGCAGGGGCAGGAGATGCTCCTCTGTGGGTGTCTCCTGGCCGTGCCAAAAACAGCACCCAAGACCACAGTCAGCTGTGCTGAGACACTGCTGGGGCAACAGTGCAAGCAGACCCCGACCTGCTGCAGGTGGAGAAGGGCACAGCCCCACTGTACTGCTGGGAACCATCTGGGCTGGTGCTCAGGGTGGCTCTGTTATGGGGTTCTCCCATGTTCCCAGGCCAGTCTGTCCCCTCTTGCCTTCCCACAGGCAGCAGGACTGAGGGGCTCACGGGCTGAGCATCCCACGCAGCTCCTGGACAGAGGTGACAGGCAGGGAGCAGGTGAAGTTGCTGCAGACGTAGGCAGTGGCTTTGCCATCCTTCCTCTCCAGGGATGCAAGGAAAGGCAGCTGGCGGTAGAGGAACCCAGTGCTGTCTCCATCTGCGACCATCAGCACCTGCCCAGAGAAGGAGAGAGCCCTGTGTGAGCCAGAGAGCCCCCTGTGAGAGCCAGAGAGCACAGCCAGCACCAGCCAGCTGGTCATTCCTGCCCCACTGACATGCTGGGGGCTGGCAGTGTCCCCTCACACACTCTCCCAAAACGAGGAGGGGACGGGGAGCTGAAGGGACCCACTCCAGCCCTCTGCCAGGGTCTCACAGTGGCCACAACCCTGTAATGCCAGGGCAGGAAGAAGTGTGATGGAGGTGCGGCAGCTTTGCCTCCCTTAACCACACCGGACACTCGGCAGCCAGGATGAAGCACAGGGATCAGCACATCCCAGCCTAGCCAGCTCCTTGGGGACACCTGCCCAGCCCAGGGACAGCCCCTGAAACAGCTGCCCCGTCCCACCTGCAGCCCAGCTCCTCCTGCCCTCCCCACCCTTCCCAGAAAAACTCAGGCAGCAATGAGCAGTGGGTCAGGGGCTGTCCTGGCTGACACAGCAGCACCAGCCAGGGGTGATGACCGGGCTGCCAGGATAATTAGCTTTTCTGAAAGCGAAAATGTTTGTTAAAGCCTCAGGGCTTGCAGGCTAATCAGGAGAAAGGCCAGGAGCTGGCAGCGAGCCTCATGCCGACACAGATGCAAAGGGTGAGCAAAAGGCTGGCCCTTCCCAAGGCACAGAGGGAACATCGTGCTGCTGGAGCACACAGCTCTCCCTTGCCCACCCCAGTCCCAGCCCTGCACGTGTCTGCCGAGCACGGACACCCTCACAACACGTCCCTGCTACTCACGCCAGTGCCTCCAAGGGACGCTGACACCAAATGCTGCCTCTGACAGCACACACACCTCCCACCACGGCACTGCTCACCCGGCACGCAGCATCCTCTACACCAGGGCCAGCAGAAGACCCAGCACCGACATCCAGAGACACCCACACAGCCTCACTCATGCCTGGCAGGGGCTGCCCACACCCTTGTGTCCCCAGGGGGACCCCCACATCCCCAAGTCCCTGCCCTGGATAGTGGCTGCTGCAGTCCTGTCCTATCTCCCATCACCCCACATCTGCTTGACCCAGCTCTGGCTCAGCCCATCTCCCTGCCTGCCTCCTGCTCCCCCTCACCCTCCTCCCCCTTTGCCTTTGTCTGGAATGAATTCCAGGAGTGATTAATTACCAATTCATGTCCAATCTGAAATTCATTATTCATTTTTCTCACAAGCTCCCCAAGGTCCTCTCGCAGGGCCAGGATGAAGGCGAGCGGCAGGCGAGCACTCTGCAGCCGAGGAGATAATGGGATCCTCCATAATTACCCTAAAGACCATTAACAGGGCAGGGATCTATACCAGGAGCTGGGATCCAACCCCAGAGCAGGGACCCAACTCTCTCTGTTCCCAGCACCAGGACACCCACAGGAACAGCTATCTGCATCACCCCCCCTCGCATGCCCACAGAGCTGACTGCAGCAAAGGGCTCCTCCAGACCCAGGGTCCATTTAAAATCACAACCTCAATGCCATTTTATCATCAGCATCTCATTACAGCAAGGATTTCAGGGTGAGGTTTGTAAGGAATTAATTACTGGAACGACCTAATTAATTGTGCTCCTGCACGCAAGCCTGGCCCCCAGCGCCCTGCTGGCACGAAGGGAGTGGGGACACAGGGGACACAGGGATGTTCCCCCAACTTCTTGGCAAAGGCAACTCCCAAATCAGCCACGTCCCTGGAGCAGGTGACCCAGGGCTGCTCTGCTTAGGGCAGCTTCCCAAGGAGGGGAAGGAGATCTGAGGAGCAGCTGGAGGGGGATGGAGGCAGGTGGAACAGGAGCACACTCATGTCTGTGTGATGCAGCATGGAAAGAGGGACGGCTGTTGGGAGGCGGTGGGCTGCTCCCAAAGGTAGGGCAACCCTCTGAGAAGTGGGATTCTTCCCCCTTCCTCCCATCACCTCTGCAAGGTGAGGAGCCATTGCTACTGTCACAGATCATGCTCCTACCACTCCTGCACACTCAGGGTAAAGGGGAGATACGTGTCCACAGGGCTGTGCTCTTCTGGAGGAGAGCTTTTCCCTCCTGCCACAGTTCTTCTTCCAGGAAACAAACCCAAGCTGGAACAGCTTCGGCTCTATCCCATCATTGGAACGTGAGCAACACACAAGGGGCAAACAGAGCTGGACTCCCACCCTGCCTGCTGCCAGCCTCCAGCTGCAGCCTCTCGCATGCCCATCCAAGCAGCCCTGGCAGGCATGACCATGGCTTCACTCCCCCATGGAAATATCCACCCAGAATACCCAGCCCTCATCTTCCTCCCTTCCCCAAGGAATGCAAAAGCTTGGGGAAGAAAGATCCTCCCCTGGGGAAGGAGCATCCCCACCAGCCAGCTCTGCAGGAGGGAGCCAGACTGCAGGGAAGGAGAGCACATGGCTGTGCTATTTGTTCTGCTCAAGACCCCAAAGCTGCCAGTGTGGGCTCAGGGAACCAAGGGCTGAACCAGCTGTGAGCAGAGGGTTATTAACAGAGGTGATGGGCTCCCATTCCTGCAAACTGGGTCACCCAGTGTAATCCTTCAAAGGGACAGAGGACCAGTGTGGGAATAGAGGCCTCACACACAAAATAGGGACCTGCATGGAACGAGGGCACTGCTGGATGGGTGATGGCAGAGGAAGGACAGAGAGCTGTGTGCCCCACTCGTGCCCCTGGGAATGCGTCCCTCCTCCAGTGCTGGCATTAAACATCGCTGGGCACACAGGCAGAGGGTCAGGGTGACACATCCATGGGCTGAGACAATGTGAGGACAGAGCAGAGGATCCTGTGCTGATGGCTCAGCCCTCCCCAGCTCATCCTAGCTGGGGTTACAGAGGGAAAGTGGTGCTTTGGCCTCAGCTCCCCACATACTGGGATTGAACACACCAGTCCCTGGCACCAGGACGCCACGGCCAGGGATGAATCCAGTCCAAACACTGGGCCCCCTCACTTGCAGCCCAGTCTTATTTCCCTCAGCTCCACAGATTTGCTGAGGTCAAAGCCATCATCCCCAAGGCAGGGACACTGCCCACCAAAGCTGATGGGCACCAGCTGCTGTGCTGCCCTTCCCTGCCAGCTCCAGATGCAGCCAACAACTCCAGCCCCTCTGTGGGATGCACTGACACATCTCAAAGCAGGGATGAGGACAAGCAGAGCCAGGCAGGAACCCCAGGACACAGCAACAGCTACTGAACGGGGTAAAAGCTTTGGGAAAAGCCAGCATCTCCCAGCTGGTGGTACCCAGAACTGGAGTACTGTGGCAGTGAGGCACTGCCTCATCCTTTCCAAGGATGTGAGGGTGTCTCCAGGCAGCAGGTGACCCAGACTCTGACTGGGTCTGCACAGGACATGACACATCCACACTGGGCATGACACATTCACACCTGAATGAGAGGTTTCCCCTTGGGAAGGCACTGGGCTCAGGCTGAGAGCAGTGCCAACAGCCAGCAGCAATAACTACCACTGCTGCAGCCACTTCTGGGCTGGGCTGGCCATGCTCTGTGCAGGAGAGGGGTGCAGGGCTCAGCCGTGGCCCTGCTGGCTGTGCTTAGATAGGAAAAGGACAGGATGCTTCCCAGAAGAGAGGCAGAACAGAGGCAGAGGACGGGTGCACCAGCTGCACAGGGAGAAAGGACCAGCAGAGCAGGCAAGAGAGGCCAGGAGGGGCTGGCAGGCAGGGGCACCTCTACCTTGTTTGGGCTGAAGACAGAGCGGACGCAGTGCAGCATCTCTTTGGTGTCTTCTCCTTGGGGGTCCCCACAGATGACGACCTGTCCAGGGGGAGGGTGGGGGGCAGGAGGGAGAAAACAGCTGTGACTGCACCCATGCTATTGCCAGCCCCGCTCCCTACAGCAGGTCCTGCAGGGGACACGGAGCCCCAGCCCATACCTGTTTGAGGGTGTGGTGGAAGAGAGCAGTGGCCCGGACCATCTCTGGGAGTGTTATCGGGATCTTCTGCAGCCTCTCTGAGAAGGCAGCCAAGATCTTCCCAGCTTTTTCCACCCAGTCCATATGACCGGAGTAACAAGCTGCTCGGAGCAGGTTTGTGACAGTGACAGAGTTAGGGGTGGGCTCTGCTCCATCTTGGTCTGCAAAGGACAACAGCTGCCATCAGCCCGGTGCCTCAACACCCCACAGCCCTGTCCTCCCACATCACAACCCACAGAAGGCACGGCCAGGTCCCTGAGCTCACCATCCTTGAGACGCAGGAGGAGGGAGGGATCACCAGCCTCGGTGGAGAAATAAGCAAAGCCTTGAGGGTCCCAGAAGAGCTTGTCTTGCATGTGCTGGAGATGAAGGGCCCACTCCAGCCAGCCCTGCTCCAGTGAGGCTTCGTACAGGTCAAAGAGTGCCTGGATGACAAAGACATAGTCCTCCAGGAAGCCCTGGATGGGCACAGAGCTGCAGTGGCAGACAGGGAAGGACAAATCAGAATCTCTAAACTGAGCAGGCTGGAAATGTTCTCCAACCCAGCAAAGCCCTGCTTACTGGTCTCTGCTACCCAAGGAGATGCCACCAAGCAAAGCAATGGCTGTGCCAGCACACAACTCAGCCCCAGGATTCTGTACAGGAGGGGAAGGCAGGGGAAGACACTTGCCAGCATGAAAGATGAGCAACAGGAAAGGTTTCGACCTCAATTCCTCTTCACTGGCTGGGGGACACTAATCCTTCCTAAATTGAACGGGAGCTCTGTACAAAACAAAGAGCCTCCCTCCCTCCCAGTTCAGTCCTGCCTAGAAGAGAGAACAGGGACTGCCAGGGGTCTGAGCAGCACCTGCAGGTGGCCAGTCAACTCACCTCTGCTCCACTGAGTTGTCCTTGCCCCGGTAGCAGCTCCGCAGCAGCCTCCCGCTGTCGGGGTCGAAAAGGTGTGTCCTGAGGAAGGCAGCTGCCTGTGCAGCCCTGCTCACGTATCCCTGCTCGGCCAGGGCAGCCCCAGCTTGGGCAAAGCCGGAGATCATCAGCCCTGTGGAGGCAGATACACCAGGACAGGTCAGGGGGGGCACACAAACTGGTGGGAAGGTCACTGTCATTCCTTTGAAAGATGCACAACATGAAGCTCATCCTCCCTGATGCCAGCAGGTCAGGTCTCAGCTCTTTTTCTCGGTTCAAATCACTAATTAAGTCACTTACTGTCACCAAAGAGACAGGCAGAGTACTGTAACGCCAGCGAGAGCTGAGCCCTCACTTGTGGGCAGATACAAGGCTCAAGACTATTCCAGTTTGCAGGATAACTGCAGCCCACACCAGCTCCAGACCCAAACACCCAGGAATTTACTGCTGGGACAGCACCTGGTGTCCTGCAGTCATTCCTTGAGGCAGGACCCCCAGGCAGACAGACACAGTGCTGTGATTCCCTCCACCCATGCAGCAGTAGGGATGGGTTCTGTGCCCACCAGGGTCCTGGGTCCCCAGCTCAGTCCCCCTCCCCACAGCCCAGGCAGAGGAGCTGGACTGAGCCAGGGGAAGAGTTTTGCTGCTCTCTGCTGGCAGCTGGGGAGGGAAATAAAGCCAGAACAGCATTCTGATGCTCCCAAGGCTTGCAGGCGTGGGGCTGCTTCCACACAGCCCCTGACCCCAGCCTACCCAGTGCCCCTGTGGGCGCCCTCCAGTCCCAGCAGGACCTGTGGCTACCAGGCCCTGGTGGGTGTCTGGCTAAGGCACGTGCCCCCAGAGCAGAGCCATCTCTCACCATTCCACGCCGCCAGCATCTTGGTGTCCAGGTGTGGGCGTGGCCGCTGTGCCCGGGCTGAGGCCAGCCTCTGTCGGCACTCCTGCAGCAGGGCACTCAGCCGTGCCGGCTCCAGCCTGAACCGGGCTGCCGTCAGCTCTGCGGAGCCGCGGGCAATGAGGACATTCTTGCCCTTCAGCTCCTGATGGGGGTCCTGAAGGGACAGGGAGACACGTTCTAGGAATGCCATCGTGCTTGGGAGGTGTTTGGCTCTGTTTTGGGGCTGCTCTGCCATCCCTCCATGCCTGTGGATGCAGGTCCCTCACCAGTAGTCCTGGCACCGGGAAAGTCTTTGCTCTCCCTCACCTTCATGGGGTCCACGTTGCCAGCCTCTTCCACTCCGTAGTGGTGCATGAAGACATCTCCCAAAGTTGTTCCCTCTGTGGCCCCCTCAACAGGGTCAGGGAGGAGAGCCCGGAGCTCCTCGGCTGCCCACACACAGAAAGCTCCTTCTCGCTTCTCTCCGGATGTGGTGGTCAGGTAGGAATCTGCATCTTCTGCACTATAGAAACCTCCTGCCTGGGAAAAGAGCAACAGAGAGACCCTCCAGCTCCAGGACAGCACTTTCAGCCACCTCCCCATCACTGCAGAGCTGGCAGTCTGGCTAATGAGCCTCAGCAGTGCTCCAGACTGAGCTCAGCTGGGAGGGAAGTGAGGGAAAAATAGCCCCAAGCCACATCCCAGGGCAGGGTAAGTGACTCCCTTTGGCTCAGCTCAAGGAAGAACTTACCGGGTCACTCAGGTCCCGTGAGACATAGAGCAGAATGTCTCGGACAACATCAGCAAAGAATTCATCACCAGAGATCTGTGGGAGGCACGGAGTGGACATCAGTGTTACACGGGCAGGGGGGAGGCAAGAGACACAGCAAGATACAGTGAGAGATTTCAATCTGAAGAGTTGGCAAAGAAGCATTTGAGAGTCCAAGGATTTTAAATGTGGGATGGATTCAGAGTAAAATCTTCAACAGAAATCTATTATCAGTGAATACTGCTTATCTACAAAGGGCAGTGGAGAGCAATGCTGGAGTTACACCGAGGTCAGAGGCAGCAGCATTGTTTGCTGACTTGCAAAGAGCAGCCCAAAGGCTGTTCCCTCCCCTATTATGCTCAAAGCCCTGGGGCTACACTGTCACGGGTTTGTGCAGCACTTCTGGATAAACAACAGGAGATGAAGGGGAGTGTTGGATTGCTCCATGCCCATGGGATGGGGAGTATCTTGGGGAATAGGCTTTGAAGCTGCTCCCCAAACCAGGCCTGTGCTCCCCAGCCTGCAGGAGTGGGAGCCCCACAGAGGGATGCCAGGGCTGTACCTGGAAGGCTCTGCTGTACACGGCTGCCAGCTGCCCCTGGTCGTAGAGCATCTTCTCAAAGTGAGGGACATGCCAGTGCTGGTCGGTGGAGTAGCGGTGAAACCCCTGCAGAGACCATGTGGAGACATCTCTACCCCACATCTCCACCCCACACCTCCTGGGCATGACAGGGGCTTACCCCCAAGGATTTACTCCTACCTGACCAATGTGGTCATGGATGCCTCCACGGGCCATCATCTTGAGGGTGTGCAGAGCCATCTCTAATGCCCGGGCACCTTCTGGAGTTGTTCGGTGCAGGGCCCAGTACGTGAACAGGAAATTCAAATTCACTGAAACACAGGGAGAAAACAGGAGGCTGTGGGGTGGGCTCTGCCCCCATGGTGCTGTCTGCCCCCAGCAGGTCTCAGCAGCAATGACCAGACTGACCTGGGGTGGGGAACTTGGGGGATTTGGAAAAGCCACCATAATCCTCATCATAGGATCGGGAGAGCTGCTGGAAACAGGTGTCCATAACCTCTTTGGGTGGTGGGGGTGACTCCTGGCCCTGCACACGGATGTCTGATGTGTGTCGCAATGCTTCCAGAATCCTCTGGCTGCTCTCCAACAGGGCATCTTTGTTCACCTTCCACTAAGATGCAAGGGGAAAACGACAGTTCTTCTTGCCTTGCACCAGTCCAAACCACACCTCCAGTTCTCAATCACACTCCCCAAATCAGTTCAAACCCACTTCTAACCCAACCAAAGCTCTGGCTTGTTCTCTGGGCTACTCTTCCTCCCACCTGAATCTCCTAACTCAGTCACCCTTCAAGCCCAGACCAATTTCCCCGTGCCCCCTTTGGTCCAGCCCTGCCTGCTACACCATTCCTGCCCCGCACCTGCTCTGCGATCCGGAGCAGCACAGTCCGAAAGCCAACACGATGAACTCCATCCTCAGGAGGGAAATACGTCCCCCCAGCAAAGGGCTTGAGGTCTGGGGTCAGCCAGACACTCATGGGCCAACCACCTCCACCACTGGTGGCCTGAAAGACAAATCACATGTGCGCCAAGGTCACGCAAGAGGCACCTGCTCTGTGCCCTTCCAGCACTTCCAAGAGCCTCACTCAAAGGCAGATGTGTGCCTCTCTCCACCCTTGTGACCCTTCCAGACCACCCCACATCCTGGTTCCTCCTGCCTGAGGGACATGACAATGAACAACACCCCGAGGGAGCCAAAGCCTCCTGGGCCCTGCCCGTGCCTCCCTCACCTGCACAAAGGTCATGTACACTTTGTCCACATCTGGCCGCTCCTCACGATCCACTTTGATGCATACGAAGTGCTCATTCATGATGTCCCCGATCTCCTTGCTCTTGAAGGACTCCTCCTCCATGACATGGCACCAGTGGCAGGTGGAGTAGCCAACTGCAAACAAGCTCAGGTGGTTGAGGAATGGTCCTTTGCAGGGAGCAGGAAACACGTGATGGGGGGAACACCCAGAGATGGGGAGCCTTGCTATGGGCAACAACTGCTGCCTCCCTGGACAACAGATGGAGGAGAAAAGTCCCCTGGACTCTCCAGCTCTTACTCCTAAAAGCTGGCCAAAGACTCTGGTCCTGTATGTAGCCCATTTTCAGACAGAGCTACTCCAGCACATGGCCCCCTCTTGTTTGGTGGTCATCCATACCTACATGGCTACTCACACACCAGCTCGGGATGCAGCTCAGCTTATCTGATCATCTACTGACCAACATGTGGGGACGTGAAATATATCTTGTTTCTGGTTACCTGACAGGAATATCAGCTTGTTTTCTGTCTTTGCTTTATCAAAGGCTTCCTGACCCCAAGGGTACCTGTGGGGGGAAGACAAGAGTCCCTCAGCCCCATGGCCACAAGGAGAGGAGGAGGAGGAGGAGAAGGAGAAGGAGAAGGAGGAGGAGGAGGAGGAGGAGGCGGGGGGGGAAAGGCTCCCCATTGCTCTTACCAATCCACGGGGTTGTGGGCGTGCTGCAGGAGGTACGGGGACTTCTCGTTAATCAGGCGGTTGGTGTGACGAGGGACACCGGGGGGGCCGGGTGTCCCCACCGTGGCCATGGCTGCGATCCCCGTCAGAAATGTATGCCTGTGACACCAAACAGGCTCAGGGGTTCCCTGCTCACCACAACAAAGCTCAGCCTCTGGACAGAGCCATGACAGCTCAGAGCAGCAGCAGCACCACCCCTGGTCCTGCTGTGCCCCAGGACAGGGGGCTGCTCCCCACTATTCGCTCCCCATGACACGGGAACCATTCTCAGCCCCAGTCCCGGGTGGCTCTGCTGGGGCTCAGTCCGCTACAGCCCTTCACCCCAGGACCTTGCAAGTCCTTCCCACTCACTGGAGGCTCAGAGGAGGCTGTTCTCCAGTTCGGCACACCCCACCCACAGTGGGGTGAAGGCCATTCCCAAGGCTGCCCCCCACCAGCACACTTTGGGGGCACGCTCAACAGCTGTGAGTGCAGGAGCAGCATCTGTGGGACCTGACCTGTGAGTCCTCAGACAGAACATCCCCTCAGAGAGGAAAATCCCCTCCCGTGGGGTGGGTGCGGGCAGGGGGGCACGGGCTCTTTATGGCGGGGGGAGTGAGGGGCAGGAGGAGACCAGGGAGACCCCTCTGCTGCTGGGCAGATGCAGGGCTTGGGTATGGGGATGCAGGAGGGATGCAGGGCTGGCATTCAGGGATGCAGGGCTGGGATGCAGGAGGTGGGAAAGCGGTGCGGAACGGGGGTGCAGAATACGTAAAGTCGTGCACGGGCGGCGGTAGTGCGAGGAGGATTTAGGGAGGATACAGGGGGACGCAGAGGGATGCGGGGAGGATGCCGAGGAAAGCAGGAGGAGCATACAGGTGCGGAAGGGCTCCAGGAGGGACTCAGTAAGATGCAGGGAGGACCTAGAGGAGATGCAGCGGGGGTACAGGGCGTTGCAGGAGAATTCAGGGGATGCGGGCGGTGCAGCGAGGACGCG
>VZTG01005429.1:379760-403812 GCA_013397845.1 Melanocharis versteri | reverse complement strand
CGCCGCGCCCGAGCACCGCCGCCCCCGCCCCTGGAGCGGCGCCGGGCAGCGGGCGGGGGGCGGTGGCGGCGGGACGGGAGCGGAGGGGAGCAGCCAAGGGAGCGCGAACCCCGCGGGGCGGGAGGACCCGCAGCTTCCACCCCCGCCCCCGCAGTGCCCCACATCCCCGCGGCTCCGGAGCAAAGCCCCCCCACGCCGGGGGTCCATCCAGCAGCCGGACCCCGTGCACCGCCCGGCGCACCGAGCGGAGCCCCCGCACCACAGCCCTTCGGAAGGGCTCCGCCATGGCGCCTCACGGGGGAAGGGGGGTCCCTCCTGCCCGTCACGCACCGGGGCTCACGCTGGCTGCCCCCCAGCCAGCCCCACCGTGGCCCCCCACGCCGGCCCTCGCAGGGGAAGGGGTCCCCTGCTGCCCATCAAGCACGGGGGCTCATGCTGGCTGCCCCCCACAGTGGGCACGGGGAGGGGGCGGGGTGGGGGGCACCCTCCCGTGCAGCTTAGCAAACCCCCAAGTCCTGGTGGAAGGAAAGATCGGGGGGGGATTGTGACAGATGGGGAAGGGGTGAGAGTCCACATGTCCAGAGGGTTCAGAGGAAGGGGTTGAGCCCCCCGGGCGCGGACGGCGGGGCCGGGGGACCGCTCAGCGGCAGTAAAGGCTGCGGCAAGGTGCTGGGGAGTTCGGGGAAGGTGCCAGCCTGCGGAAAGGCACTGGCGGAGGCGGGGAGGGCAGCGGTGGCAGGGGGGACGCTGCTGAGGGGCAGCGGCAGGGATGCGCTGTAGGTCATGGAGTTGGCGGTGTGGCCGGCGGGCAGGCCGGGCACTGGCGAGCTGGTCCGCATCTGGTTCAGCGTCGGCTTGGGCTGCTCGGAGAGGCTGAAGGGGTTGGTGGGGGACGGCGTGCTCAGACCTGGCAAGGAGAGGATGGGACGCGTCAGGGCAGCCAGGCCACCCCCAGCCCTTCTCCTCCTCCTCCTCCTCTTTCTCCCCCGCCCACCACCTGCCCAGCCCAGGGAAGCCCCTGGCCAGCAGCCCTGCAGCACCTACCCGAGAGAAAGGGGTTGCGGGTCTTGGAGGCCGGAGTAGGTGCGACCAGGGAGTCCAGGTTGACCAGGGAGGAGGCGGCGGGGCCGAGGAAGGCCTCGGGGGTTTTACAGTCCTTCCGCTCCTTGCCAGATTCAGGCAGGGAGTCAGCCAGGTTGGCGAGGTCAAAGCTTTTTGCCCCATCCTGCCTGGTGCTGGGGAACAGGTCGCCAAAGGGGTCGGGCTCTGGGATGGAGGGAGGGGAGATGAGACACATGAGCCAGTTGGGAGACACCAAGGGTGACAGCATCCTCCCCGTCACCGCACAGGGTGGCTGACAACACGTCTCACCCCAGGTCACAGCGTGACACAGTGGGGCTGAGCCTATGGCATGGCCTGCCCAAGCATCCCCCAAGCCACCACAGGACACAGCAGAGCTGGGGACAGGGGTACACGCAGAGGCCAGGGCTGCTCCCTCAGCTGTGCGGCAGACTGAGGCCACAGCACGTGCCCGCGGAAACAAGCTTTGGCCACGCCAGCAAGCAGCTACACACACCCTGGCCAGCCCTGGAACTGCCTCCCTGCCACCGGCAGGGACAGGTCACCGTCCCCACCTGCCCACTCCCAGCTCTTACCCACAGGGCTGCTGGACTTGGCCGAGGAGGGCGGCTGCGAGGGCTCCTGCTCCGCTGGCTCGGGCGGCTTTGCAAACAGGTCGAAAGCGTTCCCCCCTGGAGCTGGGGGGAAGAGGGGATACTCAAGGAGGGGAGCAAGCGGGGAGGTGGGAGGCAGGAGATGGAAGGGCAGGAGAGAGGCAGGGGTGGCTGCCTGCAAGGAGACAGAGAAGAGGGGGTGCAGTGCGGGGCTGGGGGTCAGGAATGTGCACTGGGGAAGGCTTAGGTGAGCCAGATCATGGGATCATTGCAGACCAAGACAGCCCTACTGCTCGCAGCCACTACCCCACACCAAGCAGGTCCCTTTCCCAGCCCCAGCAGGGACAGGTGGAGTGGACAGGTCTGCAAGAATGCTTTAGCAACCAGCACTGGCTCCCAGACCAGGCTCTGCAACCCTCACCACGGACCAAAACTGGGGGCAGCACATGTAAGACCTGCACGGGCGTGGAGGAAATACCAAGGAGGAACTGAGACTGACACTGAGCTTCGAAACACAGGCTGCTCCTACTGTTTCCCCATCTGCAATGTGGCACCTGCGACCAGCAACGGTCCTGTCTGGTCCTAGCAGGGTGTACAGGGGTCATTTGGGGTGAGCAAACAGGTATCACTAACGGGACACAGCATTGCCCTGCTGCTGGAGGGGTTTGGGGCTGCCATCCACTCCCATGGGACGGCTCTATTAACTGCTGTGTTAATTAAAGCAACCTATTCTGTACAGAGATAAAGGCTAAAAGTTCCTTGAAGTCTTCAGGATGCTGAGGGGTGAGCAGAGGTCCTGCTGAAGGTCAGGAGGGCAGGAAGGGGGTGTTTGGGGAGCTGGTTGAAGGAGGAAGGGGGAAGAACCCAGAGATGCCCACTTGCAGGAGGGTAGTGATGGTCAAGGCTGTCCTCAATCCTCAGCAAAGCCAAAAGGTCCACTGAGCCTCTTACCAGGGGTCGGAGGCTGCTCGGGCACAGCAGCCCAAGGGTCGGGAGCTGGTGTAGAACCGGAGCCCTGGGGGGCTGGGGGGGATGCTGCTCCCCAGGGGTCTGCAGGAGGGAAGCCAGAAGACACGGGCGCCTTCCCCCAGGGGTCAGAGGCTGCAGTGGTGCTGGGGGAAAAGTCCCAGGGCCCAGCAGAGGTTTGCTGGGATGAGGCGCTCGCCTGGGAGAGGGGCTCCCCACCAGGGTCTGGGACTGGCACCCAGGGATCCGCTGCACTGCTCCAGGCAGAGGCCACCGGCTCCACTTTGGGTTTCATATCTGGAAAAAAAGGGAAACTGTGGGAGAGGGGAACAGTGCAGAGCATAGAGGAATGCTGAGTGGTGGGGATGTGGCCAGGGGACCATGGCTTCCAGCAGTACCACCTGGCAGTGAATAGGGCAGCAGAGGGAGGAGAAGCCAGAGGAGAAGCCAGAGGAGCTCATTGTTGAGCTCCTGGGGATTGGGGAGGAACAGAGGCAAGGGACAACTTTCTGCCACTGTCCCCAATGTTGGCAGCCTTCAAGTTGTCCTCACCTGGCATATCCCATGGGTCAGCAGACGTGTGGCTGGAGGGGGCTGGCGCCGGCCCGAATATATCTGCCAGCTCCAGAATAGAGGACTGCAGACAGAAAGGGATTAAAGAGGTGAGAGGAGCCTGGGGCAGACCTGCAGGATCACCCCCGTGTGGCCACCCAGCCTCCAGTGCTGTACCTGGCTTTTTTTCATCTTATCTTCTTCTTGCTCTTCGTCCCTGCCTGGGGCAGCCTCCTCCACGGGTCTTTGCTGCAGGGAGTTCTCCCCTTGCCAAGTCCTCACTTCCTGTGGGGACAAGGGAAGGGGTCTGTGAGCTCAGCAACCCTGCAGCCAGCACCTTCTCCAGGAGACACACCCAGCACAGGAGCTGCCACCCGAAAAGTCCCAGCATCCGAGCAGACAGCTCCTCCAGGGCCAAGCCCCCCGGGAGAGCACTCAGCAGACAGCCCGGAGCAGTGAAAGCAAAGCGGGCACCGGAGCGAGGTGATGTTTTGGGCTCCAGTGCCACAGAGAGAAGACCAAGTGCAAGGAGAGCGGAGCGGCAGCACTGCAGGACACAGGTACCTTCTCGTGCTCCTCTTTGCTCAGCGCGAGCGCGAGCTGCAATTGCCTTTCTTCGTCTGTACTGGAAAGTGGAGGAAGTGGCTTCTGGCAACAGAGGAAATTGGGTGACATTTCAGCTTGCCCTCGGCTCGCAGGACTGCTTGGAGGTTGTCCCTCTCCTTGCCACTGCCATTCCTGCGGCCCCTTGCCTGCCTGCACAGCATCTGTGCCCATCCAGCTGGCCTTGCCTGCAGACCCCCAGCCCAGTGCCCTTGTGCTCTCTAACCAGCTCCTGCTCAGGTTCCCCGCAGCCCCTGCCCAGCTCCTTCCCCAGTCCCATCACCTGCTGCTGGATTAAGGCTGGGATGACCCTCAATCAGGCAGTCAGCATCTCCCCTGGGAGGTTTTTGGGGACCCTGACACAGTCAGTGAAGGAGAAGGGATGAATTAGGCATCCCCTTGCCCTGGCAGCCTGCTGGGGAAGAGGGTTTGTGACGCTGACCAGCCTCAGTCTGGGATTCCTGCCAGCCCCACACCTAGAGCTGGGCAGACTCTGGGGAGAGGCTGTCCCTGTACCACCATGGTGGCCCTGATCACACCCCCATGACACTCTTCCAGCAGTGTGGGGGACTCACTGGGGCTGGGAATGGGTACCCTGGTGGGGGTGTGTGTGTGTTGACACCCATACATGTGTGCACACGCACGTGCAGCCCAGATGGACTCCAACAAACAGGCAACACTTTACAGAGAGTGTTTCTACAGTGCTCATCGGAGCAGCGTGAGGAGGCTATAAATACTGCAATTCCAGGACAAAAATAGGGATGTACACCCTGCTCTGCCTCCCAAAGAGCCTCCATCGGGCAGGGAAGACTGGCAGCAGCAAGCACCATCTCCGGAGCACATCCTCTGCCCTGGCAGGACTGAGCTCATGGTGCTGGGTGCCAGCTCCAGGGGATGCCCACTGCTCCGGCCATACAGCTCCTTGGTCCCCATGCCCCCCTGACTTTGTGTACTGGCTGTACCCACAGGCTCATGCACACCGTGCCAGCTGGTTGCTGGGGAGCAAATCTATTCCTGGTGGAAAAGGGGCCAGCAGATAGGAGAGGGGACAGCCTGGGGTGGCTTTACATTGGGGACAACAGCTCACTTGCTTGATTCCTCCTGGGGCTGTTTCTCAGTGCTCCTTCTAGCCCAGTTTGAAACGACCAGACAGCAGGAGGGAGCACCTGTGTGCAGTGAGCCCCCAGCCCCGGGGATGCTGCTGGCCCTGCATCCACACAAAACCGCTGGGGAAGGCGCTGCCTCCTAAAACCTCTATGGGTAGGCAAGAGGAATGGGGGAGCTTAGACCAAAAGTCCTCGGCAGAAGAGGGCAGCCAGGTTGGCGGGGTGGGGGTTGGGGTAAATCCAAAAGACCCCCCAAGTTCACCCTGGGGTCTGGGAGGCTGGAGAGATCCCAGCCTGGTTCTGTCCTCTCTAATATGAGAGCAGGGAGCAGGGGCAGCCTATGCCTCCATCTGCCCGCCGGTGAATTTGGGTGCCAGACACAACATGAACAGCCCGGTGCAGCTGCAGGTACATGCACCAGCCTCAGGCAGCCCCCAAAATCCTGCCTCTTCCCAGGGAACTGACCCACTGTGTTCACAGATAAGGCGGGGTGCAGGGAGATGCCTCATGCCCCAGGACAGGCAGGGCCACTCTACCTTCTCTGCCTCCTCCCGACTCATGGCCAGCGCCAGCTGCAGCTGCAGCTCCTCCTCTCCTGTCGTCTGGGGCCGCGCTTGCTCCAGGTCAGAGGCGAACCGTGGGGATGAGGATGAAGCTGGGAGATAAAAGAGGAAAAGTGGAAGGAGTGGCATCAGGACTGAGGTATTTTGGGGAGCACATCAGCAGTTTCCAGGCCTCCATCCCAATGCCCAGCCTCCCCAGGAGATGTAGCCACACATTAGAGCTCCCTACCTCGAACAAGCCACGAGTTCAAGGCTGGAGGCACCACCAGCTGCCACTGCTGCTGGGGTTCACCACTGGCCCAGCCAAATCTCTGCCCTGTGGCGCAGGATGGGCTTCACCACCACTATCCCAAAAGATGCACAAGAATGATGAGCACCGAGCAGGTGCAAACCAAATGCAACACCTGCCTCCCCTGAGTGAGCCCGAGTGAGCTGCCCAGTAACACTCACAGTTGAATGAGGAGGGTGAGCCCCGTGCCCGGCCATAATCTTCACCATAGGGTGATGCCCGGCGACCGTAGGTGACCTGGTGGCTGCCACTGCCCATGCCCTCCAGGGCCATGCGCTCCTTGGTCTGCAGCGCGTGCGCCCGCTCCTGCTTCAGCCGCTCCTCGTCCTTCAGCAGCGCCATCACCTGCTTCACCTTCTCCCGGATGTTGATGCCCTGGTCCTTGCCATCACGGTCCACGTACTGGAAGTCCTTCAGCGTCTGGATGGTGTAGAGGTTCTCCCGGCACTGGTGGGTCACCTTCTCGGAGCCGGTTTTGATGAGGTAGTCCAGGAGGGTGAGGGCTTTGTAGACGTGACGCCAGTTCTTGCCGCTGTCGTTCAGCCGCCGCCAGATCATGCCCATGACCTCGGCGAAGGCCACTGTGTTGAAGGTGAGGTCGGCGATCTCTGACATCAGGGAACTGGGAGGTCCCCAAGGATCATTGGAGGTGGCCTCCCGCACCTTGATCTCTGCCTCTGAGTAGTTGTGCACGATGTTCTTCACCTGCCGGCGCAGCGCTGAGGTCGTCATGGCTGCGTGGTGCCGGAGACCTGCTGGTGGCAGGCAGGAACGGTGGAGAAGGGATGAGTGAGCACGGCCACAGCCTCACCGGCGCCTACAGCAGAGAACAGCGACACAGAGATCTCAGCATCACCCCAGCCACCGAGACCTGTCCCCAGAGCCCTCGGCTGGGACCAGGGACACTTCTCAAGGTGGATGTGACCATCCTAGGGGCATCAGGTGCACCCTGCCGGGCTGCCACGGCTCACCAACTCGGACACACAGGATGCTCAAGGGGAAAAGAAATCTCATGGCAAGTGATACCCAGCACTGCAGAGCCACCACAAGTTTTGACTCCAGATTCAGCAACATTTGGAGATTTTACCCTGCACTGCTGCTTCTAAAAGTAACCATCTGAAAATGGCAGCTCCCTCCTCCAGATCCCGTCTGCCTCAGCTCCACTGTCCTGGCAAAGTTAATTTCTGACCCTCCCAGCCCTTGTGCAGCCAGGAGTTCCCCTGTACCCCCAGATGCACTACCTGCAGCTGCACACAGCCCTGCTTGTCCCAGTTGTCAGCCCAAGGCTCTCAATGCTGTCAAGGCTGCGTCGTGCAAACCCAAAAGCTCATCATGAGTCAGAGCCTATCGCGACTCACTAGTGCTGGCAGCTGCTCAGGCAGGTTTTCCCAGCAAATTCGGTAATTTTGCTCCCGCGAGAGGCTGGCAAATTCAGAGTGCTAACAGCCAGTACCAGGTCAGCCAGCAGGACAGATAATGCAATGCCCCTCTCATCAAAACCCTGAGCTGTCTGAGCCTCCTCTGTGCCCAGACACAGGGGCTGCAGGGGTTGGCATGGCCAGGAGCTGCCCTGGTACCTCCCCATGGGCAATGCCCGTCCTTGGGATGTGCCACGCCAACACAGATGCAGTGACGTGGGGCAGTCTGGACCTGTCTTCACGTGAGCCCATCACAACCCTGTGCCCTGCTCCGTGCTGGTTCTAAATCCGCACCTTCTCCCTGCATGGTGAGAGGCCACTGTTCACCCTCATTTTGTCAGAGGGCCAAGCCGAGGGAGAGGCAGAGGCTGCCCGGAGCTGCCTTGCCCTTGGCAGGGCCGCGCCGCAGGGCTGGGGAGCTGAGCTGCTCCCAGAGCCCCCACTGCAGCTGTGACAAAAAACTCACTGGCGATTTCTCCCCCATCCAAGATAACACGTGTGGGCAGAGGAATATCTCGCCCACACAGCACTCTGCAGACAGCAGTTATCAGCGTCCATCCCACCACCTACCCCGGGTGCCGGTACCTCCCTGGACCGCAGCTGCTGCACCACATCCAGCCCTCTCCTGGCTCGGGACACCACTCCATCCCACCGGAGCCGGGCCAGGGCTGTGCTGACGTGCCCACGAGCCATGCACGGCACCCACCATGCTCCCACACAACCCGTGCGACCAGTCCAGCACCTCCTGCTCCCGTGGGCCAGTGGCCAGGCGCCCCACAGCTCCGCCAGCAACATCTCCGTGAGTCAGAGAGGAGCCTGGCACCGCCACGCTCGCGGGCGGACGAAGTTTCTCTCGAGACGCTTCCCTGCACCAATTCGCACCGATTCCCTTTCGCAATGCAGCCCGTCAGCGCGGCCTTTCAGCCTGGTTCTGTCCGCCCGTGGTGCAGACGGCCACGCCGCTGCCCGCCTGGCACGGAAACGCCTCCGGGACAAGGGCAGCAGCACAGCAAAGTCCTCCAGGACTTGGCTCCACGCTCTGCTTTCCACCAACACCCAGGTGGACATAAAGTCACATTATCCAAAGGGGCCACCAGCCTAGAAAGCACCAGCAAACACACCGGCAGTCCGAGGAGGAGGCAGGATGGTTCCTTCTGCCTCCAACAGGTTTCCTAGCTGGACAAACCCCAGGTCCAGCGACGGGCTCCCGGCATTGCTCATCCCGGCCAGAAACCTGACCCCAGCTGGACTTTACCCACCATGAGATGGCCTGGGAAGTCTGAATGGAAAGAGATGGGAAGCATGGGCTGGAGCAGGGATGAGAGGAACGTAATCAGGGCTGGAGCTGCCAGCGAGGTTAAGAGCTGCGGGTTTATCAAACATAATATCATCTCCCCCCCCACCCCGGAATATAAAGAGAGTGAAACAGAAGCCGTGTGGGAGATAAGGCGGCAGCACCCAGCAGCTCATATGGAATTACTGCAGTGACCTTGACCAAGAAGTGGCCAGGTGGGAGAAGGACACGGCTGCGGGGTTAGGTCCCCATCGCCCGCGGCCCGGCGCGAGGGGCTGCGGGGGCGGCGCGGAGCCGGCGGGGGGCGAGGAGGAACGGCCTGGAGGGGGAGCGGGAGGGATGGGGGGCTGCAGGCNTTCGGAGCCGCCCGGGCACCGGCAGAGGCGCTCAGCCCCCCCCGGTGCGGTGCGGTGCAGCGCGGTGCGGTACCGGCCGCGGGGGATGCGGCGCCGAGCCCCTGCCCCGCCGCATGCGGGAGGCGGGGATGCTGTAAATGCTCAGTCACTGCCCCTTCTCTGGCAGCCAGCCAGGCGCTGCTCGCTGCTGCCTGCGCGCCTGTATTCCTTTTATTTTTTTTTTCCCNTAAATCCTGCAGTACGACCTGCTGCATCTTATACTTCAGCCTGCAAAAAAGCTCCCTTATGTACAGACTTTCAAGGCTAAAACACATGACTTGGAAAAAAGATAACTCTATTGCCTGGATTCCTCATGACCTGTTACCTCATTTTTTCAAAAAAAAATCTTTAAAAATTTTTTTTTTTTTTTTTTTTGCTAGGATCTAAATTTGGAGCGGGTTCTTCCCCTGCTCTGAACAGCTCTCGGAGCCTGGCTGGGGGGAGAGAGAGAGGCATCAGATGACATGACAAAATAAGTCATGTCTCTCGATCATTTCAATGCCACCCCCTCTCTCCCGGCCTCTGCCTTCCATTTTAATCACTGACAGCCCTTCAAGTATTATGGATATATATAATCTTTTTAATATCACTGACATTTTTCACGGTGGAAAGCATCTCAGGGGTGCTGAGACATTCTGGGGCGGGGGTCGTGCCTTCCTGCCGCTGCTCCCGCCACACGAAGTGCAGAGCTGAGATCCATCTTGCCCCAGGGTCGTGCCTTGGGTCTCAGGGGAGGCCATGTGCCTCTGGAGGCTTTGCAGATCTCAGCAGCCTGACATTCCCAACAAGCTCTGGCCATGCAGGCTGAATAAGCATCTAGTCCCACTCCCAGCTGCAGTGTGGGAAAAGAGCACATCCAGCATCCAAACCCTCCGCAGGTCAGCCCGGAGAAGATCCCAGCTCAGGAAGTGGCAGGCATTCTCCATGGCAGCCCAAGCTCCAAGATTTCCTCTCCCTCCATTCCCACTGCTCCTGCTTCACTGTGTCAGATGGTGAGGCAAACAGCTTGCCTTTCTTCAGGCAGTGATTTTTTTACAAGCAAAGTGAACCTGTCCATGGGGAAAACACCCCAGGAGGTGTTTTTGGAGCTGTACAAATGTGGGCCCAAAACCCCAGGACCCAGCAAAGCACTGCTTGGCTTCAGCAGAGCCTGGCTGCTCACCCAGACCCCCTCTGCCATTGAGAAACCCCTGGAAATGCACTGTCACCTTCTGCTTGCAGCATTTTCCTGCAATTCCCCCTCTTCCCATCCTCTCTGGTGGTGATGGTGTCTTCAGGCCCCACTCACGTGATGGGTTTGGAATGCAACTCCCAAGGCCAGGAAGGTCACTCACCTTGGTTATTTAGCAAACACAACACAAATTATTAACACTAATACAAATAATGCCCACGTTTGGGAGAGGAGAAGGAATAATTTCCTTGCCTGGCTGCAAGGACTCGGCCTTACAGGGTCCTGCAGAGTGCAGGGCTGACAGCCTTGAGGGCCTCTGTGCTAAGGACAGAGCCCACATCTCACACTGGGCCTGTAAATGAGAGGTACACGTTTCTAAAGCTGCTCTGTGGAAGCCAGCTCTAATTCCACTGCAGTTCCCATCCTGTTACTTCTACAAATCAATGCAAAAGGGAAAAAAAAAAAAAAAGCAGCTGGCTCAGAAAAAGCTGCAGCAGCCAGACAGCAGAGTATCACAGTTGTTGGCCCAGCACATCCCTTCCTGCATGCTGCTTGTACCTTGTCCCCTGAGGACACTCTTGTCCAAGGCTGGAAGAGGCACTGGCAGTATTTATGACAAAAAATTATGACAAGAAATTAGACTATTCACAGATCTGCTCTCCTTTGCAGAACTCCTATGCCACCCACCTGCCCTCTGCCACCAGGCTCCTCCCCTGGAAGGGAAGATGCCAGCATAGGACATTCTTCCATTGTACGTGACTGATGTAAAACTTTCATCTACCCGGTGTTGTATTAACAGATTTTCCTGTGGGTAGATGAACACATGGAGCCTGGTTTCAATAGGCTGGACTGAAGATATGGATCCATGGAGACATGGATGGGCTTTGCCATCCTTTAAGGTAAAGCTACCAGATGAAAGGATTCCTGCCTCTGAGACAATCACGTTGCCTCTAGAACGTGCAGACTCCCTCTCTCCTAGAAACAGATGGCTTGAGCAGTTTGAGTTGGGCAGATTCACAAGCTGATAGTCATCTCCAGGGAGGCAGGAGCTATTGTCAGAGCCTGTGAGACACACCCCAACTTCAGGCCTTTTTCCTCCTAATTCTCAAAATGTTGCTGAAATTCTCACTCCAGGAATGCTGAGCAGAGACATTCCCTTTGTGGGTCTGTGCCCGCTAAGCCAGAGGAGGCTCCTGCTGCTACAGAAGCCAAAATGCTTCCCCACACCCCACTAAGAGAAAACATCTCAAAAGATGAGGGGCCTCACCTGGCCAGTGAAAAAAACAAGCTGTGCATTGCCATGGTACTGCTGGGAGCCAAGGGGAGGGATAGATCCTGTCCCCAGGGACAGCACAGCAGTTACAATGAGAAAGCAGGAGACACCAATTCAGCAGAAGGAGCAGTCATTTCACACGACGTGTGCAGCTCCAAGCCATGTGCCAGCCCAGGGACAGGGGCACAGGCCCAAGGGACACACCTGGAGCCACAGAACTCATGGCTGAGCGATGCTCAGCATGGATGGGCTGCCCAAGAGCTCCAGTGGGATCACCATCCCTGATTAACAACCTCCACTGACGGAACTGCTCTACAGGGCCAAAGCCTTTCTGGGGAATGCTGTCCAGCTGCTCAGCAGGAAGGTGGCACTGACTGACACCAGGCCAAGACAGACCCCACACACAGCTCACTCGGCCTTGGGAACCTGCTCCAAGCCCAGTATGCCACACTCAGGCCTGGGATGCCTCCACAAAAAGCCCCATTCCAGCAGTGATGCACACAGATGGAAAAATCCTGATGAGCCCAGACACACAGGCAGATGGACAGACAGTAGGGGTGGCTCTAACATGAAGCCTTGGCCTTACCATGACTCACAACTTCTATAGCACAAATTTCACTCATTTAAGAGTGATTAATCTTGGAAGGAAGCATGTAAAACCTATCTCAGAATGGGGCACGGGCACCTGGAGCTCAATGGAGAGATGGCAAGATCAGCACAAGAAGGAAATTCGTGAGTGCAAAACCAGGCAGGGTGGTACACCGCTGGGGACAGTGTTTTTACTGGGATCCAGAATGCCTCAGAGAAGCCCCCTGTCAGCAAGTCCCAAGGGGAGACTGGACAAGCAACCAAACATACAATAAAAAACAGGATGGATTTGTCTACTGTCCTGAGACCAGTGTTCATGAGTACAAGGAACACCCTGCTCACTCACCTGCTAGCCAAGCACAATCAAGACACAAAGAACATACCTCATGTTGACTGGCACTTTTAAATTCTCCTTTAGCAGAAATACCAGTATTTTCCAGTCTTAATGTTTTCTGAGGTGGTGATATTTCTTGCCTTGTCTCTTCTTGGCAAGCATCTGTAGCAGTAACAGATGATCTAGCAATAGTCTCACATCACAGTGTGTCACAAAAGAGGCAGCCCAGTATTTGTAATCACTGAATCACTTCAGAAAGAAGAATCTCCACTCCATCTGTGTAAATATGGTTATTTATTTATTTTTTAAAGCAAGTCTATTTCTACATACAAAGGGCTTCACTCCCACTTCAGAGCATGTTACTGCTTTAGATCCTCAAATAAAGACACCATTTCACTCACCATTGAATCCAGCAGCCTGTAAACCTGCAGAAATTCAAAGAAGATGGTTGCAGTGAAAACTCATGAAGAAATCCTGAAGCTGAGAGTGACAGAGATGGTTTCTGAGGTACATTTTCATACAGGCACACACAACCACACAGAAGTGGCAGCCTGCTGCTAACAGAGCTCTAGTAATAACTTCCCTGGCTATGAAGTGTGTTTAACATTATCTGAGGTACAATTAATTCAGCTGATCCCTCCAGAGTCTGCAAGCAATGCTAAAGACATCCCAGATAGAAGTCTCGCATGTGGCTATGTGATGGCTGGATTTCTGCTAACAGATTCCAGGCTGAAACAAATTAATTTGGATTTCACACTTACCTTGCTGCAGCACAAGGGACGTATGTCTGCCAGTTTTCTGAGTTTAACAAAATGCTTACTTCTCCCCCTGAGCCTCAGCGTGCCTCACAAGAAAAGAACAAAACCAAGACAATGATACAAGCTTTGGTCAGACTCACTTCAATGTAGAGCTTTTCCCGGTATATTTGAAGTGAAATAGAGTCCACCAGCTCCTGAGCAGGTTCTGCCTCATCTGCCTCTTCAACCTCCTGCTTCTCATCTCTTCCTCTGATGGACTCTGCTCCCCCTTTCGTGTCCTGCACTGAAATGGAAGATACTTGCTTCTCATCTTTTCCTTTCAGCTTTTTGCTGCTTGAACGATCCTGATCAGGGACAGACCAAGGAAAAAGGGGACACAGGTCAGGACACTGCTCACACTGCTGCAAGATGCATCTCCCAGCAGCAGCACCTCTTTCACTGGGTTGGAAATCAGCTCAAACCCAGGATAAACAACTTCAGGATGGATCACACTGTCCCCAGCACTCAGGGTTCACCAGGCGTCCCAACACCTACCGCTTTCTCTTTCCCTGATGTCCCTCTACTTTTTTTGCCTTCTTTATCCTTTTTCTCTTCTTTCTTAGTAGCTGTTTTGTCTTCCTTTCCTCCTTTTTTTGCTCCTCCTTGTTTTATTTCCTCTACAAAAGAAAGGATTTCAATTAACCAAAAGCATCCACACATCCAGAAAGTCCAGCCCACTACACTACCACAGTGGGAATGTGTTACTTTTGCAGTGTATTTTCCTCTTTTTCTTAATCTGAGATGTACTGCACTGAAAAGCAATACCTTGAAGAGTTCTTTGTTTAAATAAGGAATGAAGAGGTCTTATAGAGGCAGTGTTTGCTGGGTCGGTCTGTGTGAAAACCATGGCTACACCTAGCTGAATTAAAAGGCTTTTTTTGTGGAGGTGTTTTTTTACTGATGCCAAACCACAGATCCCAATTAGTATTATGACTGTCACACAATCTACCAGTTTTTTCCTGATGCTTGTTCCTCAGGGAGACATGCTGAAATTGACATTTCAGTTCAAATTCATCATGTTTTCTGTATTCCCAACAGCCCACAGAAAGCAGTTGCTGTGCTAAAACCACCATTCACCTGCTTCCTCTGGAACAGCTTCTTCATAAGTGTCCTCCTTAATCAAACCAAGCAGGGATCTCAGCCTCAGAGAGTGACTCACCAGGTCATCAATTGCCCCACGCCACAGCTGGAGGCTGAGAAAAGGATCAGGATCAGAAGGGAGACAGTGCAGCAACTGCCACCTTGTTTGACCCTGTGCCCAGAAGTGAAGGCACCTTACAGCTGAGAGCTGCCCTGTGCAACTAAACCAACAAAACAGCACCCACTGTCTAAATATCTGTGCAGGGGGATGTTAAATTGCTTTCCTCGTGTTAGATCCCTCCGAGGTCTCAATGGTTTGCAAATCAACAGGCTCCCAGGAACCCATAAATATTACTGTGAAACTAGGTCTGCTCTTCAACATGACACACGTTGGTAAATCAGCATCAACCTGCTCTGTGTTTACCAAGAGGAACCTGCATCCTTCTAATTTAGAAGCAACTCAAAGCTGTTGATATGTTTACAGTCTGAAAGCCTGAGCAAAGAACAGAGAGACTGTATGAGGGAGGAGACAGTTATCTGAGTAAAAGGGTACAGAAAATACCCAAAGGTTTCATAAATACAGACTGGAATAATCTTGCCAGAAATAATCTTGTACACTCTCCAAAATTACATGCATTTAATATTCTAAACTTATCTCCAGAAAAAAAAAAAAGGCATTTGGGTCCTAGACAGCTGCTACAATTAAGCTATAAAAAAACAGAGTGTAAAGATGACTTCTAGACCTCGTATAATTATGTGCACTCTGAATCACAACACTTGCAGCAGAGCTCGCTGAGGCTGTTGATCACACAATGTTTTCACAAGCTTTTCCTTGCAAAGGTAACCCACCAGAGTGGATACAGAAGGTCTGACTGAGTTGGCTTCTGTTCAACACACAGCTCCAGAGCTGCCTTATTGAGCTGCGTCAGTGCTTCTTCCCGCTGCTCCTCCCCGGGGATTGACATTATAGCCTGGGAGAGAAAACACACAGGGGCTGTGGAGCACTTCTCAGTCTTTATTCCCAGTCCCTGAGCTCAAGGGAGCAGCTCACAGCTCTCTTCCGGGACACCAGTCTGAAACCAGCTGCACTGAGCACTTACACACCAGGGTGGGGCTTCCTACACAGCTGGGATATGGCCAAGGCACCCAAGATCTGGGGATCAGTCCCACATTCCCCCATCACACTGATATTAAGCCCCTTTGCAACTTCAGGCATGCTGGAGAACAGGGATTCCATCAAGCTAGAAGGCTCCCCAGTAAAGCTTAGTTATAAAAACAACAGAGAGATTTCCAAGAGAGCACAACAGAAAAACCATTGACAGAATCCAAAGCACTCTTGCTTTAATCTAGGAAGGTCTGTACTTTATCCACAGCCTGTCATGAGTGCCCCCTTAGTTCTCTGATGAATAGGAAGGACTCTCCACAGAGAAGAGCACTTGGGGGAGCCACAGAAGGCTGTAAGCCCAGCCTGCCCCCCACATTCAGCCCTGGGATGACAGAAAGCTAATGGAGGAAGAGCTTAAAATATCTTATTATATTGTGTGGTTCTCTTTTCTTCTTCACACAACAGCCCACAAAGTCTCTCTTGGGAATCTCTTTACAAGAGCACTGAGGGTGTGGTCAGCAGAGCCAACACACATCCTCAATCTCTCCAACTCCGAGCATATTGGCAGCAGCCGTTTGGGTGGGCTCACACTGGGGCAGGCTGGGCTGTTTGTAGGGGAATTAACACACCATCAGCTTGTAAGAACAGAGGTGACCACCTGTTTAAAGTCCTCGAGGGAAAGGTTCCATCCTGAAGGACCTGCATCTTCCTCCTCAATGCTCTTTTCCCTTGGAGCCTCCTCTAATGTGTACTTCCCACCTGGGAGCTCAGTGGGGCTTCTCTGGGCAGAGGGAGGCTCCAAGGAGCTCTCCTGGTACTCCATGTCCTCTGCAGTGCTCCTCTGGTCCAAGGGCACTTCCTCCTCCAAGCCTGAAGGCACAGTCAGGTGCTGTCTCCATAGTTTATGCAGCTGCTTTACCACTTGATGCTGATAATGCAACTGTGATAAGGGGGGGAAAGGTAAACATGAGCTGCACCTTCCCTCTTCAAAGCCAACTGTTAAAGCCTCCATGGCAGACTCTGCCAGCTCCAGAATCCCAGGGATGCAGCAGCCCCATGGGTCTGCCCTCCCCACTTATTTCAGTTGTGCAGCCCATCCAATAGCCAACATCACCTTGGGATTTTTCCTGTGGAACAGCTCTTCCTCTGTGACACAGGCATCCACAGGAGATGGGGTGCGCTGGGGTGTCCGAATTTGGTCAAGAAGTCCATTCAGGCTGTCTTTCACTATAGCAGCACCCTCTCGAGCAGCCAGCTCACTCTGAGGCACCACAACAAGAACAACACGTGTGAGTCCCCATTCCACGTGCAAACACACAAACTCACTCCCACCTGTAACCACACTATTCATTGTACAGACTTACAAGGACACAAACAACTGCAAACCCCACTGAGAAGAGCAACACTTCCAACAGCTTTTCAAATAAACTCTACAAATCCTCCCCCAAACAAAGCTTTGCAAAGCACAGGGTAATTTTCAATTTATACCTTAACTGCTATCATAGTGTACAGCAGTCAATCCCCTTCTCACTAAGTAACTAATGAAACTAATTACCAACAGAAATGTCATTCTTTAAAGGACCAGTGTGAACACTTCAGGAGACACAGTCATGTCTTTAGGAACAACCTTACAATAGACTGCAGAGTTCCTCATGTCATTTAGCAAACCTGCTCAAGTATGTGCAGACGTTCTGTAAATCTCACTCTCAGCAGTAATTGCACAACAATAAAAATACCATGTTGTCCACTCCCACCCTTATCCTCTATTTGCATATAAAGTTCAAAGCTCAGTTACCCAGCTACATGCTTGGTTACCTCCAGTTTCTCTCTGAAGTCAGCCAATTTATCCTCATACACAGCAATTCCCCAAAGGGTCACCTGAAGCAGAGCTCCTCCTAATAACAGAGGATGTGTCCTAAATTCCCAGGGCTCACTGAAAATGCCTGCTCTCTCTGACTTGAAAATAAAGGAAAACCTCCGAGTTTCTCCAGGCAAAATTACACCTGAAATGAGTGAGAAAATGCATTGGTCTGCAAGAAGCCACCTGGTTAGCCTGACCCTTTTCCAACACCACCCCAAGTGTCCTTATCTCTCTAGGAGACTCCTTCCCCATAGTTCAGCTGGTTATCACACTTCATCCAGCTATTGTTCTCCTTCCAGATTTACTCTCAGTCCCCATGTTCCTGAACTGGTGTTATTCCCACTGCATTCTCCTTCTACAGCAAGCTCAGTTTTCTCTCCAGATCATGCCCCGTTTGCCATCAGAAAATTATTCACTTCTCAATATTCCACCTATTTACACTCAGAGCAGGAGCAACCTCCTTTCCTTTAAGTTCCAGGAGAGGGATCTGCCTTGCACAGCCCTTCTGGGGTGAGTCAGCTCTGACACCCAGGGTGGCTTCCTCAGGAGAAATCACCCAGCAGTGCTCTGCCATTAGTCAGACTCCACATCCCAAGTACCTCCCAAATTCCTGCTCTCTGCTTGAGCTACAAAGGTCTTGGAGACCAGCAGGTCTCATACCTGGTCTGGTATCAAAGTAGAAACAGGGCATCCTCCTCCCCTTGGTTTCTCTGGAGGGGATCTGCTGGGGAAGCCTCATCCAGTTGTACCAAATGGCAGCTCTGCCATCATTGGTCACTGTCAGGAAGCTTTCAGCCTTCTCACTAGCCAGAGTCTCAAAGGTGAGCCGGGCAGCAATGCCAATTTCCTTCTACATGGAAGAGGAAAAAGAGAACAATTTCTACTCTGTCTGGCAGGATTTATCCTGCCTGAAGTCATAGCTCAAATAAGGGGTTGATTCTTGGTAGGAGAACTTGTAAGGCAGGTCCAAAGAAGTGGCCATTATACAGAGAAAGCCTGGGAATCTGAACCTCACACCATGACCAGAGCCCTTCTGTTCCTAGATCTCTCTGGATACTCTCTGGATACAAACACAGGGATACTCTGTTATGTTCAAAATTAGTCCCCCATTCTGTGGCTTGGAGTGACACTCATTGTACAACTGTGACTTGGGAACTCAAATAGGCTTAGCTTGACTAAACAATTAAAATCTCACAATTACCCTGCAAGCAGTGATGCCTTTGATCCAACGAGCAGGCTGGCCACAGAAAAGTAAAGATGGAACCTTTTCAGCTTCTGGAACCACCATGAAAGAGTCACCTAAGGGTGACTCTAAGGGGTCGCTGCTAAAGAAAACAGAAGTCAGCATTTTCATGGAGTGAAATTCACTTCCAGAGAGAGGAGAACCAGGGGTGACTTACAAGACCCTGTAAGAAATAATCCCAATTAATGTTTCCTCACACAGTAATCTCTTTAGGGACAGAGCCCTGCAGATGTGGTGAACCCATCTAGCTACATGTCACTGGCAAGGAGGACAGGACAGCCAGAATATTAAAGAATGAGACCTGCCTGAGGTATGAGTGAAAAATGACAAGAGGCCCTTGGGTTGTGCCCATTACAGATGGACAGGACAGAGAAAACCAGGAAATTAATGATGGAAGGCTAGAAAAAGTCAATCAAATGGAGGTAATTGAGAGTAGAATCCCACCCTGCCTGATGTAAGCTCTGGAGCCACACAGAGTGAAGACTGGAGGAAGAGCCTCAACAAAACTTTTCTCTGATTCTTGCTCCTTAAACACAAGGCCGCAAGACACAAAGGATCCTAAATCTGGTGATTATAATATAAGAATATGCCTTTTGTTGTGTCCCAGTGGAGGCTTGTCTCCATTCTGGATAAGAACAGCTAAGGATACCCTCACAGACTGGTGGTGCACACCCAAAATTCTTTATTTTGCCATGAAGTCAAACTTACAGGGTCTCAATCTCTTCAGAAATGGTGGAATTTCGAAAAGCCTCAGCTGAGACAGATGTGAAAGGCTGCCCTTTCCCAATCACCTCCAGTCCTTCCAGATCCTGGACGTACACAAAAATTACCAACTCACAGTTGCTCTTATATAGAGAGAGGACATTAAAACTCCAGACAAATGCACCAACTCAGTCAAGTGAAGTTGCAGTATCTTGCTCCTGCAATGTTTTTTAGAGGTATCTGAAGAATGCTCAAGGGACATGGGAAAGAACCAATTCTGAGATTCCCAAGGATCCTAGATGGCGGCATTCCCCAATGATGAATGGAGAAAGTCTCCCTCACACGTTTCTCCCCCTCAGAGACAGGTTTCAAAGACAAAAAAGGGAAATTTGTTCTGTTTTTAGGAGGAGGGGCCACCTGTCTTCAGCAGATTTTTTCAGAGTGTGTCTTCCACATGGGTAAAGATCTCTTCCTGCTGCCCCAAGGCACTAAATCAAAGTCCTGCACCAGAACTTGGCAGGTTTTTCTTTGCCTAGGTCCTGGCAGATGCATGCTGCTGGTTTGGGGTCCTATTCTGAGGCTCCTAGACCACTCCATGCAACACCTGAGGAGGTCAGACAACTCGTTCATAGGTGTGGCCCTTTGGAAATGTGAGAACTTTCAGGAAAAGCACTGTGGGGTCAAGTTTTAGTTTCCTAATGCTTTTTCAGATCCAGCTCTTGGCAATTTTGTTACTCTACAGCACCTGACAAGAGACACAATGAATGTCCTTGCTCCTCTGGCCTTACCGGCTTATGAAAACCCAGCTCCTCTAGGAGAGATTTTAGCTCCTGCCGTCGATGTTTCAGGAAAAGACTCTTATTCCAGTTTAGGTGGCAGGGAATCTTCTTTGGAGGCTTTAGACCTGTGGAAATACCCATACAAGAGCTCACCCTCTACACACCCACATGCCTATCAAATTTCATTCTCTGCCAAACTTTGGCCTTGTGGTGTTTTAAAGAGGAGGCTCAACAGGGAAGGAGCTGCTCCCTCCACACTTGTGCCCTGTTTCTTTGGAATCACCTCTCTGCAGCATTCCCTTACCTGTTTCCCTCTGGATAGTTTGGGGTTTCCCCACATGAGTGAGTGGCTCTGGGTGCCCACATTCTGTCCGGGTCAGGGTCAGAGTCAGCCCGGTGAGTTCATCCCCAATTTGCTCAGGAAGGCTCCAGAACTCGCTTCCCACTCGGTATCCCTAGGGTGGGAAACAAGGCTCCCACTGATGCAGAGTCGTGCAGCTACCTGCTATTTTCACAGGCACTTGAAGCTAAAAAGAAGAGGTCTAACCCTGCCTATGTGAGCATTTTAAAAGTCTATGAATTATCCCATTCTGCAGAGCAAGCCAAAATTTCTATCAGGCTGCTGTCAAAGACAAAAGAACTTTCTTCTATCTAGTGCACGTGAAGGTTGAATGATATTAAAATAAAGCCTTACACAAATGCAAATTCTTTGATAGTGCTATAAATGTAAAAAAACTATTTTAACATGATATTCCCATAACCCTCCGGCCTTACCCATGCCCTTTTCTCCATGGCAATTACTAAAATCCAAGCCTGAAGCTATCAGATCTTTCTGATCCTAGAACAGCAATTGTGACACGTTCCCATGCCACTACCCAGGGCACAAGAGTCTCTGGTGAGAACCAAGAAATGCCACTTGCTCTTCACCGCTTTCCCCTGACTGGTATGGGTAGCACAGTTCATTTTTATTTTTCATGTCCCTGAAAGCTCTGCTCACACACCAGGCTGAGGGACTCAGAGTGGCTTTGATAAACATCTCCTGACAGCACTTCAGAGAGTCACCCAGAACAGTGTCTGTGCTGTTTTGCAAGAGCAGCACAATCAGGACACACAGGAAATGGGGCTCTCACCTTTCCAGGAAATAGGGCAGGGAGACTCCGGTCAATGAGGTCACGTTCTTCCTGGATTTGCCTGTAATCGTCTGACATGTTCATGAGCAACTCATTCTCTGGCTTGTGAAGAATTTCTATAAATAAGAAATGTCACATCATTGATGCTGCACCTCTGGGCACACCCTTTGCCACTGTTACTGTTCACCTGTAACACACTTACACTGCTCCGTGCCAAATCCACTGTCCTCTCCCCAACCAGAGCCACCAGCCACCACCCTCCCACCACACCCAGAGCCACCAGCATGAGCAGTGTGGGAGCTCAGAGAACATGGAATCAGACTGCAATGGCAATAGGGTTATCCCTGGTGGGCAATGACCACTGTGGTTTAGTGTGGGGACATCAAGCTTCTCCCCCTGCACACAGAATTTCACAGAATGAGACCTCATTAGCTTTTCTCACCTCCTAAGTGTTTCTCCTGCTTTTTCCTCATTGCCATATGATGGCTCCAGTTCTGGAAAGCTTTGTGCTCTGCTAGCTGGGCCTGATGTGCCTTTTCTTTCTCCTCGCCTCCATGTTCCTCTTTTAAAGCTGCTGCAGTAATATCTGGATGAGGAGCCTTAATGGCATCTGCTAGCTGATGAGAAATGAAACATTAAATAAACCTCTCCATGCACACCAAAACAGGAATGGGAGAGGGGAGGAGAGAAGAATTCTTCAGATTGACAGCACTGTTACATTAGCAATCTGAGAGGAAGGAAAGCAGGGCAGAAGGGACACACTCGGATACAACAGAAGTATTTATCTGAGTAATGAGACTGCAGCAATGGCATTGCTGCAACACCAGCTCTTCCCTGACACCATCAGCAGGGCACAGAGGGAAGAGGAAGCCTGCGTACTTGTTCCTTTCATGACCTGGTCCTGCACACAGGACTCCAAAACCTGCTGGTGCGGTTTCTCCAAAGGCAAACCCTCCCCCAGAGCGTGACGAGGCTGGGAAAACCACACCTCAGGCCTGCCCTGCTCCTGATAGGTGCTGGAAAGCATTGGAAGGTACTGCAGGCACCACACTCCACCTCTGGAGAAGTGCCACGCAGCAGCATTTTCCTAACTCTACAAACCAACCTGTGTGTTTCTTCTGGCCCAGGATCCCATCCTTAACTCCTGGAGACTTCCCAAAATGTGATGAGGGAGGATCTCTTCACAGCCATCACCAAACTGTCTTCGTCCTACAACACACATATAAAAACACCCAACCCCAGAGTCAGGTCACTAAAGTTTGGCTTAGCAAAACCAAAACCCAGAGGTAAGATGTGAAGTTGAACCCTACCAGGAAAGGCCAGTGGTCCCCTGGGTGCCCTGGGAGGAACAGGATGTGCTACGAGATGTGCCACCTCCTTGGGTCGGTATTTTCGGACGAGGTAATTCTTCCTAACTGGAATTCTCCCAGCATCATGAGGAAGGCGTGGAGCATGAAGCTTCAGGAAATAAACAGCCACAGTGCAGTTAGGTACACACTGACTCACCTTTATGCCATCTGATCCTTTTAGGACATGCACAGTAGTCATATCAGTACAGTTCCTGTAAGGATCCTGCAAGTCCTGGATAGGGACTTTTCGTATGGACATGTAACGACGGGACAAGGAAGGAATGGATTCAATGCAGAAGAGTAGGTTTAGTTTAGATATTAGGAAAAATTCTTCCCCGTGAGGGTGGTGAGGCCCTGGCACAGGGTGCCCAGAGAAGCTGTGGATGCCCCATCCCTGGAAGTGTCCAAGGCCAGGTTGGATGGGGATTGGAACAACTTGGAATAGTGGAAGGTGTCCCTGCCCATGGCAGGGGGTTGGAAAGAGATGAGTTTTAAGGTCCTTTCCAAGCTAAATCTTCTATGATTCTTCCCCTACAAGACAACTTACACAGCTGTGCAGGTACTGACTCAGTTACTGTCTTACTCCTCTGGATCTTGGTTTAGAGCAGGGGCATGAAAGGAGAGTTTTAAATCACTTTCCCAAGAGATTTCTGCAGCTGTGTCACTCAAATGCTTCCACTCACACACTGTGACCTGAGTTTTGGAAGGAAAGCCATGAGAGCTACTAAACAACTTTCAGGTCTTATTAGATCAGAAAGTTGAAGATGTAATTTTGAAGAGGCAGATGACTTATCTTTTCATTTGAAAGGACTGTATAGGGACTTATAACCCTTTACTTTTAGCAACTGAACCTGATGAGCTGACATTTTATCATGATAAAAAGCAGGACAGACAAAATGGAGTGAGAACTCAGCTGCAAGAGTGAGTTTTGGCTTAAGTAAAAGGGCAGCATCCTCTGTTAAACACACAAAAGGAGAGTGTCAGTTAAGGCAGCTGGTTCTACCAGCAAAAACACTCATACGTACTTTCTCCAGGTCCTCCACCTTAATTTCAAGTGCCTGGATGTCCTCTCCTTGCAGAACATATGGACCAGGCTCAGGCTCAGGCTCAGGCTCTTCTGCAATTGTTGAACAGGGCTGTTCAAAAGCCCTTTCCCTCTTGCCTAAAAAACAGATTAAGAGATTTCTTCAGTCTTCCAAGGAAGCACCATATTCCTCTCAGGCTGGTTAATGAGCTCCAGCTGAACTATGTTTTGGGATTATTTCTCTTTAAGGTTGCACAGAACAATTAAACACAGCATCTCTTGTAATTGAAAAATTCAACCTCTGAGAAGCTGCGAAGACCAAAGTGGGTCAAGTCGAAGTGAATTCTCACACTTTATTCTAGATGAGAGACAAAGGATAAGATAAATGCAAATAAACACAGATCCCTGCAGGTGGAACAACACATTCCTGGGAAGTTTCCAGCTCCAACTGCAAGTGCAAGCACACAGATTGCCCGTGCTCACCCGGCACGGCCCGGATAACAAAGCACTGGGTTTCCGAAGCTGCCCAGCGGCAGAACAGCTCTGAAACAGCCAGACCCGGGCAGGGCCGGGTGCGGGGCAGCTCCGCCGGCACCCGCGGGCCAGGCCCCGCTCAGGGGATCCCCGCAAGGGCTGCTCCCGCTTAACCTGCGCGCCGCTCCCGCTGGGACCGGCTCCGTTTAACAACAATTATCACAACAGCGACAGGAGGCCGCCGGCCGGGGAAGGGGCTGGTACCGTCCGGGGAAGGGGCTGG
>VZTG01005429.1:351358-376691 GCA_013397845.1 Melanocharis versteri | reverse complement strand
CCGGGAGTCCCCATGCACCCCGCACACACACAAACCCCGAGGTCCCCCCCGTGTCCCCGCTCACGTGCACGTAGAGCGCGGCTGTGGCGGGGGCGGCCGGTTCTGGGACCGGCTCCGGGGCCGGTTCCGCGGCAGGACCCGGTCCCGGTGCCCGTCCCGGGCCGCCCCCGCCGGGCANCGGGGGCGGGATCGGGGGCAAAGCCCTTCCCTCCCAACGGGGCTGTGCGAGGAATGCTCGCTGCGAAGTGCTGGGGTCACTGTCCTCCCCTGGGGCCGGGAATACAGGGGTCAGTGTCCTCTCCCGGTGCCGGGGATGCCAGGGCCGGTGTCCTCCCCCAGTGTCCCCCCCAGACACACGGTCCCAACGAGGTTTGGGACCTGCTCCGCATCCTTCCCCGGCTGCTCCTCGGGGCCAGGAAGGGTTTTCCAGTGTTTCCGCGGAGGGAGGTGGCCTGTCCCCACGCAGAGTTGTGCANCCTGTCCCCACGCAGAGTTGTGCAAACCCCCAGCTGACGAACCCCGACGTTAGCAGTTGTCTCTCTTAATAGCCACGGGGAACTCCGAAATGCCCATGACAAAGGCTGTGACCGCAGATTCCCGTTACCAGGCCAGAAACACGCAGTTCGGTGTAACCCAGCCGTGATGTCACCTTCCCACTCCGGGGAGTTTCCGAGCAGGCAGCGAGGACTATAAGAGTGGGACTCAGGCACGGGCAGGGCAGAGGCCATGGAGCGAACCTGGAGCACTGCACACGCCGAGACCTCACTGCCAGCCACAAGGGCCAGCTTTTCCTCTTCCGTGAGTATTTACAGCCGGGGATGCATCATCCCAGGGCTTGGGAAGGGGCAGGGGGCACCGCGGGAGTTGTCCTGGCTGGCGAGGGCTGGATATGCTCCGGGGAAGGCATGGGATGGTAGGGACCAGGCTTTGCCAGGGCTAAGAGCCACGGATGGTGCTGCCCCACTCCCAGAACAGGAGCAGGAGTGGGGTGGCAGGGACTGTTCCCCCTGTGCTGGCTGTGGCCAGGACTCAACTGGGTTTCTCAGCAGTGTGTCTGTCCTCACCAGACAGGGCTGGTGTCACCTTCATTTCTTGCCCACTGTCCCCCAGCTACGGTGAGTACATGGGGCACCTGTGGGCAGAGCAGGGGTTGTGCCACGGGTGGAGGTGCTGATCAGGGAGGGGAGGAGAAGCTCCGCTCACTGCAGGCCTGTCCTGCACCTGGGTTAGTGCTGTGGGAAGCAAAAGAAGGTTAACAGTCCTTCCCTAGACATCACGGAGGTCCTCTGCGTCCCCAAGGTCCCTGGCTACAGTTGCTGTCATGCAGGTACACAGTTCTTCCCTCGGGGAGGAAGGTTACAGAGGTAACCAGGCCAGGGAGGAGACCTGAGTGAAATGTGGAAAGATCAGTGCTGACACCAGCCCCATGAGCAGCGTGGAACAGGAGAGGAACTTGCTGGAAAGACACGGTACAGAAAGAGTCTGACACAAACCATCCATGTTTTTTTTTTCCTTCCAGAGTGCAGACATGGAGAGGGGACTTGTCCCCGCCGTCTGCTTCCATGGGTAGAGCCCACAGTCCAGCTGCGAGATGAAGGATTGAGACCTCGCTGACGCTGCCCTCTCTCCCTGCTGCACCATTTCCCTCCACCCACTGGAGGAAGCCGCAGCACAGAGGGGGCCCGGCCTAAGCCCTGCTCGGGAAGGAAGGAGCAGGGAGACAGCAGGAGGTCGGTGAGACCTGGCAGCAACATTATCTGCTTTGCAGCTGGGGTGGGACACTTCTGCTGGCAAAGAGGAGCTCTGCTGTCCCTCTTCTCACAGGAGTGTTTCATGGTTGGGAGGTACCAAATAACTCCCGTAAAATGCTGTCCCAGGCACGCTCTGCTTCACGCTGCTGATGGGACAGGAATTTTGGTATTTCTGCAACAACCTTACTGTCTGTCTTGTCCAAAACAACAAAATAAACAAAACCATGTCTACCTTGGAGAAAGGTTTTTTTGGGGAACACCTGGGAGAGGTGTGGGAACAGAGTGAGCTTTTCCAGCCAAGTTCAGGGAGCCCCAATGCAAAGTCTCATTCTCTGAACACCCTGCCCCTCATTTCAAGTTCAGTCGCTCTTAAATGACCCAGGAATCTCACAACATCCACGCAGAAAAGGCATCACCTACCCTTAGAAGCCAGGCCAGGGGATTTGGACTTAAGAAATGTCAGTAAATTACCCACCAGCATCTGTTCAACTCCTGTGAAATGGTTGCAGCCAGACTGCTCAGAGACACAAAATTTTTAAACCTTCATAAGGTCTTTCAGTAACTGGCCAGAATTCCAGAAATAAGCATCCCTTCCTCACACCACAGTATTTCTGTTGGCAAAGAAACAGCCCAACTGGGAAAAAAAGACGCTCTGTTTTATTGACTAAAAGTGCCATCAGCCTGATGTCAGGGAGGGAAAGTCTCCACTGCTTAGCTCAAGGCACAGGTGAAAAGCAGACTCAGAGCTGACTGAAATGGGGCTGATTTATCCTGGTTTTTGCTCTGCCTTCCCAATCTCAGAGCTGAAGGTGCTTCTCCATCTGCTCCCTCAATCTGTATTTCTGAATCTGGAATAGAGTGCAGAGAGGAGGGCGAGGGACTTAGAGAGGAGCTGGGACAGAATGCCAGGGATCCTGCCCTGCCCCAGCCCCCTCTTACCTTGCCTGAGACAGTGAGTGGGTACTGGCCCACAAACACAACATAACGTGGGATCTTGAAATGCGAGATCTGGGAAGAGAAAAACAAGGGCTACACAACCCGAAAGGAACAGCCTGGCACTGTCAGGGCTGGGTCCCCCAGTGCTCTAAATCCATGGGCTTTCATCCACAAGTCCCCCAGCAGCCACTGGGTGTACTGGTCTGGAAGGAAACCAAGGACTGGGGACCCACCTTCCCTTTGCAGAAAGCTTTAATCTCTTCCTCGGTGCAGTCCTGCCCAGCCCGCAGTCGGATGCAGGCACAGATCTCTTCTCCCATCCTCAAATCCTTCACACCAACCACCTGGTTGGGACAGATGGACAGTGTGACCTCTGGGGACGTCCCTGTCCTCCCACAGGGTCTGTGTGCTGGCCCATGGCGTGTCCTCTGACTCCATACCACAGGCTGCTGGAGCACTGTGGGTGCAACATGGACCTGTCATCCCTCTGCTCCCAAAAAAATGGAGCAAGAGGTTTCACAAACAACAAGGAGACTTGGTAGGCTGCCATGAGTGCTTTGGGATCTCCAGATGGAATGGCAGGGGAGGGATGAGCTGAGGTTGAATTAAAGGATTATTTGAAACCCTTAAAATCATAGATCTTAGCGGGTCACCGCCTGTGACACCAGGAAATGGGCTTCCCAAGCCTGAGCTCTGTCCAAAGTTTGCTCCCATTATTCCACAATAATCCTACTGTCATTCCCCGCCTTGAACTGGTATCTCAAACTCCTAGAGACACGTTGATCCTTTTGAGTCCAGAGCAGTGACATAAAGCCCTAGAAACCACATAAACAGGGCTGGTTTGCAATCCATCTGCACTGGGACTGTTCCAAGGAGAGATGCTCGCCTGGCACAAGCAGAACTCTGACTAAATAACCAGTTTATTTATGGGGAAACTTGTCTGGCACAAAACCTGGAGGAGAAAAATTGCAGCAGACTCAGAGCAGCTGCTCAGTCCTGGAAATCTCTACTGTCTTGCAAAGGAGTGAAACAAAGTCTCACTCCTCATCTCCAGGGACTTGTTGGAAGAGTCTTCCCGGATGTCAGAGTTGAGCAATTATCAGTAAAAACTGTCCTTCCAGACTGCTTTCTGAGTAAGAATTTCAGAGGGAGCCATGAAAGTGGACAGGCAGTTTAAAACTGAAGAATGACAGGCACTTTGCAGCTGGAGCACGAGAGAATTGCCCCAGTTCATATGCCCCATGCCAGGAGCTCTGCCTGCCCCTTCCATCCCATGAGCCTCTCCCTCCTCCTTGCTAACCAATATTACATGGAATTTGATGCTGAAAACAGGGAAAGACAACCAGGTTCCAAGCAGCAATCCCAGAAACTTTATGTACAGGATTCCCAAAACCAGCTGCCCACCTACCCCGCCTCCTCCTCCTCACCTGGACCTCCTCAACCTTGGGATGGGTGTGGAGGAACTGCTCCAGTTCTGCTGGGTAGATGTTCTCTCCTCCCCGAATAATCATGTCCTTGCAGCGCCCTATGATTTTGCAGTAGCCATGCTCATCCAGGCTCCCGAGGTCCCTGCAATGACAACACCCTCCTAGTCCTGTCCCAGCTGGGTGGAAGAATGGCTGATGCTCCCACCCAGCCAGGGTGCTATCCAGAGGATAATGGCTGAGATGCCACCTGAACACATGGAAGAGATCAAAGAGCTCCTGTGACAGAAATTGGCAGCATCCACAAAGGCACCAGGGTTTAGCAGGGAGGCAATTCCTGCCCATGCCCTGTACCCCCACAGTCCCTCCGTCCACAAGTGGCCAGTGACAATCCCCCTCTCCAGGGACACTCAGCCCCAAGGGCTCTGTGCCAAAAGCAGTTCTGAAGTGTCACAGACAGATCAGAAGGATAAACTGGGACAGTTTCCTCTACTTTGGAAATCCCAGCCAAGCACTCCTATACACATCCATGCATCCCCATCCAGTGTCACCCTGTGGGACAGTCTGGGAGTAGTGGGGCTGTTCCCAGACTCACCCTGTCTTGTACCATCTCTCAGCAGTGATCACTTCACTTGTCTTGGCAGGGTCATTCCAGTAGCCCAGCATGACGCAGTAGCCACGGACTTGAAGCTCTCCAGGAGTGTTCAGAGGCACAGACTGCCCTGTTTCTGGATCCACAACTTTTGCCTGGAAGAAAAGAAGGGCTTAGACACCAGCACCAGACAGGGAGGATGGAGTAAGGCCTGCTGCTGGCAGAGGAGCTGGAGCAGGTGGGGAAGGTCATGGTCACCTCTGTGTGGGGAAAGATGTATCCCACTGTCTCGGTTTTCCGGTCAATGCTGTCATTGGGGAACCCCATGAAGGTGACAGGGCTGTTTTCTGTGGTCCCATAGGCAACCTGCAAACACAGCAGAGGAAATGTGTCTCAAGGGGAAAGGGGCCCACACAGCTCCAGGCACGGGAAAGACAAAGCTGGTCATGACCACAGGGGAGAGCGGGCTGGGAGGAGGATGTTCTCCCAAGCCACCCAGGTCACAGGAAGCCCTGGCTGTGATTGGGGCCCTCCAGACACTTCTGCCAGAGACTCTTGGATAAACAGGAGCTAAAGCATCACTGCTTGGCCTTCCGCACCTCCCTCACAGTGCTCCAGACCCCATCACCCACAACACTTGGGGTGTCACGTACTTTTGACACCCCAACTGCTATTCTTGGAGAACTCCAGGGTTCACCATCCTCTTTTTTAACCCTTGCTTCTCCAAGCCCTGTCCTGTTGACTCCACACCATCTCTGCCAGACACTGACTTTGCCTTGGTGCTGCATCGCCTGAACCAGCAGCTGTTGAGGCTGCTGGACCTAAGAGCCCAGACACAGACAGAGCTCGTTGGTGGACCGGCTCCAAAGGCCAAGATGCACCCTTATCTCAGTGAGAAAGGCCTCCTCCATTGATCTTGTGACCCTATGGAATCTGGGTCTGTGTGATCGGCCAGCAGCCAGACGCCCCCTTGTATCCCCTAACAGGATGTAATCCAGCCCCCTCCATATTCCCATTGGTTGTTCCTGTATGCCCTGCCTCCCTTCGGTACCCCTTGATAAGCGTATCCGAAAGGGAAGTCAGCCCTTTCTCATCTTGGACACCATCGGGGTAAAATAAACCTCGGTGTTTCACACAGGAGGCCGCCTCTTTCTCATCTGTCTCCAGCATCGCCTGAGCCCGGCCGGCTCAGTGTGAGAGGGGCTGCGTGTTCCCATTGCACGGGTGAGAGAGCTGCCTGCGAGGTGCCAAAGAAGCACCGCCGGGGGTTCCCTAGCTACAGGCACCCCCTGGAACAAGCAGCAGTGTCTCCATCGACCACCCTCACACAGCGATACCTTGGTGCCCTTGCAGCCAAGCTGCTGAGTTCACCTTGCACCTCTAACAGCTCAGGGAACATAGGACATCACTTTGGAAAAACCCCGGAGCCAGCAGCAGGCTCCTGTGGGAGACTGTGTCCTGCAGCATGGCTGCTTGCTGCAGATCCTTTTGTGCAGACATCAGCCCCTGTGACCCTTGTAAGGGCATCACGAGGCTGCTCAACACTCAGCGCAGCTGCCCTTACAGACCCAAAGCCTCACAGCGGGACAAAAGCTTCTTGCTGCTAAACCTCCCTCACAGCTAATCCCAACGGCAGGCTCTGAGCCACCTCAGCTGAAGGTCACTTCTCCTCGGAGGAAAATTCCAGTGCTTTATGCCCAGCTCAGTGGCCTGGCTGAGGCAGCGGGAGCTGCCCAGGTGGTGTCCTGGGCAGCTCTGAGCTGCACCAAGAGCATCATCACTGGCATTGCTGCTACATCTCCAGCTCCTGGGAGCTGTGTTTCAGCAGTGGGAGCTGCTGGAGCACTGCTCTGGTGTCTCTAACCCACTCACAGTAATGTCACCCCAGTAATGTCACCGGTGGCTGCTCTGCTGGGAGAGCATGGCTGTGAAAGGGCTCACGTGGGAAGTATTTCCTCATTTCTCCTCCAGTTCTCCAGACTGACACATGAGTATCTCTGACCCACCAAATTGCCCTGGCACCCAGATCAGGTCAGCTCCCTCAGAGCAAATGCCCAGGTATGCCTACATGGTCATGGGCATGGTGCTCACCCAACTCCAGGCATTGTGCCCCAAATTAGTGTGGGGCTTTGCAAAGGACTGTGATGAAGCTTGTGAACAAGGATGAAAATATCCTGAATGAGCTGAACACAACACTGGTATGGTGTACAACACTGCAATAACACTGGAGCATTTGGCGCTTTCCACTGCTTGGAGCTGCTGGAGAATCTCATGTTGGGCACAGTCTGTCACAACGGCTGATGCTCTTGTTGACTGCACCAGGGTCAGCGTGAATCCAAGCTGGAGCCTGCTTTTATCCAGGAATCTGGAGGAGAACTTCTCCAGGATGCTGCAGGGACCATCTGGTGCAAACTGCTCTGCTTGGAGCCTGGCAGCCCCCAGGGAGCGACTGTGAACAGGCTTCTGCTCCCAGACACAAGGACAACTTCCCAGCTGCGTGTAAACCCACAGCATCTCATGCTCAGACTGGATTTCTCTCCCATCCACTAATACGAGTCCTGTGGCTGGATCAAATGACTGACCAGACCCAAATCCAAGACCTTAAACACTTATTAAAAATCCCAGTGCCTTTGTTTTTTTGTTTGACTCTGCTGGATGAATTGCAGTGTTGGTCCCAGGATCCCAGCCAAGCCCTGAGTCAATCCTTGCCGCCTCTCTGGGTTGCTCCAGCAGTTAATTGGATGCAGGAGCAGGCAGCTCCCTGGCAGGATGATGCTGTGAGTGCTGTGGCTCACCAGGCTCCTCCAGATGCCTGGCACTGTGCCCTGTACACCGAACACCAGCTATTGCCGCCTTGGCCCATGGCTTGTCCCCATAAACACCCTCACAGCCCCAGGAATGGGCTTCCCAGCTGGTCCAGAGGGCAACATGGGTCTGAACCTCCAGCCCCTCATCTGCTTTCCAATCACTGCCTTCTCCTGCCTGCACCAGCACATCATTCTGTAGCCGGACACCAGGATGTTGTTCCAGATCTTTCCAAGATGTTTTCTCCCTCTTAGGATGATTTTCCCCAGCTGTATTCCTGGGATGGAGGCAGGGGACAGAGCAAACCCTTGTGCCAGCACTGCTGTCCTTCCCAACCCTTATCTGACACGTGGAGCATCCAACATCTCCATTGTCAGCAGCACACAAAACCCCACAGACCAATTTAAACTTGGAGATATCTATGAAGATTCCTAGCTTTCATGACCCAAATGGACACTTAACATCATTCAGCCTTGTCATCTGGTGTAATTCAGTCCAGAAAACCTCACCCAATAATTTCAGCATCAGCTCCATAATTTCCACTGGAGCTGTATCTGGTGTCAAAGCAGAGCTTTCCAGAGGCAAAGATTCCAGCTTGGACCCTTGGCTTTGAGAGGAGCTACAAGAATACAAAATATAATTGACTGCAAAGCCTTTTTTTACTGTAGGACCACAAGTGACCCCCCAACACCCAGATCAATTCTGCTCTCAGTGATGACAAGGACAGCTCCAAAACAAACAGCTGCCTGATTTGCTCCTACCAACAAGAGATTCATTCTTTGTGAATCCTAAGCCTCTGTATAAACCAGGAATAAAAAGAACATCTTAGCAGGACTGTGTTTTTTAAAGCACATTTCCCAAACATTTCCTGCTAGTGCTGTTCAAATACTGGTCACTGTGGAACAAGCAAAACAGCCTGAAGAGGGAAGCGTCTAAAAATTAAAAATAAAGTGAAAACAATCAGACTCCAGTCTCTTTAGTAAACATCTGGGAGGCAGGCTGATCTGGTGGGGACAATGGGGACTCTGAAGACCCTGGGTTTTTCCCAAGTGTGCTGCTTATTTACTGTATAACTTGGAACAAGCCACATCAGCCCTCTGCTCCTTGGTTTTCCCCTGCATTCAACAGCAATAAAAACACCCAGCGCCCTCCACATTTGAGTGTTGCTGAAAGGCTGTGATGAAAAGGCTGGGGTTTATAGCACAAGTACCCCAAGTGGGGTTATACTGCGTGGGACTGGAGCAGAAGGTCAGGGCTGCAGGAGGGCAGGAGTTCCTCGGAGGACACCCAGCCCTGGACCTGAGCACTGCTCAGGGAGGATCTTCCTACTCCTCGTCACCACCCTCTGGTTGTGCCACGCTGGAGGATGATGATGGCAGGGCTTGAACTGCCAAACTAAAGCCTACAGAAACGGAGCTTTGCTGGAGACAATATTGGCCTTGGAAAAAAGCAGCAAATTGACCGTGAAATAATAGGGATTTTCAGACTTCAAAGAGGGTGTAACGAACAACAGAAAGCAGACTTGTCAACTCAAGAGATGTGCTCAGGGACCTCTAAAAGGCCCTTTGAACCCCTCTCAGTGTAACTGGATGGATCTAATTGTCCCTAAACCCGTGCCAAGTGTGTCTGTCTCGGATATGTCCACCACAGTCAACCCCAGCCCTTCCCACCACAGGCAGGTCCAGATCATTCTCAACTGAGCAACAACCTTCTCTCACTCAGCTGCTGACTGCCAAGATCACCCTAAACTTTTCTGTCCTCTGGGGACATGCATCTCCTTGCTTTGGAGATATCCTGCTATCCCGAATTGTATTGGAATATTCCTGAACCTCCAGGTCAACTTTGCTGCTGCAAAAAAACAGCTTCTGATCACATCCAGCCTGTGTCACAGCGAGATCTCGTTTCCTTCCCCAGCAACAGTACCATCTTTGTGTCAAAAACATCAGGACACAAACAAACAGGTCTTGAAGGACAAATCTCCAAGAGTGGCCACCGTGTTGGCATCTTTCCCCACCAAGAGCGCTGCCAGACAGTCCCAGTTTGGATGAGGCTTAAAACAGATCCCAAAAATATTAGGTGCCCAAAGCACCTTCTTTGTGCTGTGGCACGCAATGGCTTTGCCTCAGGAGGAGACCAAAAGGACAACCCAGTGTGCCCAGGCTGAGACTGCACGGGGAATGAATCTCCTGTTATTGCCCAGCGAGGACAAGCTGCTCCTCGTGGTCTGGAGTTAAAGCTGCCTCTCTTCTCTCCAGGCCAAGCAGAAGCCTTGAGGCTTGGAAGTATTTCCCCCTTCCTGCCAGCAGTGCAGAAGTGCTGCCCAGTGGCAACCAGCGAAGACATGGGCAGTTACTGGTTTATTCACAGTGTGATAAAAGGTCTTTGCTGTGCAATTAACTCCATCCTCCCTAGTGCTGGTGCCAACGCATTTGGGAAAAGTGAAATTAAAAGAAAAAAGTGAGAGGAAATGTACAAAGTGTCACATGAATGTAGAAAACCACTGGTTTGGGGGTATCAGAATGCTCAAAGCCATTGGAGAAGGAAACTCAGCAAAAACCCAGGGGCAAAGGTAACTTCCCTATGGATTTGGAGAGCTCAGCTCCCACCAAACACACGGCTGGAAGTCCAGGATCTTGCTGCTTCCACGTGGCATTTTAAATGTTCTTACAGCCCATTTCCACAGCTACAGAAACCACCTATTCATCAAGTCCTCCCCAAAAACAAGGTGGGCTGGGATGGAGAGGCCAAGGACAAGCAGGGATGTTGTCACCTCATGGAGCCCATTTTCCATTCTGAGAACAGAGGGGACTCATGGCTGGGGAGCATTTGGGAAAGCCTTGCATGGATCAGTGGTGCCCCACAAGGGAACAAGGCTCTGCAAACCAGGACAAGAGCCCTGGCCAGAGCAGTGGGATGCTAGGGAACGTCTGGTGCCTCGCAGGGTGGACACGGCAGGGCTGGGAGAGGCTGTAAGGGCTGGGTGAGCTTCACAGGAGAGGCCAAGAGCCTCGTCCAGCAGCTGCTGGAATCGGCAGAAGGGAAGGGTGGGTGGACATCAGTGGGGAGCCAAACTGGCAACAGATCAATGGGTGGAGGCCGTGCTACAGTGGAAGAAAACCATCAGAAGGAAGGAGGTGGACCCACCATCACCTCCTCCAGCTCAGCAAGCAGCCCCCACACTGCAGTGATGGGGACCCTTCAAGAATCTCAAATAAAAATGGCAATTCAGGTCTGAACCCAGGGCCCTGGACACCAGTGCTGGGACCCTCAGGTAGAGAGAGGAACCCAGGAAAGCCTCTGGGACTCCCCTTTGCCCACCCACCACTGCTCCTCAAGCACTGCCTGGAGTGCACTCTGCCCCTGGGACACTGCAGAGCTCGCACCTTCTCCCACCCTGCTCCCAGCCCAGAACCCAGTGCCAGGGGCTCAGCTCCACAAGGGCTGGGGCACCCCAGGACACCTCCAGAGGCTGCCTGAGCCCTCACCTCCAGCCAAAACGAGGAGGGCTGCACCCCAAGGCCAGCTACGCTGGTGCCACTTCAAGAAGGTGATTACAAGTCCACACTGACACAGGAAACCAGATCTGGAGCTCCTAAAAGCTACAGAATCAGACTTAAAAGAGCAATGGAATATTTTAACATGGAGCTGTCTTGATATGCCAGAACTGTTCATACTTATAAAAATAAAGATTAAACATGGAAAAGACCATCTCCAATATTGTACCAAAACAGTTCAGACCTGCAGCATCAAAGAAACACCCCAAATCTGTATTTATACCGCTTCAAAAACTGTACTTATTTGCTTAGCCCACAACGCCTTCGAGAAGGAGAGGAGGGGAGTCCAGCATCTGCAAATCACCAGGAATGTTTGCAGAACTGTTAATCAATTAAGAAAGAGGGGGTGGCAGGATAATCCTGCCTCTTCTGCACTGTCCTTGCAGTGCTGGTCCCAGGGGATGTGTGAGGTAGGAGCTGGCCAGGACCCAGCTCCCCGCGACCGCAGCACAGGGACACCGACACTGCTCCATTGTCACCTCCAGACAGCAAACCACCCACAAGCGGGACCCAGGCAGGCTTTTGAGGATGGCTGGACATTTGCTGGCCAGTTGAGGGCTGCAAAACCCGGTGTGGGAAGAGCAGAGCCGTCCAGTGAGCTGCTCAAAACACAAACAGCCAGGAGCCAGGGGAGAGCTGCCAGCTGTGGCAGATGCCAAACAGCTTCCACCACAGGAATGTGCTCATCGAGGCATGGAAATCAAAAAATGCTAGGGGAAAGAACTTCCTTTTATTCACCATTTGTGTCTGGAGGAATGGAGCTGAGGAGCAGACACCTTTTCCCTGTTGCCACCCCACTGTGGCACCAAAAACAACCCGGCATCCACCGAAACTCTACTGCAGGCTCTGGGCTGGCGGGAGTCCTGGAGCAGGGACAGCTTCCCACCTCACACCAGCATCATGGCAGCTACATCCCAGCATTTTCACAAGGAAGCTACAGGTCTCACTGGTGTCCACAGCCACAGCACACACATCCCTGCAGGGACAGAGTGTCCCTGCCGCCCCAAATCTGCAGCCTCAGCCAGCAAACAGATAAAGGGTGGAAGAAAGGGAATTTTATCCTGTGAGGAAGAAAGAGAAGGAGTTTTGAGGTTTGAGCAGTTTAACCTTTGAAAAGGGTCTTGTTCCAGAAATATACATGGGTAGGATGTATTTATGAATGGGGTTTGCAAGGCCCTCACCAGCTTTTTGCTCCAACCCGACCCACACTGGCCAAAATCTCTGCAGAAGCAGTAAACTGTTAGGTGATATTTTTTGCAAGGGGACGGGAAATCCAAGTACCAGACTCTCAGGGAAGGAGCACAGATACAGTCTCCAGACTCAGTGCCCAGCAGAAACAGGCAGGGTTTTAAATTTCACACACCAGTCGCTCTTGCACAGAATAGCTCGTACATAACTGCAGGAATTGTTCATCAAATGATTACAATGAAAACTAAAGTGGTTGAACTTGCTCAGAGAGAAAAAATAAAATCAATTAGTAGATAGAAGATGATGCTTTAAAGGTGATTTTTTTTCTTTTCCAATCATTCACCCAGCTCCCTGCCTGAGCTTTATGAGCAGTGCACACTCAGGGGCACTCTCAGAATCATGGAACAGCAAACTGAAGAGGCAAAGAAGGAAAACACAGAAGGTTCTGTCTGTCTCCTGTTTCTCTGCCTCAGAGGTCCTGACCAAGACACTCAAAGGGCTCCTCCAGAGAGCAAAGCATGTGCATGACCATTCTGGTGCCTACTGAACCAGGCATAAGTGAAAATACCATTGTTTTGATAAAAGACTTTTAAATCCTGCAGTAACCAGGAGGTCCCTCCAGCAGGAGCCTGGAGCTCTCAAGGTCAGAGCACCTCTCCAGAGGTGAGAAGCTCTTGGTGCTGAAGTGAGCTGCTCCATCACACCTCAGGGCTGGCAAACACTGAAACCCTGACATGGCCTGGTTTGCACCAAGGTCCCACATGACATCATCATCCGGCCACAGGCTCACCAGAACCACATTCCCACCCCAGAAGCCTATTTTCTCCCCCAAATTAGTCCTACAGTGCAAACACTGCTCAGACTGACAGCTGCTGACCAGAGCAGGGCTGCCAGGCCGTTTGCATAACGTGGTCTGGAGCACGCCTGGCCGCGCCAGCTGATTCCTCGCTGCAACAATGGAAAAACCCAGAAATCTCGGTGAAAAAGCCAGTCTGTGTCCTAAGTCAGCCCTTGGATTTCCTCCCTTTCTTGAGCCCGTCTCACCCCTGCACAGGCTCCACTGGGGCTCTGCAGCCAGCCTCAGGAGCAGAAATCTCAACAAGCTCACAGTTATGCGCTCGGCTCTCAGCTGCTTGCTGCAGCCAGGAACTGGCTGGAAATCAGTTCAAAATGTTCCAGTTCCAAACCCCACCCCACAACCCCTGGATCTCTCTCTTCACACTCACAGAAGCAGGCACTGAGGCTTTTAACTGCTTTGCTTTAGCCTTCTTTATTGGGAGATCAGGGGACATCCCTTGTGGTGTTAATTCACCTTTACCACTGCTACCCTAAGACAGGAGCCAAGGGAGATGCCAGTCCCAGCTCCAGCAGTGATTTTTTTGCTTTGCTACCTCTCCATCCCTTTACCAATGCCAGTGCTTTTCCTTTTCCACAGCTCTGCCTTGAGAGCCACGGGCATTGCCACCTACCTCTACACTACTGCCTGGCATTTCATATCCACCAGCCTACAGCCCACCACTTCCCTGCAGGCTCTGATGCCACCCCATCCCTTGTTGGAAGGCACCAGGTGTCCTGACCATGACCCCGTTATCCTCAACTGTTCATAATAAAAGACACAGTAGAAATTAATACTGTGTTTGCACTCTCTTTCTTGGCCAGCTCCTCAATGCAGCCTTGATCTGGAAGCGTTCAACCAAAATTTTGCATTGCAAGAGCAACGGCAGCGCTGTTGGCCTTTGGCATGACCCCATAGCACTCCCACCTTCTCCAATCCCTGTTTAGGCAAACCCCTCTTGAATCAGTGAGAAAAGACACTCCAACCCCCAACCCCCACCAGGAACCTTCCTCTGTGAGAACAGGACCAGGTGCTTCTCCCCAAACCAGCTGCGGATAAATAGAACCCCGGAGCCTGCTGGAAGCTCCAGCAGGATGTGGCTGTGCAGCTCAGCAGTGCTCCCCTGCTATGCTGTTCAACCCAAAGAAGCTGTTTTCACCCCTGCAGATGAATGTGGGCCCTGCTCAGCTCAGCAGGGACCAGGGAGGTTCTCCAAAGAGCAGGTCTGCGTTGGTTCTTCCTGAGTATTCGCCTCCCATTTTCCTCCAGAGACAAAAACTACCTCTGCACATCGCTCAGCAGCAGGGCCAGGCAGGGCCGTGGACACTCCTCTGCCTGGTGCCAAGGGGTTAAGCTCACAGCAAGTTCCCAAAGCCAGTTGTTTCCAACTGGCTGCTGCCTGCGGTTTGTGGGAAGGGATTTTGCTTTTTAATAACATTATAAATAGGGCTGTGTTCAGTATGCTGCAAACCCAGTTACTCTCTCTCTCTCCCCCACCCATCTCACTCCTCCTCCCGCTTCTCTTCCCAACACACTTAATTCCAGATCTGACCATGAATGGGTCAGGCTTCCTCCTCGGTGTCCTCAGCCTGCTGGCATGCCTTATCTCCAGCATGCAGGCATGTCCCCCCAGCTGCCACTGCCACGGCGGAGACCTGCAGCATGTCATCTGTGACAACGTGGGGCTGAAGAAGATCCCCAAAGTGCCTGAGCAGACACGGCTTCTCAACCTGCAGAAGAACAACTTCCCCATCCTGCCGACCAACGGCTTCCGTGACATGAAAAAGCTGGTGTCCCTGCACCTCCAGAGCTCACGGATCAAGGAGATCTCCAGCGGAGCCTTCCGCGGGCTCAAGAGCCTGGTCTACCTCTATCTCAGTGACAACCAGATCAGTGCCATAAAGCCAGGAGCCTTCGATGATCTCTCTGATCTCACCTACCTGTACCTGGACAAGAACAAGATCCCAGACCTATCCAAAGGGCTCCTTTCCCCTCTTGTCAACCTCTTCATCCTGCACTTGGGCAGCAATAAAATCCGGGAGCTGAAACCAGGGGTCTTCAATGGGGCTAAAGATCTGCGCTGGCTCTTCCTCTCTGACAACTCCCTCACCAACCTCCTACCTGGGGCCATGGAGGATGTAGAAAACCTCGCTGTCCTCCACCTGGACAAGAACCAGCTGAGCAGCTACCCTGTGAATGCAATGAGTAAGCTGAGAGTGCTGGAGGAACTGAAACTTTCTCATAACCCAATTGAGGTCATCCCTGACAACGCCTTCCAGTCCTTTGGGCGATACCTGCAGACACTCCACCTGGACAACATGAAACTGAAGAAGGTGAGTCCTTTCTCTTGCCACTTGCTCCAGATCAGAAAAATGAGGCTTGGTTTTCTTCTGCTTTACAAAGCCCTTGGTTTGCTGTCCCTCCCTTGCAGAGGAGAGGGGAGATGCAGGTCTGCAGGCTCTGCAGGCAGCAAGGCACTGACAACACCCTGACGTGGCTCAAGCGAGGGATGAGAGAGAGCACCCCACCCTTCTGTTGAGTTATTTATGCAAAACCAAATTATCTGGAGCTGATTAAGCCCCCTGGATGGATGCAAGGCAGTGCATTCCCTCCCAGCCTGGAGGTGACACCAGACATTGAGAAAGGTATCTGAGATGCTCCAGGACAATTAGGAACCTTCCATACTCCCAGAAGCAAGGTGAGGGATGAGAGGTGAGCATGTCCCTTGTAGTGCAGGGCACTCCCACCTTGCAGAGCTGAACTGCTCTGCCTCCTTTGCTCAGCCCAAGATACCTGCTGTAGGCTGGCAGAGGGAGACTCCTCAGAGGGGCTGTGAATAGTCCTGGTTTCTTACCCCTGCCCTGCAGACAGGTAGGGGGACAGACCTTCACCTTCGCCTCCCCGCTGCCACCCAACCCGACACGTTACAAAGAAAGGTTTGTTTATTGATGCTCTCTCAAAAGGAACTCTCGCAGCATCTTACAAAGGGGCCTTGTTCCCACTGGAGGGGAGGAGGGACATTCAGGTATCCCAAAGGGCAAAACAACCCCCTTCTTTTTCTGTGAGAAAGCAGGATCCACAGGCAGGAGCATCACACTCAGGGAATCACTTGTGTTAGGACCTTTGAAAAGCCAGGCAGTGCTGCAGAACCCAGCACATCACCCTGATGCAGCCTGATGTCCTGGGTGAATCCCCCATGGCTGGAAAAGGAGGGTGCTGCAGGAGAACAGAACAGTTCTCCCTGGGATGATGCTTTGCCAGGAAGCCCAAAGAGCATCCAGGTGAGGCAGGCTGGGACTGCATGGCAAAGCAACACCCACCACATGCAAGAAGATGTGATAAAAAAGAGAATTTCTTCACAACTCAGACAGTCTCACAGGGATGAGCAGATCACCTGAAAGCCACGAGAAATGCATCAAACCAGAGTTTTCAAAGGGATATAGCATCCCAAAAAGCTCAAAATCTGGAATTACAGCTTGTCCAGGTGCAGAACACTAACTAAACCAGTTCAGTAATACTGGCATGCCTTGTATTTAAGCCCTTGTCCACTCTGAGCATTAACCTCTCCAGTATGGGACCGAGCAAACTGAACACTTGAAAAGGATCTATTGACCTTACTCAGCAAGACCTTAGACATGCTGTCACAGCACTTCTGTAGACTCAGTTCTAAGCCACTTTCAGTCAAATATTGCAGCATAATGTTGTACTAGCTAGAGATATCAGAGTCCCAAGTTACATTTTGGAGAAATTAGACTCTGGGGTATTCCAGGGAAACAAGCATCTTTGGTTTGGCCAAGAAGCAATGGTTAACAATTCTAGCCAGCAAAAATGACTCCGTGTTTTACAGTGACCACCTGTGGACAGGAACTTAAAAGGCTCTTGTGCAGCCAGTGCCTCCTTTCCTCCCCAGCAGCCCAACAGGACATCAGTTTATGGGATCAGCACTAACAGGAGTGGCTTCTGCAGCTTTAGGGCTTGCAAATACAAAGCTTCCAGCTCAGCATTTTCCCTTCAAATCCTCAAAGGCCTCATCCCCAAACAGCCCACGTGTGAACTTTGCACTGTTAAGAGACATCTAATCACAGAGGCCACATGATCCAGGAAATCACCACCAAATGCTCTAAGTACTGCTGGCATCTTGACTGCAGCTCTTTCTCCTTCACCAACATGCTGTCCTAAGCTGTTCCCTGCATGGCTGCAAGATTTTTGAGCTGATCAAGTGTAAACCCAGGCAATTCTACCCCAGCCTAAATAACATTTGAGCAGAAGGAAGGACAGCCCTCAGGTGCCAGCACAGACCTCCCCCTCCCCCCCAGCATCACAGACCCACACCAGACCCCACAGAGCTGTGTTTCGCAGGCCAGGACCCTCCTTGTACCTCAACATGAGACAGGCACCCCCGTCTGCATATTCAGTGTAAAACAAATTAACAGCAGCAATCCCCCATCTAAATAAGGGATAAAAACCACCCTTTTCTTCCCAAAGACACGCTCTGGCAGGCGGCTCGGCAGCTGTTAGCAGCAGATGTGAACTCTTCTCATGGGGCTGGGAGAGGAATGAGCAGCTGAGACAGTAACAGCACTGTCCAACCCTCCCGCCCCTCTGCGTGGTGTGCCAGCATCCCTCAGAGCAGCTCCACTATCAGCACGGTCCAACCTCCCAAGGTCAGCTCAGTTTTGGAAAGAGAAGGCCAGCAATGCTGACTGTCCAACAGCTACAGGGATCTGGGAGTCTCCTAGCTAAGCTCTAATCCCATCCAGCAACGCTTAATTTGGAAGATGACAAAAGTTCATGTCTTAAAATAGTGCGTTTCCTCTGTCAAGCTTTTCAGCTTAGAGAGCATGAACACGCCCTGATGGTCCAGGAGAAGTGCAAGGTTCTTTTCAGAAATGGGAGCACAGGTCCTGGAGCTGGGAGGCTTTGGGAAGACCTAGAGAGTGACCTCTCCAACCTTTGGAGAAAGCTTTCCCCCACTTGGAGAGGGGGGAGAAATGGTTTGTCATAGCCAAGAAGAGCTTTGTGCTTTGTCAGGGAGCCCCTCTCCAATCCATCACTGCCAAGGAAGTTCCTGCTGAGGAGTTTGCTTTCAACAGCTTTACAACTTGAGTAACCATGGGCTGAAAAATGTCAGGGATGAGACCTCAGGGAAGAGAGGAGAGGGCTGCAGAGTCAGGTCTACAGCCTCTCTCTGCTTTTTGGCAGCTTTCTTAAGGGAGGCTCTACCTTAAAGCCTCCCTGTCAACCAAGAAAACACAAATTTTACAGCATCCCTTGCAAAAAACCTGCTGGAAATGAGAAAAAATGGAGGCGCTTGAGGTGCTGGAAACCTGCCTGTATTTCTACATTGCTCAGATGCCAAGTGTAACTTTCCACTCAGAGCCCCCAGGCACTGCCAAAGTCTACAGCCCCTTCAGACGCCACAAACACTCCCTCCTTCAGTCGCTCCAGGATAGGCAAGGCAACAGGCCTTGGGAGGATTTCCAGCCTTAGAAAGGAATATACCAGAAAATATCTTCATTTAGAATGGAGAAGTATGACTCAAAAATAGAAAGGGTTGCCAGACTTCAATTTCTTTAGGAATGTGGCTGCAAAGACAATCCCACGTGGATTTGGGACACAGCTTTTCTTGTAGGAGACACCATCACTCATGAGCCCACCAGCCTGTTGCCTCTCAAGTGTACAGAGCTTCCAGCAAGCCAGGTCCCTGTTCACAGCTTCTTTTCTTGCTCTCTCCATACTTCATAGAAGAATAGAGTGGCCTGGGCTGGAAGGGGCATTAAAGATCATCCCTTTCCAAAATCCCCTGACATGGGCAAGGACAGCAGGTTGCTCCAAGCCCTGTCGAGCCTGGCCTTGAACACTTCCAGGGCTGTCACATTCACAACTTCTCTAGGCAACATGTCCCAGTGCCCTGCTCCTATGACACGCAAAGTCTGGAACAGAGGGCCTCAGGTTTGAAGTCCCCATTCCCCAACTCCACGTTCCTCACCAGAAACCTTTGTGCTTCAGTTTGCAGACAACGCCTTTGCCGGCGTGACCGTGCTGAAAACCGCCCACTTGGAGAACAACCGGCTCACCCAGCTGCCACGAAACTTCCCTTTTGACAAAATGGAGACGCTGACGATCTCCCGAAACCCCTGGCACTGCAACTGCCAGCTGGCACCTCTGCGCAAGTACGGCACCATCACACCCCACGCTCCCCGGGGCCAGGACACTGCTGTCACACTCAGCAGCTCTCTCCCCACCCTGCCCTCTGATGTCCATGGTTTGTCCCTTTTTAAATGCTCCTCTTTTCCTTCCTCCCTGTGTCACAGGTGGCTGAAGGGCAACCGCACCCGTGCTGAGGACACCTGCTCCACACCAGCCCAGTACCGGGGACAGCCCATCAGGGACACCCCGGCCCTCCGCTCCTGCAAGCTGCCCACCAAGAGGTCCAGGAAGGGGAGCCGCCATTAAACACGTAAGATGGTTCCCTTTTAGTCACACCAGAAGCCCCAGCACCTTTTGTTGTATCAGTCTTAAATGCCACCAGGGTTTGGCTTACAGCAGCTCATCCCTCCACCCACGGATGTCTCCGCTCAGAGCTGCTCCATCAGCTCCCAGAGCAGAGAACCTGTCTGGAGCATCAGGGATGGAGTCAACTCTGTGAAACAAACACAGGGCTAAAGACAGGCCTGGGGCAGAAAGTAAGGGCAAAACATTTAAATAAATACGAAACAGAGAAGTAAGGATCCTGAAAATACACACAGAATAACTTCGAAATCTTCAGAGCTTCAATTGCAACATGGGAAAAATTTCATCTCTTTTTGCAGCAACTGTACATTAGGAAAAAACCCAAAAGCCCTACACTGTAACAAGGTTTAAGCCTCAATCACGCTTCAGGCACTATGGTGACATGTGCCCTGTCCTAACAACAAAGCCCCACATCAAGATGCAATTGTTATGCAAAAGAGATAAACACGGTATATCAAAACAAGCATGGATTTAGCTGACTCTTACCCTGAGCTGGGACAAGCTTTACTTTTCTAACCAACTGGAGATTCTCAGCCCTTTGCCCTATAAAAGTCCTCCAGGTCTGGTGTGAAATCCAGGGCAGGACATTGCTGGGAAGTCTTGCCCCAGGCTGCCCAGCCCATAGGAAAATAGGCATCTTCCATAAGGAGCAGCTCCTGATCCAGCATTTGCTACAACTCCCTCCAAGACAGTCAGGTATTTAAAAACAACGGCTGTTGCCCTAAAATGAGTATCCCAGAGGAGGGAGGTTCAAGACAGCAAATATTCTGTGGGTAAGGTGTCCTGGGCCAGGAGGTGATTCAGAGACCAGGCTGCCTTCCCCTCCAGCAATGAGCTTTTACTGACACCTACCAAGGCAAACACCAACTGTGAAAACCAATCACACAAACACCTTCCACAGCTGGAAACTACCAAGGGTATTAAATTCAGCCTGCAGAGGAGCAAAAAAGCCACAGCTGTCATCACTCCATCCCAAGCATTTTATTTTTTCCCATCCCAGGAATAGGTTTGGAGTTTGTAAGGATTCCAGAGGACTTCGAATGAGCCTGCAAGTTTGTAAGCTCTTGGGAAAGGGACCTTTGCTCCTTTGTTAAGGAAAGTGCAGTGATCCTGCACTGCCCTGTATGAGCAGAGGTGGTCATTGTGCCATGTTATGGCCATTTGATCCACACTTCACTAAGGATCTACACAACAGCATGGAGAAAGGAAATTTATGACCAGAATGTCAGGGATTATGTCAGCTGCTCTGTGCCTTTCTAAAGTGGTTATTTCTCTTGTAGTGCCAGAGGGTTTTATGGATTAGAGATGGAAATACCAGTCATTCCATACATGGCAGGAAAAGTTCTGCTCTAAGCACGGAAAATCTTCAGTTTTCTAAACCACAGTACTTAAACATAGTTTATTTACAGGTCTGACTCTTCTTAATCTTCTCTCCCCGCCTGAACTCAATCCCAGTTCACTCCTCCATGGTGAGAGTAAGAAAACCAAGACAATAATACCTGCTTTTCTTTTCTGTAGCACTTTCCACCCAGCTCCCTCAAATAGGTTTACAAGTGCTAATGAAATAGAAAACTATTTATCGCAGTCTTGCAGAAGACAAAGCTTGGTGCCTTCAGGTGTCAGTGCCAAAATGCAGGTACACAAACCCACTCCAGTGTGGTGAGCATGAATTTTATGAAAGTACCTCTGACTTCATCATGCACCTCTTGAGAGCCAGGCAGCTGTCAGATTCAGGGGTCTGTATTTCAGGGATGAGGACTTTCTTGGGTCACTGACTGCATTTAAGATTAGAAGCCACTTGGTAGTTTCTAAAACTCCACCTGCCCTGGATTTTCAGAACCAGGGCATCAAAATAGCCCACTACTCTTGAAATCTTCACTCTGGGTTTCCTTTCTTTGCCAAGAAAGCGTTCCCTGACCATCAGCACTTTGGGTAAGATCCTCAGGAGTCACGCAGAGAGTCGGCAGAATAGCTCAGAGACACGACTAACCCATTTCCTCTGCTGTGTGAAGTTGTAACAGCTCCTTGACTCCAAACTCTTCACTTTCAAGTATGGGCTTCATCCACTGACTTTAAAATAAACAGACAAATGTTACAAGTTTACTGCTCTGCTTGAAAAATCCCCTTAAAGATGTGGCCTTCTCTCTTTTTTAACTCTAGCAGGCTCCAGTATGGCCCGTCCTGGCGACCGGTCACTTCAGCCATCAGAAAACTACTGACTTCTGAGTCCTTTCTTGAGCTTCTCCTACCTGTCAGGAAACACTTCTGATATATCTGAACACCTCCAGCCTCCTCCGAATCCCCGCTTCTCTGCTGATCACAAGGATGGAATCCACCTTCTCAATCTTTTCTGACATCTATGTATTTTAAAAGAGGCCTTTTTAAAAACTAAACTATGCATGACCATACTAAGACAAGCTAAGCTAGATCCTGCTGGTAAAACACAGTCATCTTTCCCAGAAGAAACATAACCCACATCACTGATCAACCAGCTGGTCGCTGTCTCTCCCGTTCCAGAGGAGAAGGAGCAAGTGGGAAGGTAGGCACATCCCTCCCCCAGCTGCTTGATAAGGAAAATTGGTCTCAACCCATGCAAAGAGACTCCCCTGCCTTCCCACGGAGGGGATCCCTGCAGGCCAGGGCTGAGGGGACAGGTGAAGCAGTGACCAAGAGCCGGTGGCCCCGAGGCAGCAATCTCCCAAAATCGGCCAGAAATCCTTTAAGGGAAGCAGTACTGGGATCCCCAGAACTGGAGCCATCTGAAGACTGGGTTTTCCCCCACTCTGTGGGGTCACCAAGATGCCCAAGAGGAGAAGGCGTGCAGGGTGCAGCTGGCTCAGGCACTGCTCCTCTCCTTCCCACACGTACTCCAGAGGATCTAGCAGGACACCAGGATGACTGTGGTTTATTGTCACAGCTATTACAACGCCACAGTTGCAATTCAACTCCATTTTTTAATCCTAAAGAGTTATATAAATATATGTCTATTTATTCCTCTGTAACAGTGTAAATGACCTTTAAGAGGATGAAAACTCCTCCACCTCCTATATAGAAATCGAATTGTATATTTTCTTATGTACATCTTCTGTATAAAGCTCTTGCTGCAAAGATGAAATCAACAAGTCTCTGTGTGTCTGTCTGAGGGCTGGAGGGATCAGGAGTAACATGAGACCAGTGGCACAAATATAGACTTAATCCTCTTTATCCCATGGGCAGAGCAACTGTTTGGGAGGGTTTTATTATTTCTCTCACTACAAAACAGGAACATGTGACACCTAATGAGTCCTGGGCTCTCACAGTAATGCTTGAAAATATTTTGTGAGGCCAAACTCAAGCTTACTGTAAAAATAGGTAGCTATTACCCGACAGAGTTCAAGCAGCGGCACCAAGGCTGTCCCTGGTGTTTTCAGCTCGGCCTTAAGAGCATCATATCCAGGAAAAAAACCTGGCTGCATCCAAGACAGCTTCAGGACGGATGCCCTGGATTCCCCTGGTCTGTGGCAGAGCACGCAGCTGTCCCTGTAAAACCCTGGTGCTGGTGCAGCCGGGGTCTGCCAACAACAACAGCCTAATCTGACTCCCAGCCCCACGTGTTTATCCATCACTACTGGCTGCTTCCTCAGCCTCGGGAAGCAGCGTGGCACCAAATTAATTTCCTTTAGGGTAAAACAAAATAGTCCTTTTTCGGCTCAGCCATTCGCATGCAGATGGCAGGACCTGCCGTGGAAATGTGTCACCCAGAGGGCCACTGAGCCCCTTGCTGGTGGCCTGTCCCCCACATGTAGCACATGCTGGTGGCTCTGGCACAGGCCCAGGGTGGTGGGACGTGGTGGAGCAGCAGGACACGTGGCCCAGCACGTGCCACCCTTCTGGCAATGTGACACTTGGTGCTGCACATGTGGATGGCACCTTTCCCACGACCTGACTCAGACACAGTAAGAACCAGGCAATGAGGTTTTACATCCACAGGAAATCCAGGATGGGGAAAGAAACTCGGCAGCTCCACAGCAAGAGGAATATGAGCACCCACCCACACCAACACAAGCCAGCACTGCCTCTGCCATCATCATCCTGGCAGTGTGTACGACTGAATGTTAGTAAAAACTTTGAAATGAGCAGCAGAATTTCACTTAATGACATTGAATGTGATGCCTTGTCTTCTTTCAAAGCTTCCACCCCAGACACCCCAGCAGCAACCAGGCAGAACCCCCACTTCTGTCTTCCAGCTCCTCTGAGCCTTCCCTCTTCAGCCTGATCCCAGCAGCTCCAGGACCACCAGGCACCGCTGTGGTCCAGAGACACCCAAACTTGGTGTCTCACCACGACAAACGCCCCTTGCAGCTCTGGTCACAGCAACCTCAACTCACCACAAGCTCTGGCATGTGCATCTTGGTGATAATTGTCCTCATGATCTCAGGGGGAACAGGAGAACCTGCAATGATTCCTGGAAGAAAGAGGAAAAGAACTTGGAAATCAGCTATTTATTCCCAGGAGTGGTCCCTCAAATGGTTCTGCACTCTCAGATCTAATGCTGACAAGACCTGTGGGATACACTGGTTCCTGTCAAAATACTTCCTAAATTTTTTTACACAGGTCCTAGTTGTTCTAGAAGCAAAGGCTGCCGCAAGGCAAATTTGCCTTTCTCCACAGGAAAATAAACTCTATAGCACAAACCTAGTCCAACCTGCAGTTCCCCAAAAATGGAAAGATTCAGAGCAGAAAGAGGCACAGTTTTATAGTCAGACAAACACTCCCATCAATCATCACCACAAAACCAAAAACCTTTCCTCCTGCCTTGCACAGAGCAGCCCTTTTGGGAGAGGGCAGATCCCACTGCCACCTGTTCCAACCTAGGATGACAGAGCAAAGGAGCGGGGTAATATATGGGCTTTTCTGGGGAACAAGATGAGACAGGATCATTTTGCACATAGCAGAGATGATTAGGTAACCTGCTAAAATATTTCCTTATGCTCCAGCACCACCTCCTCTCCGCACTCTTATTGCCACAAAAGGACTGGTGGTCTGCCCAGCTATTTCCAAGATGGGCTGTGACAAGAGAGGAAGGAAGCTCCAGCACACGGTATCCCACCCTCCAGCACTGGGATGAGCGACTTCAGAAACAGGCAGGAAACTTCAGGGCAGAGAGAGAAATCTCAGCATGGCTCTGCTTTAGGGACTGCACCAGCCTGAGGCACAGAAAGCATCTGCTGCCACACGGTGGTGGTTGGAGAGACAGGAGTTGAGGAAAACCAGGCTATTCCTGACACCTCCCCTTGCAGCTAAAATAGAAAGGTCCTTCCCTAGACTGCCTTAAGATGAACGAGTCCTAAAATACATAATGATGGAAAAATTCCCCAAGGAAAGGAGACGTAGCATCAAATTAACAGGGGAAACACAAGGCTCACACAACTAAATTCTTCCCACCAGAAGAGATGTTTGCTCAGAAAACTTAATACAGCTTCCCAGCAGGGAACCAGGAATATCCTGGTTCTCAGGATTTTTCCATTTGAGTTCTGGGACTTACCTCCCTGGAGAGTTGACAGGCCATAGGAGTCAAAGTCTGGCTGGGAGAGCATGTCGATGAACATGGTGGGCGTGCCGAGGACGAAGGAGCATCTTGAGGAAAGAGGGAAAAAAAGGCAAAGCTGCAGAGGTGGAAGTGGGGGCAGCGCCAGGTCAGCACCCATCCCATCCCATCCCACCCCCTCCCATCCCCTCCCATCACCTCCCCTCCC